>CAWUFW010012280.1:0-552850 GCA_963921515.1 Calotriton arnoldi | reverse complement strand
GTTTTTCCGACCGCCATCGTAATCGACCCCTAAATTACTATTCCAACTCCACAACCAAATAAACTCAGGGAAAGTGCTGGATAATAAACCAAATTAAATTACTAGTCTAACTCCAAAACAACAAAAAAACTCAAGAAAAGTTCTGGATAATAAACCAAATTACATTACTATTCCAACTCCACAACCAAATAGACTCAAGGAAAGTGCTGGATAATAAACCAAATTAAATTACTATTCCAACTCCACAACCAAATAGACTCAGGGAAAGTGCTGGATAATAAACCAAATTAAATTACTATTCTAACTCCAAAACCAAAAAAAACTCAGGGAAAGTGATGGATAATTAAACAAATTAAATTACTATACCAACTCCAAAACCAAAAAAAGTCAGGGAAAGTGCTGGATAATAAACCATAATAAATACCTATTCCAACTCCAAATCCAACTAAACTCAGAGAAAGTGCTAAATAATGAACCATAAAAATAACTATTCCAACTCCAAATGCAAATAAACTCAGGGAACGTGCTGGATAATAAAACATAATAAATTACTATTCCAACTCCAAAACCAAATAAACTGAGGGAAAGTGCTGGATAATAAACCAAATTAAATTACTATTCTAACTCCAAAACCAAAAAAATCAGGGAAAGTGCTGGATAATAAACCAATTTAAATCACTATTCCAACTACAAAACCAAAAAAACTCAGGGAAAGTGCTGGATAATAAACAGGAACAAATAACTATTTCAACTCCAAATCCAACTGAACTCAGGGAAAGTGCTGGATAATAAACCAAATTAAATTACTATTCCAACTCCAAATCCAAATAAACTGAGGGAAAGTGCTGGATAATAAACCAAATTAAATTACTATTCTAACTCCAAAACCAAAAAAATCAGGGAAAGTGCTGGATAATAAACCAATTTAAATCACTATTCCAACTCCAAAACCAAAAAAACTCAGGGAAAGTGCTGGATAATAAACAGGAACAAATAACTATTTCAACTCCAAATCCAACTGAACTCAGGGAAAGTGCTGGATAAAAAAACTTAATAAATTACTATTCCAACTCCAAAACCAAATAAACTCAGGGAAAATGCTGGATAATAAACAAAATTAAATTACTATTCCAAATCCAAAACTAAATAAACTCAGGGAAAGTGCTGGATAATAAACCATAATAAATTACTATTCCAAATCCAAAACCAACAAAACTCAGGGAAAATGCTGGATAATGAACCATAAAAAATAACTATTCCAACTCTAAATTTATAATTTAAAAAAAAACATTTTTAACCAACACTATTTATAAAATAAATTATAAATTATTAAACAAATCATATTTCTCTTTAAATTAATTTTTTTAAATACATTTGAAGACATATAAAAAAACTTACCCAAAATACATTTTACCTCAACATTTTGTAATTTTTTAATCATTTTAAAATTTAAAATTAAATAAAATAATTCAAAACTTCAGAAGTAGTTAAATAAAAATTTATTTTTAAATAACATTCAAACATTACTCCCTATCCTTATCCCCTACAAGTACAACACAACATTACTAAATTTTCTCAAAAAATTAAAAAATATTTAAAATTTATAAACAATGTTTTTAAATTACTCCCCAACCTTATCCCCCATAAACCCAACATCCCACTCCTAATATTTTTTTAAGTTTTACAAATTTTACAATTTTTTTAAATTACTTCCCACCCTTATCCCCTATTAATCCAACATCCCAGTACTAAATTTTATCAAAAATTATTTTTAAATTAAAAAAATATATATATATTTTCTTTGTTTAAATTACTCCACACCCTTATCCCCTATAAACCCAACATCCCACTTCTAAAACTTTACAAAAATGTAAAAAATATTTGAATATTAATACAAATTGTTTAAATAACTCCACACCCTTATCCCCTATAAACCCAACATCCCGCTACTAAAACTTTAAAAAATATTTTACATTTTTAAAATTTGAATCCAAATTTTTTAAATTACTCCCCACCCTTATCCCCTATAAACCCAACAACCCGCTCCTAAAACTTAATAAAAAAATAAATACAAACATTTTAATTTTTTTTTATATAAAATATGTAATAACTAATACTAACTTAATGATAAAGAATACCAACATTAAATAACAGCTACAAAAAAATCGATATTATTTACAACTATGGGGGTCATTACGATGGCGGAGGTCCCGCCACCGCCATTCGTGTGGTGGCGGGCCCTCCGCCATCTGACAGCAATTTTCCCCCCGCCATATTACGATGGCGGGGGGAATCGTTAGGGAAGCGTGGTGGTCGCAAAGACCGCCCTCCGTGCTTCCGCAAAGCGGTCCCTTTCCGCCCGCCTTGCGGAAACAAAACATAGGGCAACATTGCGGCGGTGCCTTCCAGGCACTGCCGTAGGGATTACGATATCCCTTTCGGACGGTCTTTTTGCGGCGGTCATTCCCGTCACGGAAAGACAGGCAGAAACGGATTTGGGGGCCCGTAGCGGGCCCCCTTGTGTTGGGGGGAGGTCATTGTGCACTACATTTCCATGCACAAGGTGGCAGGCACCGTGTGGTGCCTGCCACATTGTGCACGGAAATGCACGACATGACTATTTAGCAGTGCGGCGGGTGCTGCAGCCAGCAGCACCAGCCGCAATGTTAAACTGCTGAATGCGACTGCCATGGTGGGGGTCGCATCGTAATATGGGGTGCAGGACCGCCGCCTTACAGGCGGGCAGTCCCACTCCCCACCATCGTCATCAGCCCCTATATTTTTAACATCGAAATTTACAAAATCGATATTTCTGCATTACATTCAAATCAATATTTTTAACAACGAAAAAACTTACTTCGATACTTTGCACCATCAATATTCTTGACTCGATATTAAGGCAAGTCGATAGTTCTACGTCAATAATCTGTCTCTGCACCGAATGAATGAATACATTTATTTATTGTGTGGTTACTTAAAACTATTACAATATACAACGTTAAAAAAAAACATATAGCAAAAGGAAAGTGCAAATCATTATTAAAAGTAGTAGTTAAAAGCTCCTAATATTTAAAACCAAGCCGTCAATGAAATATTTAAACAGCCAGTATTGTCTTAGTAGTTAAAAATCATCGGGTTACAATTAATACTCGATGCTGCCCCTTAGAAAAATCAACTGGAGTGTTCCTCTGACTCTGCTTGTGCCAACTTGTCTTTCAAGAGATGCAAGTGTGATGTACAAATTTGCCAAAATTGGCCATGTTCTTCACAATGTCCAAATTGTAGAGCTGACAGACAGCCTCCTTTGCAGTGCGAGTGCCCAGTTGAAGAAGAATGGGTCTAAGATAGATTCTGCGGGCTTGCCGCAAGGCTGGGCAGCATAGCAAAATGTGTGCCAGGGACTCCCTTTTGTAGTTACATAGACGACACTCTGTAGTGTCCGACCGTGCTTTCCAGGATGGATATAGTTCTTTTAAGGGGAGTGGATGTAGTCTTGTGGCTTAGATCCGGTGTAGTGCTTGTCTCCCCACAGCCTGCGTAAGGTGGGGTTTATGGGTGTGCAAAATTTGCGGGAGACATAAGTCCCTGGCTGCCAAGGATTCCATATCCAAAATGTGAGAAAAGGAACAGAGCTACATTTTTATTGATGATTTGATGGTTGCATAGTCGATTAAGCTGGGATCCCAGTTCTCGGTGCTAATTGTAGCAGATCTTTGCCCATGGTAAGACTGGCGTACCAAGGATTTCTCAGCTTTAGAAAGATGGACTTTATGATGGCCTTCATGGAATTCTCGGGTGACGCGGTTGCCAAGTAGAAGTATTTTGCCAAGGAGGCCAGCTCTTCAAATTTTTGTTCGGTGAGGTCGAATTCAAGGCGGATCAACATGTTTCTTGTACAGGCGGGTAAGCAAAATATCTTTTTATACGCTGTGCAGTGTATTTTTTCCAGGTCCTGTGCAAACATTCCCGGCAATGCCTGCTGTGCATCATTAAGTGACGGCAGTAGTTTGGCTCGCAATACCCTTTCAATTGCCGTAGTTGTTGAGTTGTCTAAGGTGGCATATAGTTTGCAGAGAGCAAGTGTGGCCATCTTCCCTTTCTGCTGCAGTTTTTGTAGATGGAGCCAGGGCGGCCGGTCTCACTGAGCCAAGCCCCAAGATAGTTATAACTATGTGCGCAGCCCAAAATCAGGGGACCCAGTCGCCACTTAGAGAGATTTTTCTTTGGGTGGCAGCCAAAGATCAGAATTTTGGACTTACTCGCATTCCCTATCAGCTCGTTCTTGACGTTATATTCTGACAGAGCGGTAAGAGCTTTTTGGATGCCTATTTTGGTGTGATCCAAAAGAATGAGGTAATCGGCATACTTCATCAGATGGATCTTTGTGATGCCGATTTTTGGAGTAGCGAGAGAGGCTCCGTGCAGTGCTGAGCCCAAGTCGGCGGTGTACAGATTAAAAAGTTTCACTGCCAGAATATATCCCTGCTTTAGCCTCTGATCAGTGGCGATTTTTTCAGTGGCAGACTCTCTGGAGATTTTAACTCTTACCCAGTTTCGCGAGTACAGAGATCTAATGGCTCATAGTAATTATGGGGAAATGTTCCAACGTGCCAATTTCTGCCAAAGGATGCTTCGGACTACCCCGTCAAAGGCTGCAGAGTAGTCAATGAAACAGGCGAAGAGCAGGAGAGAGCACTGGGCTACTGCTTGTTGGGCTAAGTATGTCAAGACTGTAATATTGTCTACAGTTGAGCACCCTGGTCTAGACACCGTCTGGTAAAATGGCAGCAGGCCTTCAGTGTGTACCCAGTCTGCTAGTTCCTGCAAGAGTGTACTCGCATAAGCCTTTCCCTCGATGTCCAGCAGAGCAATCATCCGAAAATTCTTAGGATCGGTGCTTGACCCTTTTTTGAAGATTGGTTGCAACAGTGAGCCCCTCCAGGAGTCCGAGACGTCCTCCAGAAGCCTGCATTCTGCATATAGCGATGAAAGATTTAAAGACCAGAAGTCTATGTCCTCCCTGAAGAGGGAGCCGGGCAGTCCATTTGGGCCAGGAGATCCATTTTGTCGAATCCTTTTAAGGACAGAGCAAACTGCTACCTCACTTGGAACTGTAGATTCCACTGGTGGCCCAGGGGGTTCCTCTCTGATGTTATCCGACTTCCTCGATGGAGGATATCCATTTGAACAGGTGGCTTTCTGGTCATCGGTGTATAGAGACTTCGCGTGGGCTACCCAGGTCTCCACGGAGACTGAGTTCTCTCTGCTGGAAGACCAATGAATTAAGTTGTTTAGATATTGCCAAACTTTTTGGGTCTTGCTTGGCGCCAACAGCTAGAAGATCTTTAACCATTTCGCCTCTGTGGCTTCCCGTTTTAATTTCCAAATGAGTTGCGTATGGGTCTTTGTTGCTGATTTCAGCTGCTTTTTAGCGGCTTCCGTTCCTGTTTTTTTATGCGCCCTTTGTTTTATTTTTAGTTGCTTCGTGCTTTGCTTGATCACTGGAGCTTGTCCTAAGTTGTAAGTTGGTTTGCTTGTTTTGCTGTGGGTGGTTCTTCCTCAGAGCAGCGTGCCCAGTTTGTATGCAATTTTTTCCCATTCTCCTATGAGTGCCTGCATATTTGGCCGGGTCAGCCAACCTGCCCATGTGGATTTCCATGAGACAAATTTTTTGATGCTAGTTTTCCCCATTTGATTCTCCTCAGGAGCCTATGTTGTTCTTCACCATTGGACTCTCTGAGGGGACAGAGAATATGACGGAATTCCGCTGTGGTCGATAATTGCAACAGAAAGGCAGCATGATCACTTTCACTCCGTGGGAGCACTGCGTAGCTTAGCATGTATTTTCGTAGCCGCTCACTCAATAAGATGTAATCTATAGTTGTCTGGTCATTGTAAGTGGGTGTATGGATTATTCCAGGCTCAGACACTGTGGATAAAACGTTTGCTGTTTCCAAGTTGTACGTCCGGAGGAGGGCATTGAATCTCCCTGTACTCTCCAAGGAACTAACATCGGACTCCAGTTCCCTTATATTATGTATGTTAAAGTCCCCAAGGATGATAATTTCCATGGATGCATGTTGTGTTAACAGAATTTCTGTCTGTTTGATCAGCCGAATAAGCTTATCCTTGGGTCGATGACCATGGGGATTGTAATATACATTGATTAAAAGTATAGGTAATGGACCATCCGTAGACTTGAGGCCTTTCAGAATACCGGCTAAGATCATGTCGGAGGAGTTCCTTATCTCTGTAAAGCACAGCTTTAGGGCATGCTTGATGTATATGGAGATTCCCCCTGAGGGTCTCTCAAATTGATTGGATTTAAATGCCGGTTTAAAGTATTCCGTGTAGCCTGTAAGGGGGATGGGAGTAGTCGCCCACGTTTCTTGGGCACAAATAAGCGAATGTGGTCGCCGAGGGGCTTTGCAAAGTCTTGTGCATCCCTGCGAAGTTCCATGTCATAATGTTTGGATGCTTCCTACTATGCTGCTATGGTGGCAAGACTCCTTGCTGGGGGGGAGGGCAAATTTCTGTCGGCCAAGTTGGAAGCAAACCAACCCCAATAAGCTGAATTTGGGGAGGGTGGAGCACAGAGGGGGATGAAAGATTTGGTGGTGGAGATGACCTGTCTGCCCCATGCAGGCCATCGACTCTACACTGAATATTCATGTTTGCTTGATCATAGGAGCATCCCCCTCGGCTGGTCCCTCTCAGGACACAGACCGTAGGCGTGTTCTTTGAGGGTGTGTGTAAGATAAATGGGTACTTTTCATTTTCAGGCATCCGAATGTTGATCCCCCATTCTGCGAATTGATATTTTTCATTGTGCACACTTGCTGCTATACTTGGGCTACCCCAAGTAATAATGGTTTGTTCCTTCCCTGGCTGAGAGCGCAAAGAGACAAATTTCACTCTAACAATGTCCCTGCATGTGATGTAAGACAGGGGCTGGATGTGTTGAAGAAGTTTCAAGATGTTTGGTCTGTTGAGAGGGTCGATATTGCCTTTCCAAGTGTATAGCGGAGTAATAATCATCTTTGCTGACTGACCTCCCCCTGAAGCTGATATGTCTGGCCTAAAGCTGCAATCGTTGTGAGGGGGCCTTCGTGTTGATGAAAATCTGTCGACCTGTTTAAGAGTGCTTTGTGGATCTTGCATATGGCCTGGGGAGCCAACTTCAGTCCCTTGGGTTGATCTTATGGGATCTATTGTCCTGAGGGCGGATTTAACCCTATGAGACTGTGCTATTAAACTTTTGTTGCTGTTGATAGAATTTCTTAGTTGTTTTTTTCCTCACCCTGGGGCATTGGAAACTCTGTTGGAAATTGAAGCCCAAGTTGTGGCGCTATTCCAGTTCGAGTGGGGTCCCCCTGTGTCGACGGCCACCACGCATGCTTCCTTGGCTTTACTTATTGGTAGGCTTGTGTACATACCGGGGCAGAGTTGGGGGAGCATTGGTTCGGATCCCATGGTGTGCTGGCTTATGATGGTCATCCCTGGATCACTGGGCAGCATGCGCTGTTCGTTGTCCTGGGCATTTGTGCCCTGTAGATGGACATTGTGAGTGGTGGATGTCTCAGGCTTTGTAATCTCAGCCTGTGTTGCTATATCCCTATGCGTGTCGATCCCTGTCTGTGTGGAGGAGGCCCCCATAGAGTCCTGCACATTTGGGTGTACAGTGGTTGTTTGTGATGCTGGAGGGGCCGATTCTAATGAGGCCTGAGTGTGGGCATTCTTACAGAATATAGGGAAGAGAGGTTGATTATTTTCTGTTTCGGTGGTCTGCATTGGTGATTTTTTTTTAGGTCCCAGATTTGTTGAATTGAGCTGGGGGATTCTCATTAGTAGTCGCATTGAGTGCTTGTGTTGTTTTTTGAGTTGTTTCTTCTCTCTCTGCGTCCTCTGTGGTACTGCCTGAAGTGCATCCTGGCAGCGTATGGCCCCTAGATTGTTGGGGGTGGGATCCGTTGTATGATTGCTGCCTCCTGTCATTGTCTCTGGGTGTAGCGGCCGAGTTGCTTTACTTATTGTCAGCTGGTGACGTTGGATAGGTTCGAGATCTGCATCCCTACTGGCTGCTGTGAGGTCCATTGCACCACTCACCGAGCTCTCGGGGTCTAAGCAGGTTTTAATATTAAGTTTCAATTCCTCCACCAGCGAGGTGAGTACCATTGGGAGCGATGCCAATTTGTCGACTATCTCTGGGCACCGACATTCAAGGGGAGGGATTGAAGGGCTGCTCATTGCTGCCATCTTGTCAACTTTCTTGGCCATATCAGCCATTGTTGTTGCCATAACTTGGAGGGTTTCCATTTGTTTTTCAAGTTTCTCCGATTGCCAAGTTAGAGCATTTATAGCTGTAGAGAGGGAAGTGCTGACTGGTTGTCCTGTGCGCATTAAAGTTTAAAAGGCAATAGCGACTGTGATCTGTGGAGAGAGTAGCTTAGCTCTGGCTCAGAAGAGGAGTCTATAAAAATGCATGAGCCCTCCTTGCGCTTGTAAATGTTTGTGTCTTGAGGCGGAACTGCCTTTTTGTCTGGTCTCGGTGTGCACAAGTTGTCAGCAATGGTTTTTGCAATTTTGTGCGGGCTGGCGATGTCATCCAGTGAATCCCAGACAATAGCAGCAGGGGGACTTTCTCAAAAGGTTGTTCCCTGTCTTAATGCTTAATGCGCACTTGGTAAATGGGGATGGAGAGGCTCCCAGGTCGTGGCAAGATTGGGCCCTTTCCCTCACCTAAGCCTGGCTTATATCTATAGGGCGACTGGGTAGTGTAAGTATGGTGGATAGGTGGGGTGACTCAGTCCCTATGTTTGTGGGGGCTGGACCTATCTCATCCTCACTGCGTATGCCCAAGGCAGCCTTAGGGCTTCCCTCGTTTGTGGTTATGGCTGCGAAGGCTTCAGATCCAGAGCCTTTGAGGTCCTGTGTATCCTGGCTTGTGCCGTCAGGGCTGCTTTCTAAAAAAGTGGAGTCCTGGACCCGTACCCAGCTGCGCAGGTCATACATTTTGCCAACATTTGTCTGGGTAGATCCCCCACTGAGGGTGTCCCTGCTTGGAGGCGTGTCTCCCGTAGTAGACTTTGATTTCTGCTTTGGCCTTGGCCTGGTTGTCTGAATGATGGGTCCATATAGTGGAGGCTCGGTGAGATAGACCGAGGGCAGATAGGCAGTTGTAACAAAAGGGGGCTCCTCCACCCTCTGGCCTCTGCTCCACACTCCTCACCCCCGGGGCACGCGCGCACCGAGCATAGGGGAGGAGGGGAGGTAAAGCTGCAAAAGGAGCGGCCAAGGTGCAGGCACCACCACCAGAGTCAGGAGATGAGAAGGCACCACCAAAGTCAGGAGCAGAGAAGGCAACACCAGGGTCAGGAGCCGGGAAGCAGGGAAGTGGTGTAGAAGGCGGTGTGAAAGCGGTATAAGGCAGTGGGGAGGCAGCTGGAGACGTCGCCCGACTCACAAGCAGCATCAGCCTAACGCCGGCCGCTTCCGCAAGGACGGGCTGAGCCGCAGCTCTGAGCTCAGAGCAGGGCATGCTCACCTCCGGCACTGCACCACTGGAAGCCAAAAGGTCCTTGTCAAGGCTCCATCCCACACCATCCCGCTCACCGTCTCGTACCTAGCCCCTGTGAGTGGGGGAAAGCAGGCGAGTACTGGGCGCTATTTACACACGGCTCCTGCATGGCTACTGCTTGGCTCCTGCCTCTCCTGTCTCCTCTCTCACTCTCACTCTCGCTCACCAATAGCCGGAACCGAACTTGTGTCATCCAGGACTAAACCAACAGCCCCCTGATTTAAAGAGAACCTTAGATCATGTAAAAAACAATGCAAACATCTTGAAAGGGTATGGAGGTGCTTCAAGCTTGTGGATAAAGCAACGTACAAATTAGCACTAAAGAACTATCACGCAAAGGTGTTTCTAGGTAAAAAGGCCTTTTTTGGAAGGAAGATCGGCGAGGCCGGTAATAAAAATAAGGAGATCTTTAAAATTGTAAATAATTTCTTAGGCCTGATGTTATCTCAAGAGACTGTCAACCGTCAATTTAGGGGTGTAAGGAGCTGGAATTATTTTTCATTGAGAAGATCGCTACTATTCAGACCAATCTCCTTAAAAATGTACAAGCTGACCTGATCCTCTTTGATTTTATGGATACTCCTATCTCTTTAAAGGAAAGCCCCACTTTGGCCAGTTTCTGCCCTATATCCATGGAGATGTCTTTGTCAGCTATCAAGAGTCTGAAGTTGGGCTCCCCATCTGACCCATATACTATAGATACGCTGATTAAGGCTGCCAAGGTCATCAATCCTATAGTAAATAAAATGCTAAATGCCTCGCTATCATTAGACAAGGGCCCAGCACACTGGAAAAGGGCAACAGTTCCACCCCTGTTAAAAAAAACAACTGCTGACCCGAAACAGCCGGCAAGCTGCAGACCCATCTCCCTCCTCCCTGATTTTTCCAAAATACTGGAAAAATCAGTTAATAGATAATTGTCTCAATTCCTTGAGGAGAACAAATTGTTACACTCTAGTCAATCAGGATTCAGGCCATACTTCAGTACGGAAACAGCGCTCCTGGAAGTAGTGGAATATGTTATAGGCACTCTTGATAAGGGAGGCAAGACTATCCTGATTATGCTGGATCTATCTGTGGCCTTTGATACTGTTCCTCATCAAAGGCTGCTCGATCGTCTTTAGGCAATGGGGATTAGGAACATTGCTCTGAAATGGCTTTCCTCTTTTTTGGATAACAGAAGACAAGAAATTTCGATACCTCCTTTCTCATCTCAAGCTCGGACGCGGCCTGTGTGTGTTCCTCAGGGTTCAGCATTGAGCCCTACTCGTTTAATGTATATCTTGCGCCTCTGGCAGCACTAGCAGATTCGATGGGTGCGAAAGTAATCTCATATGCAGATGACACTCAGTTTCTCTTCTCCTTTAGAAAGGGAGAGGAGCTAGATGGGGAGTTCATCACAAACTGCCTCTCCAAGGTGTTTCATGGTTGGCTTTGCACCAACTAAAATGCAACTTGGACAAGACTGAGATCATGATCTTTGGGGCTTCTTCCCCTAATCTCTAGAGATCTTGCTGGCTGAAAGAAGCCCCGCAGCCAGGCCCTGAACAGAGTTCTGTAAGGAATCTAGTTATTAAATTTGATAGTGTCCTCTCCTTTCAACCTCTGATCCAGGCTCTGACAAGTTCCTGCTTTGGAATACTCCGGATGCTTACAAAATTCCGACCTCTTCTTTCCGAGTCTGCTAGGAAAAAGGTTATCCAATCTTTGATTACCTCGCGACTGGACTATGGTAATGCCCTTTACCTTGGTCTCCCAGAGTATCTTCTGCGCAGACTTCAGGTGGTACAAAATTTGGTGGCCAGGCTCTTACTCAAACTTCCCCCTAGGTTACATGACCGCTCATTTAGAGGCCTTTCACTGGCTCCCAATGAAAAAGAGGATACAATTTAAGGCCAAGGTTTTAATGCATAAAGCCTTGTATGGTTCAGGAGTCGGCTATCTAAGAGAGAGGAAGGATGACTACACCCCCGCTCGCACCTTGCGCTCCTCTTCGGCACATTTGGTGAAAGTACCTTAAATCTGCCGGCTTAGAACTGGTGGCAGATCCTTTTCTTATTTGGGGCCGTTCAACTGGAACAAGCTCCTGAGCGATCTGCGCCTCATATGTGACCTTCCCGTCTTTAAAAAGAAACTGAAAACCTGGCTTTTCATACAGTCTGTATAGGTTCATAAGCTGTTGCCATACTCTTGTGAGTAGCTGTGAACTGTATACATTTTCATAACAGAACATAACATAACATTTCTTAGTGCACTAGGGGGCAGAAAGACTGTTAAGGCTTTAGGGGTGAGGGTGGGGCAAATGTTAGAATGGGCTAGAACCACCCCATTAATATTTATGAAAAAAATATTGTCCTGCCCTACAGTGGGCTTTCTGGCCCTCAGGGACAAATTGGGGCAAACCTCTTGTTTGCCCGTGGGGTTGGCAAAAAGACTGATTTGTTCCTTTTTACAATGGGGGTGTGACCAATGCAAGAATGCAACACCTACACCACATTCTTTTGTCCCAAATGCAAAATCCCTTGTGACAGGTCAATTTCTACCCCCCCGGGGGCATATTTGGGGCAATCTCCTTGAATTGGGACAACACTACTACCTGCCCCATAGGGGGGAGAAAGACACTATTGCACCTTCTGAGGAGGGGGTATGGCTCAATACCAGGGTAGGCCGCACCCTCCTTTTGTTTGTTTTGACTCTGTTTTGAAATGCCTGGTGTTTAGTGGGCAATTTGTCCCCCTGGGGGGCAGATTAGAGATGAATACCCTTATCCACCACCCAGGGGAGCAGAAAGTCTATTGGGCTGCAAGGTGTGGGAGAGCATGGGCCCAGCCCAGGGGGGGCACCTCCCCCTTCAACACAAAAATACTGCTTAAATGTAGTCTCTGATGTCTAGTAGGCTTTCTACCCACTGGGGGCAAATTGGGGTAATTGCCCCGATCCACCCCCCAGGGGGGCAGAAAGACTGTTTGTCCCATTTTGTGGTGGGGCTGTATGTTTATTTCCCCCTGGTGTCTAATAGGCCTTCTGTCCCCCGTGGGTATTAACTGGGAGTAGTCACCACCATCAGCCCTCCAGGGGGGCAGAAAGACAGTCACCAAATGAACCTTCTGTCCCCCGTGGGGATTGGCTGGGAGTAGTCACCCCATCAGCCCTCCAGGGGGGCAGAAAGACAGTCACCAAATGTATTTGGGTGTGGGGGCATGGTCATGCCCATAGTGGGCAGCCAACCCCTATATTTTTTTATATTAGACCCTGGCATCTAATGGGCTTTCTGACCCCCTTGGGGGGGCAGATTGATGGCAATGACCTCATCTGCCCCCCAAGGGGGGGCAGAAAGTCTGTCTGCCCTCTTGTTGGGGTGTGGGCATGGCCATGTCCATGGTTGGCAGCCCCCACCCTGATAATTTAAAGAATATATTCCCTGGTGTCCAGTGGGCTTGTCTCCCCCCCAGGAGAGCAGATTGGGGGCAATCGCCCCCACCTGCCCTCTGGGAGGGGGGGAAGAAAGACTATCACCATATTTTTATTGGGATGGGGCCATGTCCATGCCCATATCCCTCAACCCTATATTTATTTTTTATAGATCCTGGTGTCTAGTGGGCTTTCTGCCCACTGGGGGACAGATCAGGTGTAATTACCCCATCTGCCCCCAGGGGGAAAAGAGAGTGTCTCTTCACCTTTTAGGGTGGGGCATGCCGAAGGTGGGCAGCCCACATTCCTATATTTAAAAAAAAAAAAAAATCCCTGGTGTCTAGTGGGCTTTCTGCCCCCCCTCTCCCGGCGGGCAGGTTGGGGGCAATTTCTCCTATGTGTCCTCCAGGGGGGATAGAAACACTGTCACTATATTTTCTTAGGGATGGGGGCTTGGCCAAGCCCGTAGTGGGTAGCCCCCACACCTGCATTTATTTTGTTTATTTACCCTGGTGTCTACTGGGCTTCTGCCCTCCTGAGATGGCAGAGTGGGGGTAACAACATCCATCTACCTCAGAAAGACTGAAATAATTAAATTGCTAGGGAGAGCAACAGCCCTTGCCTAAGGGGCTGCTCACCCCATCCCTGGTGCCTACTGGGTGGATCCCTGCTTGGGATAGCTCTCCTGTGGCGATCCTCAAGCAGGGATCCATTGGTCAGAGGTACCATTAGAAAGGGGAGATTCTCCCCTTTCCAATGATACCTCCTCCAAGAGAATTAGTGCTCGGGGGGCTGAGATATGCTCCCAAGCATTGATTCAGTGAAATTAAAATGAGGCCAATGACTCGCTTTACTTTTACTTTTACTGTAATGATGTCAGCGCGCCCTGCGCTCCGAGCGTCATTACAGTAAAAAAAAGAGCAACACTCTAGCTACTCATAAAACTCTTCCCAATCAGCCCGGGCTAAAAATAATATTAGGGACTCCCTCTGGTGCAGAGCACCAAAGGGGACTTTATATAACTCCCCAGTGTCGGCCAATGGCCAACAGATGCAGTGGGGAGGTAGTGCGGTTGTCGGCCATTGGCCGAAACCCGCACTTAAGGGTTCAATAAAAGTTAAACAAAGGGAGTAGGCAATATTTATGGATTTTAACCAATTTTGTGCAAAATAGCAAAAAGTGCATAGTTAAGGATATTCTGAGTCTAAAATGGAGATATAGGGGCCGATTCCGATTCGGGCCGGAAATCTCTCCGACCGAGCCGGACCCGGAGAGATTTCCGACCGAATCGGACCCGTGCAGCCCGGCCGAACGAGTACGATGCGTCCGTATGCTATCGTACTCGAGTCGGTCGGACTCCCATTGAAGTCAATGGGAGCCAGTCATACAACGCGTACGTGGGCTCCCATTGCCTCAATGGGTGCGAGGCAAACAAGGGCGCCCCCTACAGCGGGTACGCGGCGAAGCGACTCGCGCCGTACACGCACAGGTAGGGGGGACCCATGGGTCCCCCCTGTGTGCGACTCGCACGGCTACGCGTACAGGGGGGTCCGACACGGACCCCTGAAGTACGGCTCCGACTGCTCTTTCGAGCCGGACGGCGCGTGTCGGTCGGACTGCTCGCGGCGCGCATCGTACTTACCCGGCCGGGGAACGTCTCCATTGCGGGGTGCGAGTCGTGTCCGAGCGAGTCGGTCGGTGCGGTTCGACCCGGGGACGAGTCGGTCGGAGCGGTTGGGATGCCCGAACGAGTCGGTCGGCGATTTCGCATCGTACTCGCTCGTCCGGATGCGCGTACGGATCGGTCGGGAAATAGGGCTCCGAATCGGATCCGGTTAAGCCGAATCCGATTCGGAGCCCTCCCGGCCGAGATTGGAATCGGCCCCATAGTGCTTCATTTATGAATTTTTGCCGTAGAGCAGCTCCGCAGGCTTTCCATCTGCGCTGCCCTACAGCAAAAGAAAAGGGCAGGAATGTGCTATATCGATCAGATATGACACATTCCTATCCTTTTCCCCTGCGCTGGCATACAATGGGCTGCCGTGCGCCAACGCAGGCAGATTTGCACCATATACAAAAAGGAAAAACAAGAAGAAATAAAGATATTTCTCCTCGTTCTGCCTCCCTTCTGCCTCCTCTGGGGAGGCGTAACTTTTTGGCGCTGCCTCAGAGTTGCGATTTCTCATAAATCTGGGGCAGTGTCAAAAAGCCATGGATGTTGCTGGGAACGCCCCCAGCAACACCCATTGCACGCCCCTTTAACACAGAAAACTGCGTTAAAGGGAACGATATTTACAAGGCAGCATTAAGCCAAAAAAAGTGGCTTAGTGCTGCCTGGTAAATATGGAGCAGGCTCCTGTGCCACCGGAGCATCACAAAAAGTGAGGACAAATTTGATCCAGGCAATTTTCAAACCCTATTTCGGTACATATCTCTGAGATCATTGTTTGAAATTTAAAATGCTCAGGGGCATATCTACAAGGGCTGGCGATAAAATTATCGCCGCTTTAGCGTCCGTTTTCGGACGAAAAGCGGCGATAATTTTAACGCCCTATTAGCAAGGACACGCTAACGCGTGAATCCATGCTTCTTCGCCCTTTCCTTATCGCCCAGCTTTGCATCTCTAATGAGATGCAAAGTGGGCGTTCCCCCCCCAGAATAATGGGAGAAATGTGGCTATGTGACATTTCTCCTATTATCAAGGGAATCGCTAACAAGCATAGCGATAGAAAAGTAGCGATAACCACGGTTATCGCTACTTTCCTTACGCATGCTTTAATTCTGACTTAGCCATGTAATCCAATGGGAGGTGGATTACATGGCTAAGACCACCCTGCCCTATCAGCAAGGTATCGCTGGTCACAGTGCGATTATCGCTGGTTTCCCAGCGATAATCACACTGTTTTCCAGCTATCGCTTGCATTTCTATCGCTTTGGAGATAAGCGTTGCTGATAGCACGCTATCTCCGCGATAGAAAGCAGCGATAGCCGGCGATAATTATCCTAGCGCTAAGTGCGCTTAGCGATAATTATCGCCGGCCCTTGCTGATATGCCCCTCAGTCTTTCCAGAGTCCTTCTAGCTGCAACACTGTTAATTATTTTTTGACGTGTGTCAGCTAGGTAGCTCTGCCTATACTACCATAATTTTCAGTTCCATTACGGATTTTAAATATACTGCAGCATTTGGATATCTATGCAAATTCTAACCAGTTCGACCAGTTTAACCAGTACAACACTGGCCTCACTTTAGACTGCCTTGTGCAATTCACACAACATTGCCCCATAATGCAATGGTGTCTGCATGATGTCTAACATAGATTTTTTACTGGAAGCGCGACCTTCCTTCCAGTCCAAAGAAATATGCTTAGCCATTTTTTAAACCGTTTCCAACTTTCTACTTGAGCTGAACGGCACAGGGAGTTTTGGAGAAAAAACTTCTCTTCAACTCTACGCATGCCTTGAGAAGGCATACATTTTTGGTGCAAATCCCTGTGTAAAAATGTCGGTAGACATTGTATTAAAATTACTGGGTGGTTGAATTTAAACACCCATGTTAAACCAATGAGGTGCCCACTTGACGCAAAGTAGAGAAAGTTTAGAATGGATCTAATTTCTGTTACTTAAGGGGTACTTTCCAATGCAAAACAAGTGGAAAGTAAATCCGTCACTTTTGGTGAAACTGCACTGGCACAAAGAGTTGATAAATCTGGTACATTGTGCTAACACTATACAGGCTATTAATTTGTGGAAAGCAGGTGCGGAGAAAGGTGAGGGAAATTGTGTCAGACCCTCATAAATTTGGACAAAAATCAGACTGGTGCTGATAATTAGTTCTAGTATAAGCTATGCTTTTGCAACCGATTGAGTACAAAGGTTTTTGTTCGTTTTCACAACTAAATACCCCATTTTGTACTTTTCGAACATGCGTTATGACTAGTGAAAAATGTTTCGTAACAGAATGCGCACAAGTGCAATTTGATCTTTGCTTTTAAAGAGCAATAGTGATAAAACTGGAACAAACACCAATTTTAGCCACACAGCTCAGATCTAACTAACCGCATCAGACTTGAATAAATGAATCTTCTCGCCTCTTCACAGTGGCACTGGGGACTTCCTTATAGTTCTCTTGTTATATGCTTTGTTTCCGTTTTATGGTTGGCAATTTTGTGTGAAGATATTTTCATAATTTTGAGTAGTTTTTTTCCTAGAGTCGTTTTATAAAAACTACTCACCTACTTTGTAAAATGTGCATTGACAGAAATGATTTGTTTCACATTTGTGTAAATCAGACACCTTATATAAGTTCTCATTTTCACATTTACAATATGCCATGCATACTGAATCTCTAAATTGCATTCTATTAATAATTTTCGCTTCTTAATTGTTACAAAACTCAGAAAGTCTGACATAACTGATCCAAGGTTAAAAAAAATGCAATAAAATATTTAATGGAAATCTACATTATGGCTAAAGGACCAGTAAAAAAATGCGACACTGCTAAATTTATTGAAAGGTGTAGAATTTCTATTTAAAGCCTCCGGTCTAAATAACCCAAAGTTTATTGGTCCACTGACACATAGAAATATCAGCCAAGAGGGAGCGAAAAAATACTGCTTTACTGTTCTGCTTTGCAGACACCTGGAACATATTGTGTGTCGCGAAAACAGCAGGGAACTGACCAGAAATAACCTTCCTGATATTACTGCTTCAATTAGACAAAAACAACTTTCCCTTTGAAAACTCAATCATGTACAATACACTTGTGTGGAGACCCCTCTGGGAGAGGCAGGCCCAGATGGATTCCCTTAGCCAAAGCCTCGCTCTCATGCATCCAACAGACACAAGTTAGACAGATAGTGAATTTAATTGGAACCTGCAGCTTCTATGTGTTGTGCTGTTACCCACCTCTTCCTGCGTGAAGCGTGAGAGAATTATTGAAACAGTCCCTCGCTCTGTCAGACTGATTGCACAGGATGAGGTAATGAGAGCAACAATCTCGCAGGTTTTCGGGAGGAAATAAATATTCACTGTTAATTCATTTGCAAGCTTTGTTTTAAAGAGAGCGCGACCGTGTCAAAAACCTCATTTTCACCTTGCAAAGGCATAGCTACAGACTGAAGAAGTTGCAACACATTTATAAAGCTGAGTGTGAATAGCACGTGGGGTATCATTTATAATGATTTATTTATATAGTTTTTATTTATGGCAGCACACGAGCCTCCATGGCAGAAATTTGTAGTTAAAAATATCTCCTGCTATAATCATAGCATGGAAGCATTTACATGCTATGATTATAGACCGATGAAACCAGCTTAAAAAAGAGCTTCTAAGAGAACTAAGATATTTCTGATGAGTCATTATTTAGCAGTTACACAAATAAAAAATGACAATGGTTTTGAAATAATTTTCATCGTGTAGCACAAGCATTGTCCTAGCTGAGCAGGAAAATTACTCATTCTGACTTGGTGAGAATATCAGAAGATAAAATTGTCCCAGGATAAAATCAACTTTACTTAATTACGGTTTTAATCTATCTAGTACCTTGGAGTTCTTTAGACAATTTATGTTCAGGAGGTCATAATGCCTGCCCACATTTTCTAGGATGTTTAAGTAATCAATGATAATTGCACTGTGTTTTATTCTTAAATTAATTGGGTAACGCTGTGGGAAAACCGTGGTTTGAATTTGGCAAAAATCAACACTTGAGTACTGAGCAACACAATCCCGCTATAACACGGCTACAACACTGCCGTGCCTAACATAATTGCAAATTCGATTAGAAATTTAGCAGGTAAAATGTTCTTAAATCGGGGAAACATTCCACTAGTAGGAATTAGATGCAACACATTTTGACATTTTTTCTTAGAGCTAATACGTCCATTTTGTCCAACTATGGTTCCAGGCCCTGAAGGTATTCCTAGTAAGGTCATTTCAACATTTACTTGATTGGTGGGCTAAGAATCTTGTTCCAGTATATTGCTAGGAGAGCACAACGTCTTTATCTATCTTGAAGTGGCGGTATTCTAAAACCTTTATTTAAGAAACGGTGTTGTAACGATCCTGTGGTAACCCTTGTTCCTTTAGGCTAATAAACCTATTGGACTGTCCAGGCAAAATCATTTCCTGTTTAATAGTGCTGATGCCAGATCACAAATAATTTTTGACTCATGCTAGTTGGTGTCATTGGTGGTTAGTTAAGGCAGTGCTCCCTCGTAGCAATTTTTACCATTATATTATGAAAACAGGATTGTGGAAGTTGTAATGTGTGACAAGAACTTTTGTGTGTAAGAAATTGGGTTATTAGTTGAGAAAGATGGAAGCCACACTTAAATAAACAACACAATCCTTGTCAAGCTACTAAATAAACTGGTGCTTAACCCTATGGTAGCTTGGCAAAAAGTAATCAGGCTTAACTTACAGGCAATGTGTAAAGTATTTATACAGCACTCAAACAGTAGTAAAGTGAAAACACAAGCAAAGAAATATTCCAAACCAATTTAAAAAAATGGAGTAATGTGTAATAAATCAAATTACAATAAAATGGCAAAAATCCAATCAGCAGAACCAGAGATATGAGTTTTAAAAGTTTTAGGTGAAAATAGGGCCAAAAAGCAGAAAGGGCCAGTCGCAATTATCTGCTCACACTGGACGGGGGAAAAGTCTCAAGTTCAGGCTGATAATGATTGTGCACAGGTTAGGTACAGGGCCCGCTGAAAGCTAATTTCTCTAGTCTGCATGAGGAGGAGCTGTTTGTGTTGGTGGGGGTTGCAAGGTGGGTGTTGTCAGTGCAAGGAGCAGGTCACGACTAGCAGATGGCTGCTGTTCTGGTGTGGGGAACCAGTCATCTTCGACTGGTTTCATTGGTGATGGATGCAGGCTATCACTGTTGGCTCAAAGTGCAGGTCCTGCTCGAGCCTCACATTGGCAATCACTGTGAAAGGTTGCTATCAGCACGAAGAGTTCAGTAGGCGGTCACATGGAGCCCATAACCTGTGTTACCTCCAGTAAGACCCACGCAGCTAGATTGCTGAGAGGTCATCAGAGGCCATGCCCCCTTTCTCCACCGCTCTGCAAATGCACCTCCTGGTGCACTGCTGGTTGGGGAAAGAAGTCCACTTTAGTCGTGAGGCCCTCAGGAGGCAAGGGGACCTCATCCTCCCGCCAGCAGTGCACTGAGATGCACATTTGCAGAGTGGTGGAGAAAGAGGGTGTGGCCTCCAACCACCTCTCAGCAATCCCACTGCATGGGGCTTACTGGAGGTAACAGGAGGGCATGTTGGCCCCTAAGGAGCCTCAGCAGCCAAGGGGACTTCATCCCCCCAACCAGCAGCGTGCCAGGAGTCGCGTTTGCAGAATGGTTGAGAAAGGGGATGGGGCCTCCGACGAGTGGTCAGCTTTTCTTTTTCTTTTTCTCTTACTATGTGTTAGGCCCTCCCGGGCCAATTTTGGCCCCATGGACCCATCCTCCAGGGCCTGGCCTGAAGTGTGGGTGCCCTGGTCCCACCCAATGAACCCACATTTTTAACACTGAAGGCCCCAGCAGTCCCTGCCGGCTCCCTGCCTCCTGCGGGAGCCGGCATTGCTTTGAGACCCAGGGAACGCTAAGATGCAGCTCCCTGGATCTCAAAGCAATGTGTCTGTTTTCCTACTCGCTTGACAGCGGGCAGGGAAAAAGACACATGCTCCGCTTTCAGCAAGTGAGAGCATTTCTCCTCTCACTTGATGAAAGCGGAGCAGGTTTGCTATAGCTTGGCGGGAGCAGCCATAGCAAACTGCAATGTCCAGAATGGGGGCCACACGCCCTCCCACTTTCCTTGACTAGGGGCCAGCCCCGGGGAGGTGGCAGCCCCCGGGGACAAGAATGGCTTAGGAGTGGGGCCACACAGCCACCCTCCTATTCCTTTACAAAAACCATGACCCTGAGGAGGTGGTGGTCCCCGGGGCAGGTGGAGTCCACTAGGCTCCCCATATTACTGTAATTAACCTGGGGGAGGTGGCTGTACCCGGGGCAGGGGGTCCCCGAGGCCCCCCATTATTATTGGAATTAGCCCCAGAAAGGTAGCAGCCCCAGGGCTGCGGGCGGGCCCAGTGGGCCTTCATGCATACTTAATAAAACGTGCCACAGGAAGGTGGCAGTCCCCTGGGCTTTAATAAGCCCTAGGAGGGGGGCCCGTGTGCCCCCCTCCTATATTTATCATATGCCCCCATGACCTGGCCCACCCAGGGTTTTTTCAAAAGCAAGCACAGAAGCCCACGCTTGCTTTTTAAAAACAATTGCCCCAGATTCACACTTGAGTCCGTGGCAAAATTTAAAAAAATGCTTTTTACCCAGGGCAGGGTCACCGAGGGATCCTCCACCATATCTCGGGGGTCAGGGTATTCCTACCCTGCTCCTTTTCTTTATTTTTTACTTTTTTTCTGGGACTCAAGACAAGACCCAGGAGGGCTGCCAACACTTCCTGGTTGAAGTATTGGCAACCAATCAAATTTAATAGGATCCGCAAGTCCACTGCAATTACTCGCGTCACCAGATATCTATATTTTTTTAAGTTAAAAAACTCAAAAACTTCTGAACGAATTTACACCAAATCACAAAAAGCAAACTTTCTGGACCAATATCTAGCTTTCTGCCAAATTTGGTGTAGTTCCGTTCAGCAGTTCGGGCTGTAGTCGTGTTCAAAAAATGAAAAATCCCCAAAGACATAACATAGCGAAAATGCATTTAGGGACCCCCTTTTTTCACGGCCCCTGTGAGAAAGTGCCCTCTTTCTTGCATGGTATGCCCCCACTTTTTGCGGAATTGCTGATGTGCTTTGACTGAGTGTGCCCTGGGCTCCTGCCAATCAGGTACCCAGGGCCTGTGTTCCTTCCCTTAACTGCATTGAAGCCTAAACCCAATTGGCATCTCTGACCACAGGTAGGCCCCTGGTAAATGGTACCACAGGTACCCAGGGCACTGTGACCAGAGAAGGCCTCCAAGGGCTGCAGCACTTATTGTGCCACCCTTAGAGGCCCTGTACCCTGACACTCACACTCTGCCTTTGCAGACTGCGTGTCTTGGTGCAGAACAAAGTGAAGAGTTGACATGGCACACATCCCTGTGTGCCATGCCCACAAACCACTGCCCTGGCATACATCAGTCACCCCTCTAGCTGGGTGCCCTATGCCAGTGGTGAGGGTACAGGTGCATGAGCCATGTACCCCTACAGTACCCAGGTCCATTCCTGGGCACTGTAAGTGCAGTGCTGCCATTAAGAGTATATGGTGCTGGGAGTTTGTCATTACGAACTCCACAGCACCATAATGGCTACACTGAAGACTGGGAAGTTTGGTATCAAACTTCTCAGCGCATTAAACCCACACTGATGCCAGTGTGGGATTTAATGTAAAATGCACAACAGAGGGCATCTTAGAAATGCCCCCTGAAACTCGACCAACTCCCAGTGACCTGACTGAGTGGCTGCCGAGGCTGCCACCACCAGACATGTTTCTGGACCCCTGGGTCGGGAGCTTGCCACTCTCGGGGGCCTGAAACAATGCACATCCTGGGACGAGGTGCTAAGCCTCCTCCCCCAGGATGGGCAAGGTTCACGAAGGAGAAGCTTCAAAGGCATACCGCCTTTGTGAGCCTCTCCAGACCACTTGCTGTACTCAGCAACTGGTCCCCACTGGTTCTACCCCCCACTGTGGGCGGGAGACCCGGCGGGAAAAACAAAGTAAGGAAGAGAGGTGTGCCCACCTCTGCCAACTCCACCCCTAAGGTGGGGGAGGCGAGGTGAAGCACAACCTCGAGTCCCCGCCATCTTGAGGATGGGGGGACCCAGCCAACCAAGGACAGGCTCCTGCCCCCTCCCACTGGAGAGTGGCAGAGTAGGGGGTGTACCCACCCCAGGGAAGGGACCCATTGGTCCCTGCCCTCTACCTACCTGTAACGCCCTAAATTCAGTATTTAGGGGCACCCTGAACCTTCCTTCCTCAGATCCAGCAACAACAAGAAAAGGAAGAAGAAGAAGAAGGACGAGAAGCCGTGGAGAGCTAACAAGAGGACGACGCCCACTGACTTGGCCCCAGCCCTACAGGCCTGTCTCCCCTCGAACCTGCTCCTGCAAAACCCCGGCGTGTCCAGCGGCCAGCAACCTCAAAACCCCCGGAGGACCTGCCTGCCTTCACTTTCCAAGCTGTTTCTCCCGTGAACACCGGACGTGTTTGAACTGCAGCTTCTGGTGCCAGCCAGGAACCGTGAATCCCGCACACTCTGCACCCGCCGAATCCGGCCTGAGATCGAGGTCCCCCCGGCGATCCTGACCCAAGATCTGGCAACCCCTGACCTGCCTCAAGCCTCCTGACGACGCCTGCAGCCTCAATCCAGAGGACCCCCCCTACCGCGACCAGAGCGGGTAAGAAAATCCGACGTCCCAAGTCACCCCTGCACCCGACACCCCACGGCCTTGTGTGCCCAAACCAATGGTGCCTAACCAACCCTCTACATCCCAACTTACCCCTCGAAGTGGTGGTTGCTCCTGGAAGGTCCTCGTCCCCGAGCCTGCAGTGTTTCTTTGTCCCGGAGAATCTCCATTGAAATCAACAGGGCACCCGACCTCAAAACAGCACCCTGCACCCGGCCGCCCCAGTGCCGCTGAGGGTGCCCCTTTGGTGCTAACGTGGTCCCCAACGTGCCCTGAGCTTAACCCTAGGAGCTTTGCTCCCACAACCCCGTGGCCTGCTTGCCAGCAGCCACCAACCGGAGTCCCCCTATCCTCCATAGGATAACATTGGGCCTCAACACTCTGCACCCGGCCACCCTAGTGCCGCTGAGGGTGCAACAACAGTGCATCACTGACCCTGGGAGACCCCTGAGTCTAACCCCAGAACCCTAACTCAAAAGAACGATTACTTACCTCTAAACCAATAACTCATTTTTCCTCATAGGATAACATTGACACTTTTTCTTCCAAAAAGTTTCTGTGTCGACTTTTGAAAACTGCAAATATTCCTTAAAAATCAGCCGAATAGCCAAAACGCATTTTCTCAACTGTTTTCAGGAAATGTCCCAGTGCTGAATCTAGGAGTCTAGCACTGGATTACAAAAGTAACGTTAAAGTAACTTACCTGCGAATTGAATTTCCTTCCATAGGATAACATTGGTGGCTCTAGGTGAAAAAGTTTCTAAGTGTCAACTTTTGAAATGCAATAATATTCTTTAAAAATTGTACCTTTAACCAAAATGCATTTACTCACCTGTTGTCAGGAAATGTCCCAGGGCTGAATCTAGGATCCAGTCCTCTGTTAGCAAAAGTAATCTGAGTAATTAACTGCATTTTACTTAAAAAGCCCATTCAATTGAATGTACTATACCTGCAGTGTGTTGCAAACTGCTTACTTAAAACTGTAACCAAAACCAGTACAAGTTACACTGCAATTTTGAACTGTGTTCATACAAGTAATTTACTACTGAAAAGTATTTTTATGCTTACCTGTGCCAGGCTTGCTTGGCTCTAGAAATAAAACAACAGTATATTTTTTTATACAAAACAATTGGCCTAGAGTTCAGTTCTTGAGTGTGTGGATTCATTTGCTGACTGAGTCTGTACATCAAATGCTTTACACTGTCCTCTGACACTGCCTTACTGCTCGACCAAGCTACCACTTTAGAGAGTAAGGTTCTATCTAACTTTAACCTCTGCCAAACCTCTGGAGACCCTTGGACTCTATACACACTGTACCTCACTTTGGTGCAGTATATATAGAGCCAGTTTCTTACAGCCCCCACTTGACAAATCACCCTGAAACTTTCAAGACCACAGCTAAACCAAAAAGAGGAAGTTTTGTGAAAATTGTGTGGAGATTTGACTCACGCCGCCAAAGTTATTGGCAAAACAAAAAATACTTTTCCTATGGAAACTTTGGTTCTAACTATAACTACCTACTGGCAACCGCCAGTAGGATATATATATATATATATATATTATCTACTGGCGGTCGCCAGTAGATAGTTATAGTTAGGACCTATTTTCCATAGGAAATCCGCGACATTCTATTTGAAATAACTCTCTTGCCGGTTGACGAATCTTCGCGAAATTTTCAAACTTTATGGCCCGCTCCGGTCCGCTCCTACCCTGAAAGTTTCGGGGTGATTCGTCAGCGGGGCCGAGAAAAAGGGGGTCCCAAAACATGTTTTCCCCATTCATTTTCCCATAGGAAACTTTAGACACGGCTACAGCCCGAACTGCTGAACGGAATGACACCAAATTTGGCAAAGAGGTAGTTCTTGGTTCAGAAAGAACCCTTTTGTTAAATGGTGTAAATCCGTTCAGTAGTTCCAGAGAAAATCAAAAGGAAAATCACATATATATCTATGGCCGCGTCGGATTCGCGCACCCTCCCGATCACGAGCTGCATGCTAATTGGCTGTCAAGTGGCTGTCAACACTCCGAATCAGGAAGTGTTGGCAGCCATTTTGTCCCTCGGTAGAACCGAGGGACAGAAACAAGTGCGCAAAGCGCAAAAGGGGGCAGGGTAGAAACACCCTGACCCCTAGGTCTGCTCAGGGGTCCCTCAAGGACCCCCCTGGGCAGAAAAAAGCATTTTTTTTAAAAACAAATCGGCGGGATGCGCTCAGGGTGCGCGGATCCCGCCGAGAAAAAAAAAAAATGAAGCGCGGTCTCTTGCGCATCGTTGTTAATTGGCCCCTGGGTGGGCCAAGTCCCGGGGGCATGCAGGGTTTCTTTTTAATATGTGGGGGGGCCTCTAAGGCCGGGGGGGTGATGGTCCCCGGGGCTTAAAAAAAATAATGGTGCGGGAGGGCTCTTTGCCCTCCCGCTGCCCCAGGGACCGCCACCTCCCCGGGGCTTCTTTTTTAAAGAACATTTTTTGACCTGTGTGGGGGGGCTCCAGCCCCCCCACATGCCCCGGGGACCGCCACCTCCCCAGGGCACTAAAGATTTAAATATGGGGGTCCGTTACGGACCCCAAAGCCCAGGGACCACCACCTCCCGGGGCTGTGCACTGGATGGGAGGGGGCCGCGCGGCCCCCTCCTGGAGCCCTTGATGGCCCTGGGGACCGCCACCCCCAGGGACGGCTCTTGCAGTGTCCCGGGGTGCCTACCCCCGGGACACTGTAGTTTGCTATGACAGGACGGGAGCCTCGCGGCTCCCGTCCTGATCATAGCAAGCTTGGTTTGCATTTTGAAAGAGAGAGCAGGAAACCTGCTCTCTCTTTCAAAATGCAAACCAATTGCTTTCCACATGGGGAGCAGCATGTTAGCTGCTCCCCATGTGGAAAGCAATGCCGGCTCACGCAGGAGGCGGGGAGCCGGCTGGAACTGTGGGGGGATTGGGGACCCCCCCACAGTCCCCAACCAGAGGCCAGGCCCCGGGGGATGGGGTCCCCGGGGCCATAAGTGGCCAGGGAGGGGGGCCACGCAGCCCCCCTCCCCAAATTATAAAAAAAAAAAAAAAAAAAAAGGGCAAGGCCGGCCCCGGGGGATGGGGTCCCCGGGGCCTTAAATGGCCTGAGGAGGGGGGCCACGCAGCCCCCCTCCAAATTAAAAAAAATAAAAATTGAGGGCATGCCCCGGGGGATGGGGTCCCGGGGCCAAAACAGGCCCAGGGAAGGGGGCCACGCGGCCCCCTTCCCGTTTTTTTATTTATAAATAAAATAAAATGCTCAGGCCCCGGGGAATGGGGTCCCCGGGGCCAAAAGTGGCCAAGGGAAGGGGGCCACGCAGCCCCCTCCCAATCAAAAAAAAAAAAAAAAAAGACCGGCATCGTGCCGGAGGCCCGCCCCCTCCCTGCAGCAGTCTGCAAACGCGCCCCCTGGTGCATTTTGAGAAGGGAAGTAATTCCCCTTGAATACTGGGGGTCCCTGGGGGCAAACTAGCCCACCAGGAACCTCCAGTATGCGCCAGGGTTGCGTTGCAGAGAGGTGTACAGAGGCCACGCCCCTTTTACACCTCTCTGCAACGCAGCACTGTGGCGCTTTTGGAAGTACATGGTGGGCTAGTTGGACTCCAGGGACCCTCAGGATTCAAGGGGACTTAATCCCCCAACTTAAAACGCGCCACGGGGCGCGTTGCACAGTGGTGAAGGGAGGGGCGGGGCTTCAGGTGACATGTGTGCAAACAGGCCCCGTGGCATGTTTTAAGATGGGGAATTAAATCCCCTTCAATCCTGAGGGTCCCTGGGGGCCAACTAGCCCAACAGGTACGTCCAGAAAGCGCCACAGAGCTGCGTTGCAGAGAGGTGTAAAAAGGGGTGTGGCCTCTGTACACGTCTCTGCAACGCAGCCCCTAGCGCATACTGGAGGTTCCTGGTGGGCTAGTTGGCCCCAGGACCCTCATGATTCAAGGGGACTTAATCCCCAAACTTAAAACGCGCCACGGGGCGCGTTTGCACAGATGTCACCTCAGGCCCCGCCCCTCCCTTCACCATTGTGCAAATATTCCTCTAAAATCAGCCGAACTACGAATTCGATTTACTCACCTGTTATCAGGAGAGACCTCAGTGCTGCATCTTTCAGCCCAGTACTGATCCTGTAAAGTAATTTTAACCGTACTTATCAGTAACTTGAATTTCCTTCCATAGGATATCATTGTCTGCTTTTTGCTGAAAAAGTTTCTAAGTGTCGATTTTTGAAACATACAAATATTCCTCTAAAATCAGCCGAACTACGAATTCAGATTTACTCACCTGTTATCAGGAGAGACCTCAGTGCTGCATCTTTCAGCCCAGTACTGATCCTGAAAAGTAATTTTAACCGTACTTACCAGTAACTTGAATTTCCTTCCATAGGATATCATTGACTGGTTTCACTTGGAAATTCTTCTAAGTGTCGATTTTTGAAACTTTATAATATTCCTCTAAAATCAGCCGAACTACGAATTACAATTTACTCACCTGTTATCAGGAGAGACCTCAGTGCTGCATCTTTCAGCCCAGTACTGATCCTGAAAAGTAATTCTAACCGTACTTACCAGTAACTTGAATTTCCTTCCATAGGCTAACATTGACTGGTTTCACTTGGAAATTCTTCTGTGTGTGCAGTTTTGGAACTTTATAATATTCCTCTAAAATCAGCCGAAATACGAATTCCGATTTACTCACCTGTTATCAGGAGAGACCTCAGTGCTGCATCTTTCAGCCCAGTACTGATCCTGAAAAGTAATTTTAACCGTACTTACCAGCAACTTGAATTTTCTTCCATAGGCTAACATTGACTGGTTTCACTTGAAAATTCTTCTAAGTGTGGAGTTTTGGAACTTTATAATATTCCTCTAAAATCAACCGAACTACGAATTCCGATTTACTCACCTGTTATCAGGAGGGAACCCAGTGCTGCATCTTTTAGCCCAGCACTGACCCTGAAAAGTAATTCTAACCGTACTTACCAGTAACTTATATTTCCTTCCATAGGAATCCATTGTCTGGTTTTCAGCAGAAAAGTTTCAAAGTGTCGATTTTCACAAACTACAAATATTCCTTAAAAATCGCATGTATGACTTAAACGCATTCTTTCAACTGTTTACAGGAGATGCACCAGTGCTGGATCCAGGATCCAACACTGAGTATGAAAAAGTAACGATAACACTACTTACCTTCTAAGTGAATTTCCTCCCTTGGATAACATTGGTGATTCTATGTGAAAAAGTTTCTAAGTGTTAACTTTTAAAATACAATAATATTCCTTAAAAATCACTACTGTAACCAAAACGCTTTTACTCAACTGTTTACAGGAGATGTCCCAGGACTGAATCTAGGATCCAGTCCTGTGGTTAGAAAAAGTAATCCATAAAGTAACTAATTGCATTTAGCTAGAAATTCACATTGAGCTCAATGTTGCATTGTGTTTGAAATTGTGTTGCCCATTGCAACAACTGTAACTACTGTACTTAAAAGTCTATTGCCTATTTGCAAACTATTTAAACTAAAGTAATTCATTCTGAGAAAGTATATTTTGTAATGTAATGTATAATGTAATTACAATGTAATTTAATAAATAAAATATCTAAAAATAAATAGTTTTAAAAAATGTAGTAAATCAGTATCAAAAAAATAAATATAACAATTAATACATTTAAAAATTGTCATTTACAAAACCTTTGAAATTCACTGAAAAAACCATAGGTTTTAGGGGCGTTATAGTTAGAAATTAGCATTTAAAAAACCTTTGAAATTCACTGAAAAACCATAGGTTTCAGGCACGTTATAGTTAGAAATTAGCATTTAAAAAACCTTTGAAATTCACAGAAAAAACCATAGGTTTCAGACACGATATAGTTAGAAATTAGCATTTAAAAAACCTTTGAAATTCACTGAAAAAACCATAGGTTTTAGGGACAGTTATAGTTAGTTGGACATTGCACTCGTACAAAACCCGTGAAATTCCCCCGTTATAGTTAGTTCAGCTAACTATAACTCGCGCCCCCGCAATGCACTGCTGATGACGTCACATATTACATCACTCATGACATGGTCAGTGACATCACTGATGACATCACTGATGACATCTCAAATGACATCACTGATGACATCACTGGTGACATCATCCACGTGATAATCTGATGCACCTCTTCACACCCTAATATAACCTTTGATACACCCACTCTAAATTACAGACTGCCATTCGCAAAACCATAGACACTCCAACACCAATAACTACATACCCACTCACTGATTCTTAGGTCTACACACACACATCCACTCACTCACCCGTACAGTCACTCATACTTATGGTCACTCAGTACAGGACTATCATATGCACTCTTACTCCTATATAGACAGTCAAACACCACCACTCATCCATAGAGGTACTCACACACCTAGTCAGTCATGCAAATAATTAAACACACTGCCATTTACTCACCTATACAGTTATACACACACCAGCTCACTTAATCATACAAATACTAGCACATTGTTACGCTCTTATACAATCACTGAAACAAGCACACACTCATCCATACAGCCACTATCACAATCACTCACTCTCGCTAATAGCTATTTATATACTCCAACACACATATATACTGCCTTTCACATATGTAGTTACTCACACATGTACCACTGGGACATACATTCACTCACTAACACACTCTTACACACACTTACCCACCCATACAGTCTATCACAGATGCACTCTTGAAACCATCCACCCAGTGAATCACCCACTCACACATCTATGCACAGAGTCGCACACACCCCTCCCACACAAACACTCAGGCACCCATACAGATACTCAGACAACCATTCAATAACTCATATAGACACTCATGTAGCTATTCACAAACACATGCAGCCACTTACACAGCAACAGACAGACGGATACAGACATTCACCCAGTTTAGTCACTAACCCATGCATTCAGTAAGATACGTTAAATCACTCACTTATAGAGTCAGTCACGCACCTACTAAATCATCCATACAGACACTTATACACCCACTCATTCTTCAAATACGTCTTTTCCTATATATATTAAAAATATTTAAACTTTACAGAAACACACAGTCACTGCATGATGTCAACAGTGATGTCATTTGAGATGTCATCAGTGATGTCATCAGTGATGTCACTGACCATGTCCTGAGTGATGTAATATGTGATGTCATCAGCAGTGCATTGCGGGGCGCGAGTTATAGTTAGCTGAACTAACTATAACGGGGAATTTCACGGGTTTTGTACGAGTGCAATGTCCAACTAACTATATCTGTCCCTAAAACCTATGGTTTTTTCAGTGAATATATATATATATATATATATATATATATATATATTCACTGAAAAAACCATAGGTTTCAGGCACGTTATAGTTTGAAATTAACATTTAAAAAACCTTAGAAATTCACTGAAAAAACCATAGGTTTCAGGGGCGTTATAGTTAGTTGGACATTTCACTCGTACAAAACCATAGAAATTCCCCTGTTATAGTTAGTTCAGCTAACTATAACTCCTGCGCCCGCAATGCACTGCTGATGACGTCACATATTACATCACTCATGACATGGTCAGTGACATCACTCATGACATCACTGATGACATCTCAAATGACATCACTGATGACATCACTGATGACATCATCCTTGTGATAGAGTGGCAGACCTCCTCTCACCCTAATATAACCTTTGATACACACACTCAAAAATACAAACTAACATTTTCAAAACAATGGACATACCAATACCAGTTACAACACACCTATTCAGTAATTCCAAGATGTACACACACATCCACTCATTCACCAACAGTCCCTATACAGTCACTCATACATGTACTCACTCATCATATGTACTCATACACCTATACATCCTGTTACACACCGCCACTCATCCATAGAGTTACTCACACACATAGTCACACATGCAAACAAAGTATCAAACATTCATTTACTTGCATATACAGTTATACACACACTACCACACTTACTTCTACAGATACTTACACATACTTACTCTCTTAAACAATCACTTATAGAAACACCTACTTATTTGTACAGGAACTCTTCCAATCTCTCACTCTCACATATACTCACTTATATACACCAATACTCACATATACTAGTTTAAAACATATGTAGTTACTCATAAAGACACTATTGAGACAGTCATTCACTCACTAACACACCCATACACATACTCATCCACCTATACAGTCCTGCACACATGCTGTCTTCAACACATACAAACAGTGAGTCACTCATTCATGCATCTATGCACTAAGTAATACCCCCCACCGAACCATACAGACACTCATACTGATACTCAAAAAACCAACTAATAACCCATATAGACACTCATGTAGCTACTGACCAACCCATGCAGCCACTTATACACAAAGTGAGAGACTGATACAGACATTTTCATATTTGAACATTACTCACTAACCCATGTATTCACTAAGATACACTTAGTCAGTTATACAATCAATTTTACAAAAAAAATCATCCATTTAGACACTTATATACCCATTTATTCTTCCATCGACCTTGAGATATACATATATAAAACATATTTAATTTTCAGAAAAACACACATTCACTGGATGATGTCATCAGTGATGTCATTTGAGATGTCATCAGTGATGTCATGAGTGATGTCACTGACCATGTCATGAGTGATGTAATATGTGACGTCATCAGCAGTGCATTGCGGGCGCACGAGTTATAGTTAGCTGAACTAACTATAACGGGGAATTTCTATGGTTTTGTACGAGTGAAATGTCCAACTAACTATAACGCCCCTGAATCCTATGGTTTTTTCAGTGAATTTCTAAGGTTTTTAAATGCTAATTTCTAACTATAACGTGCCTGAAACCTATGGTTTTTTCAGTGAATTTCTAAGGTTTTTTTAAATGCTAATTTCTAACTATAACGTGCCTGAAACCTATGATTTTTTCAGTGAATATATATATATTTATTATACTATGTATACATTTGAAAATGTCTCGGTCCCCTGTTTGCCTCGGTGGCACGGAAAAAATGGGTGGAACTGACGTCAGCACGCCGACGAGGTCCTCTTATGGCTCCGATGACGTCATACGGTGTCGCGAGCGGAGCCGTGCTCGTTGACGTGGGAGAGCTAGGAAAGAATTTCCGTGGAATGCTGGTGCAGGGGATATTCACCTAAGTGTTCAGGCTAGTCCTTTGGGAGCAACTGTTTATGTTGCCACTCCAGAAACCGAAACCACTGATCCGAGGGCAGAGGCCCTGCGGATGGCACACGAGGTGGGGTGCCCAGTCGTGTGCACCGGCGGGGCAGTGAAGTGACAAGCACCACAACCCACAAAAAAGGTAACGAGGGCACTGAATAACACAGGATCTTCTCTTTGTATCTGGCAGGAACAACTAAGTTAAAATGCCCTAGTACCAAAATGTAGAATTAGTGCTACAACGGTCTTCAAGAGGTCCTGCGATGCCGCTTCTGCCTCCCGTACCCTGGAGGTGGCACATGGGTCACGCGGTACGGTCATACTGCGGTGGGACGCACACTCGTTGACCTCTCATGGCACTGCTCCACACTTCAGGGAGGACGCTTTCCATTAGCTATGTTTTCTGATGACATGTCGCGCCGGCCCCGTCCAACAACAGAACTCCTTTAGATCCAAACAGACTCTTCCACTCTCTCACCGGAAGTGAAACCAGGCCACGCGGACACTTTCACAATACAACAGCCGGGAATGCACTTTTCGGTAAAAAAACCACATTCCTTCCTCCTAATTAATCAAATAAACGTCTCACTGAAGAACAGGGGCCAGCTTCGATCGGCAAACAGCCGTTACAATGACTTTTTTACTTTGCGATACCATTACAACGCATGCATTACCACGCATGCGTTGTACATCACAAAGTCATTACTACGCATTTTTTTTAGAACGCATGGTAATTTACCACGCATGCCTTTACAACAAATTTTGTTGTAAAGGTATGTATGGTAAATGACCATGCGTTCTAAAAATATGTAGACGATCCATGTCGTTGTAAGGAAACAGAGACTGTTCCGTTTCCTCACAACGACGTGCACCGCCCCTCAGAGATGACGTGAAGCAGGAACCACGAGGAGAGAGGAACCATGAGGAGTGAGAGGTAAGGGGGATTGGGCATGGGGTGGGGGTTTCTTTTCTAGGGTTTAGGGTAGTGCAGTGGTGTTTGGGTGGTGTAGGGGGTCGTGCTGGGGGTAGTGTTTTAGGGTTTAGGGTAGTGCAGTAGTGTAGGGGGTTGTGCTGGGGGTAGTGTTTTAGGGTTTAGGGTAGTGCAGTGGTGTATGGGTAGTGTAGGGGGTCATGCTGGGGTAGTATTTTAGGGTTTAGGGTAGTGCAGTGGTGTTTGAGTAGTGTAGGGGGTCATGCTGGTGGGAGTGTTTTAGGGTTTAGGGTAGTGCAGTGGTGTTTGTGTAGTGTAGGGGGTCTTGCTGGGGGCAGTGTTTTATGGTTTAGGGTAGTGCAGTGGTGTTTGGGTAGTGTAGGGGGTCGTGCTGGGGTAGATTTAGGGTTTAGGGTAGTGCAGTGGTGTTTGGGTAGTGTAGGGAGTTGTGCTGGGGGTAGTGTTTTAGGGTTTAGGGTAGTGCAGTGGTGTTTGTGTAGTGTAGGGGGTTGTGCTGGGGGTAGTGTTTTAGGGTTTATGTTTGTGCAGTGGTGTTTGGGTAGTGTAGGGGGTAGTGTTTTAGGTTATAGGGGAGTGCAGTGGTGTTTGGGTAGTGTAGGGGGTCATGCTGGGGTTAGTGTTTTAGGGTTTAGGGTAGTGCAGTGGTGTTTGGGTAGTGTAGGGGGTCGTGCTGGGGGTAGTGTTTTAGGGTTTAGGGTAGTGCAGTGGTGTTTGTGTAGTGTGGGAGGTCATGCTGGGGGTATATTTAGGGTTTAGTGTAGTGCAGTGGTGTTTGGGTAGTGTAGGGAGTCGTGCTGGGGGTAGTGTTTTAGGGTTTAGGGTAGTGCAGTGGTGTTTGGGTAGTGTAGGGAGTCGTGCTGGTGGTAGTGTTTTAGGGTTTAGGGTAGTGCAGTTATGTTTGGGTGGTGAGGGGTGTCGTGCTGGGGGTTGTGTTTTAGGGTTTTGGGTAGTGGAGAGGGTATTGTTTTAGGGTTTAGGGTAGTGCGCCCAACCAGCCACAATATCCGTGGACAAAGGGGATCCTGACTCTTTGGAACGCTCCGTCAATTGAATAATTTGGGTCAAGGGCCCTACCACGTCCAAGACCTATCAATTCCTTTCTTGGGATCCCTCATATACTTGGAGAAAAAGGTACATAGTTTCTCATCAATTTCAGGCGTGTGTGCCACCTTCCCCTTCAGTGAGGGCCTGGGGCATTCTCCCCTCATCCTATGAGGTAAGGGGATTGGGCATGGGGTGGGGGTTTCTTTTCTAGGGTTTAGGGTAGTGCAGTGGTGTTTGGGTGGTGTAGGGGGTCGTGCTGGGGGTAGTGTTTTAGGGTTTAGGGTAGTGCAGTGGTGTTTGGGTAGTGTAGGGGGTCGTGCTGGGGGTAGTGTTTTAGGGTTTAGGGTAGTGCAGTAGTGTAGGGGGTCGTGCTGGCGGTAGTGTTTTAGGGTTTAGGGTAGTGCAGTGGTGTTTGGGTAGTGTAGGGGGTCATGCTGGGGGTAGTGTTTTATGGTTTAGGGTAGTGCAGTGGTGTTTGTGTAGTGTAGGGGGTTGTGCTGGGGGTAGTGTTTTAGGGTTTATGTTAGTGCAGTGGTGTTTGGGTAGTGTAGGGGGTAGTGCTGGGGTAGTGTTTTAGGGTTTTAGGGTTTTAGGGTTTAGGGCAGTGCAGTGGTGTTTGTGCAGTGAAGGGGGTCATGCTGTGGGTAGTGTTTAGGGTTTAGGGTAGTGCAGTCGTGTTTGTGTAGTGTAGGGGGTCATGTTTTAGGGTATAGGGTAGTGCAGTGGTGTTTGGATAGTGTAGGGGGTCATGCTGGGGTTAGTGTTTTAGGGTTTAGGGTAGTGCAGTGGTGTTTGGGTAGTGGAGGGGGTAGTGTTTTAGGGTTTAGAGTAGTGCGCCCAACCAGCCACAATATCCGTGGACAAAGGGGATCCTGACTCTTTGGAACGCTCCGTCAATTTAATAATTTGGGTCAAGGGCCCTACCACGTCCAAGACCTATCAATTCCTTTCTTGGGATCCCTCACATACTTGGAGAAAAAGGTACATAGTTTCTCATCAATTTCAGGCGTGTGTGCCACCTTCCCCTTCAGTGAGGGCATGGGGCATTCTCCCCTCATCCTATTCCTGACCTCCCTTTCAAGGGGTTGATGGATTTTCCCCACCACATACTCTGCCACTTTGGCGTCAGGTGTCCACTCTGCCGACCTAGGATGGTAAATTTGGGTAGGCTCGAACATGTCCGAGTGGACCCCGTCCCCAACCAGGGACTGAGAGGAGTGGGACTCTGGACACCAGGGACGCCCCGAGTCCTTATCCTCATCGGAGGAGAAATCGTCCTCCGATACACCCTCTCCCTCTAAGGGAAACCCGCCGTCGGGGTCTACAATAGTGGTGACAGTGTCGCAATTTTCTCCGGGCACCTCCTCCTCCCGGCAGGGTGCATGTTTTAGCGTTCGCGCACTCTTGAGGAAGGTCTCCGTAAGTTTATCAAATCCTTCCAAGTGCCCCGCGTTATGCTTAACGGCCCTTTTATTCCCCATCTGGGAGCTACTTGGACCCGCCACCACCAGTTCTGGGTCACTGAACACCCCAGGGATGCTTTTCGCCAGCTTATCAACCTGATCCCTAAGAGGAGCCAGCGCCCTAGAAATAGCCAGAGAGAGGGCTTGGTCCACTGCTGGAGGGAGAAGTTGGGGGGGCATTCCTCCTCCACTTGCTGGTAGGAGGAGTAAAAATGGTCTTCTGGAGAAGGCATGATAGCAGAGGGTGTGAGCACAGAACAAATGCCCTTAAAATCCTTAAGACAGCCCCCTCGCCGGTGCTCCAACAGCTGGGCTTTCCCGGAAGCTGTTCTAACAATAGACTGAGGCGCAATACCAATTACCACCACCAGGTGGCGCTGGTCACTAACGTGGCCGTGTGGGGAAATAACCGCGTAGCGGTGTCAAAATTAGGCGAGGGTTGGTCGGGAATCAAGCAGACACTAAAGGAGTGACCGGATTCCCAAACGCGCGTAAAGACCAGCGGGAGCGTTCGACGGAGCTGCCTCGCTCGGACCAGACGCGCCTGACAGGATCTCACCGCGCGCAGAGCACACAGCGGGAGAAACTGCGAGGGGGAGAACGCGCTCGGGCAAAAGCCTGCTGCGCAGGGAATATGAAACAATACCAAGGCAATAATGCTAATAACGTGCACAAGAAACCGCTATACAAACAGCAACAACGTCAGATTAAACCAAGAATGTAAGGAATGCACTTAACTGACGAGCAGTGAAGAAAGAGGAAGCGGAAGGGACGTCACGATATTATATACGATGGACTGTGATATGATTGGACTATAGTTGCCTTGGAGACCACCCCCCTAATGGTTCATGGGTTGTATAGTCTTTTGTTTAATGATTGTTGTGTTATGTTTTCTTTGAACTGCTATGCAAATAAAGTGAGGAAAGATATGCATAATCCTCGCCTCCGTCCTGCCATAGAATTCATTAAACTTTATTTGATCTGATTTAGAAACATAGATCATAAAAGTGTACATAAAAACAGTAAATCCTCTTTCCTAATAAAATACATTGAGAATTAATTAAAACCAGTAGGTAAAAACGGGTGTTACAAAGCCCGGTTCAGAGCAACTTCAGGTTAACAGAATCGTAAAGTTCAATGTTTCGCAAGATCAATCTCATGTACTTCGTGCAAAATACCCAATAAGGGGTCCAAGTAAGATGTAACGTTCCAATACCTGACCAGTTTGCACTATATAAAACTGCAGAAAAAATAAAAATAAAAAGTGTTTTGCACACTTCTGTCATTGGGCTATATGTGGGCTACATCTGGGTGATATTTGTGCTACATTTGGGCTCTTTTTTTTTCTGGTGGCCATCTTGGGAGACTTATTTGTAATGAAGTTTCCTAATTTCGTCATTTACTGCAGTCTCCTCAGTAGGAAATGCTTTCAGTTTTTTACTTTGATTCCATCAAGAAGGCATTCAGATGTGTCACACATTTGCCATAAATTCAGAATGTTAGCACTCTAGTTGTTCATTAGATCACTGTAGTAAAGCTACTGCTCACCAGGGAGTTAACTGGAAGTCTACTGCTGGTATTGAAAGTGATTGTTTCAGTCTGCATGTCAGAATTTTCTAATGAAATAGAAGAGGATTTGAGATCTCACTTAAAACATGCCCTAAATTTTCTTTCTGCAGCACTAACCATAATTTCTATGACAAAATGAACACCCTCATTTTGTTCCTTTTTAAATTAAATGTTTTAAGAGTTACCAGTTTCAAGTCAAGTCAAGTCAAGTCAATTCAGCTTTATTCGGTGTAAAAATGTGCAACCATAAAAGCATACTACAAAAACAGACAAATATAAACATATGAATAATTCATTAGAGGGAGCAAACATAATTTATCAGTGAAAATATTAAAATGTCCTCCTTATACACAATTAAAATATATACACTTATTTAAAAATAGACAACTATATAGCATTTAATAATAATTTCTCATGTTTTCAAATATGCTTATTCTACATACTATTTCTTAAATTAATTCAATATTAAACAGATCTAATTATTCTCATTGGATTTCTCATATAATAATGCATCTAAATATGTTAGTTCTCTTCTTTTCCTAAGTGCTTTTACAATATAACAAATAACTGAACAGACAATTTTCATATTATCCAGGCTACATAGAAATATAAAGGCCTGTTTATAATCAAAGAGCCTGTTAGTTATGAACAGTGGTTTTAAAACAGTTTTCCTAATATCACTATAAAAGGTACAAAATAGTAAAAAATGCAACGTGGACTGTGGTGTGTTTCCATTACACGGGCAATTCGGTAAATTATAAGACCACCTTTCCTTATCGGAGAATGCAAATAAGTGATGTAAAGTACCAAGTCTAAGCCTTGTTAAATAATATCTGTGTTGGGTATTCCTTACTAGGGTTAAATATGTTTGTATACCCTCCACCAAGGGAATTTCACAATAAGTAATGACACTTTGCTTCTGTCTTGTATCATCCTGTCTGTCTTGTTCACTGGCCAGAGTATATCTCAACTTCAGATCTTTGTTACTTATATCCAGAATAGACTCTAGATCCATTTTATTAAAATTCAACTTACAATATTTAAATAAATTAGAGATATGCTCTAGCCAAGGAATTTTTTTACAGTGGTCAAGAGCCAGACAGTCCTTTACCAGGTCAGTTGTAAATTTGGTCTCCTTTTTAGCCCATAGCCCACGCCAGAAGATAAGTCCTGCAAAATTTATAGAATCATTAATATATGATACTGACAGTTCTTTATGTATTATAAAATTGGCTGTAGAATTCGGGACAGCCAATACTCTTTTTAAAAATTTATTCTCCTGTGTTTGTAAGGACGTAATATTTGCTCTTCCCCATATCGCTGACCCATGGCATACACCAGTCACACACTTAGTTCTGTATAGAGTGAGAATTTCCCTTATGGGTTTATTTCCTATTTTTGCCGCAAATCTGAAAATTCCTTCAATTATTCTTAGAAATTTCAGATTGCATGAGTCGATATGAGGTTTCCATGAGTCCTTACTACTAAATATAAGACCTAAATAGGAGAACGTTGACACTCTCCCTATAACTACACCTCCAGCATGATGTTTTTTATGCTTCAACTTAGATTTCCCGCATGTCATTACAAATGTTTTAGTAAGGTTTAGCTTTAGATCCTTTTTTAACATGAATTCAGCAAACTTCTCAATTAAAATTTGTAAGCCATTCGCTGTCCTCGATAGGAGGACAGCGTCATCGGCATAAAGTAAAACTGGAGTGTTGCGTGTTCCAACTTTTGGGGTATCTGCATTTTCATTTTGTAAATAGGTATCTATGTTATTAATATATAAAGAAAAGAGCAGTGGCGCCAGTACGCAGCCCTGGCGTATTCCCCTTGTAACTCTAAAATCCTCAGTGCATTCACCCTTTATTCCAAAACGTACTCTTGAGGTTAAAAATGAATAAATTTGGGACAAATATATAATAATATCAGTGGGTGCTCCTTGCTCCTTCAGGGTTTGCCACAATTTAGTATGATTAACGAGGTCAAACGCACTTGTTAAATCTAAAAAGCAAAGATGAAGAGCCCCCTCCTTAGCAAGAGTATATTTTCCCATAAGTAATTCCAAATTTAAACATTGTTCTACAGTTCCAATTCCCCTTCTGAACCCATACTGAACTTCAGAAAGAATATTATGTTCGTTAGCCCATTCTTCCAACCTCCCCAAAAGAATTCGTCCCATTAATTTCGAAGTTGAGTCCAGAAGGGATATGGGTCTATAACAATTTGCTTTCCCTCTATCTCCTTTTTTAAAAATTGGTACGATAATGCTTTCTGTCCAAGATACTGGCAGAAAACCCCTTATCGCAGCGTTAAAAACCTTTAGAAGGATCGGAGTCCAATAATCCATATTACATTTAAAAATATCAATGGGTACCCCATCTGGGCCAGCGGCTTTTCTGCTAGCACTTTTATAGAGGGCGATTTTAATTTCTTCAGAGGTAATTGGTAAAATTTCTACGGGGTCAACTAAAATAAAATTATCGTTCTTTATTTTGCTAATTTTTACTGCTTCTGGATTAAAAATACTCTCAAAATGGATCATCCAGTCTTCAGGGGGAACAGCTATTTCTATTCTCCCAGTTGCATCATCTTTAAAAAACGGATAATCTATTGTTCTCCAAAATAGTGCAGCATTTCTTGTTTCTGCGGCCTCTACTAGGCTTGCCCATGCATCCTCCCGTATTTCACCTTTTCGCTCGTTTAAGGTTTTCCTATAATCCTTCCTTAGGTTACTTATTTTAACGTTATCCCTAGGTTTTATTTTTAGGGCTGTTTTCAGATCTCTATTTAATTTGGAACATTCTTTATTAAACCATCTTGGGTTATTATCACAGGCCTTATGCTTCTTTTTAGATGTTAAATCACCCGCTATCTCCATAGTAATATCACTAAAAGCGTTTATAGTTTCTGCATCTGTTGAAAAATTATTCATGCAGATACTAATTTCCTTTTGTATTTTCCCTTTTAAGTTATTTAGAAAACTTGTTGGATCTACACTTGACCACTTAATGGATACTCCATTATTTCCTTTGAATTTTAATTCTGAATTTGAGGCCTTTCCCCTCAATTTTTGTGAGAGGTTAAGCCTCAATGTCAGAATCAGTGGGTGATGATCACTATGCAGTGTTTCTATAATTGAGCATTTTTCCACCAAACCCTTATATTTAATAGATATAACAAAATGATCAATATTTGATGCTGATCTACCTCCTACATACGTGTGTTTCGCTACTTCTCCCTCTAAAATATCGGGTTCTATAATTGCTAGATTATATTTTGAGATACTATTATTTATTTCATCCCCATAAGCATCATGTGGAAAATGGGGAATTCGATCTCCAAAGCAATCACTGAACCCACATTGTTCACCTACCAAAATTTCACAAATTTCACAGTTAAAATCACCCGCCCAGATAAGTGTATACTCCCCTCACAATTCCTTTAAAAAAAGCTCTAGATCTTCCTCTAGGGCCTTAATTACCATTGGTCTAGTAACATCAAAAATATTATTATAAAAATTAATTAACACCATTGTCTGTTTCCCTTCCGAATAGAGTTGTATTAATTGATAATATTGTGACTTAATATTAACTTCCTTTACTGTTAGAGGCGCAGTTACAGCTATTAATGTTGCTAGGCCTCCTTTTGCTCTCCCCCTTCTAGACGGGCTAGCGTTAGTACAAATTAATTTAAAACCATTAATAAAAAAAGGTTCAGTAATCCAAGTTTCCTGGATCATAATTACTTCACATCCCTCTATAATGTCAAGCCAGTCATCATTAGTTATCTTATTTTTAACTCCTGCTACATTCCAGGACATAATGTTAGTAGCTTTGTTATTTTGTACAATTAAATAGTCTCCAGCAGCCTCCTCCATATCCCTAGAAGGGGTATCTTCCCTGGTAATGGGGGAAACATTTTGTACATTAATTAGTATTTGCGGACATAAGCCGCTTGCTGGCTTGTTTACCATCGGGGTGTATAGTGGAGCTCTAATAACATCAATTTCAGCATCCTCCCTATGTCAATCAATCTCACTACAGGATTGTAATGGTTCATACCTATTGTATGTAGAAACATTTATCATGGGTCTGTACACATTAAAATTAGGACCATTGACTTTGTTGGTCTTGTCGGTTATCCTGTAAAAATAGCCCAGCGGGACAGCAATTATATCTTCAGCTATATTAGGATTCATTGCTACAACTTTATATGCAAGTACCTCCAACAAATCTCTAACCAGATCCCTGCTACGGAAGTTTATTACTATGCAATCTCCTACGCATTGTTTCATGGATCTACCCACCCAACTCACCCTTCTCAACATTATTATATTTCTTAACAAAACATTTCTATCCATATTTGTATTCGCTGTGAACCAATATATCACTTTATTTTTTAATAACTCATACCAGTTTATTCCAATCAAGATGGCTTCAGGTGTGCCATAATTTTGTCATAAGTAAGACTGTTAGCGCTCTAGTTGTTCTTTAGAACACTCTGGGAAGCTGCAGTAGAACACAAAGGCATCAACTGACAGGCTGCTCCTGTTGAAATATAACAGGAAGATATTTGAGATCACACTTGAAACATGTCCTAATTTTTCTTTCTACAGCACTAACCATAATTTCTATGACAAAATGAACCCCATCATTTTGTTCCTTTTTAAATTAAATGTTTTAAGTGTTACCAGTTTATTCCAATCAAGATGGTTTAGGTGTGCCATCATTTTGTCATAAGTAAGACTGTTAGCTCTCTAGTTGTTCTTTAGAACACTCTGGGAAGCTGCAGTAGAACACAAAGACATCAACTGACAGGCTGCTCCTGTTGAAATATAACATGAAGATATTTGAGATCTCACTTAAAACATGTCCTAATTGTTCTTTCTACAGCACTAACCATAATTTCTATGACAAAATGAACCCCCTCATTTTGTTCCTTTTTAAATTAAATGTTTTAAGAGTTACCAGTTTATTCCAATCAAGATGGCTTCAGGTGTGCCATAATTTTGTCATAAGTAAGACTGTTAGCGCTCTAGTTGTTCTTTAGAACACTCTGGGAAGCTGGAGTAGAACACAAAGGCATCCACTGACAGGCTGCTCCTGTTGAAATATAACAGGAAGATATTTGAGATCACACTTGAAACATGTCCTAATTTTTCTTTCTACAGCACTAACCATAATTTCTATGACAAAATGAACCCCATCATTTTGTTCCTTTTTAAATTAAATGTTTTAAGTGTTACCAGTTTATTCCAATCAAGATGGCTTCAGGTGTGCCATACTTTTGTCATAAGTAAGGCTGTTAGCACTCTAGTTGTTCTTTAGAACACTCTGGGAAGCTGCAGTAGAACACAAAGGAATCAACTGACAGTCTCTGCCCTTGTTGGATGTACATGTTTTACTGAGAATGTCAGACTTCATTCTCACATGACTGAGAAAGATAATGTGAATTTACAGAAAATATGCTCTCATTTTAGCTTCTGGAGCACCTTCCAAAACTGTATGGGACAAGCCTGTGAAAATAGTTTTCTCTCAAACATGATTCATGATATCCCAGCAGAAGGTTTTTCACAGGGTAAAATCACCTTAGAACACACCACAATTCCTGAAATTAGTATGGTACCATCAACAAATGAATTCTAATGTAACTGAAGTCTGTTATCACCCTTTATAGTTCTCCTTTTGGTAACCCTCAAAATCTTCGATTCACTACAATGCATTTCAATGGGGTACTATCATTTATATTGGTCCCAAGATGGCTGCCAGCAATTCCAGGATGAAGTGCTGACAGCCAATCAGATCTCACGATGACATGTGTGGTTAGGCTCCGCCCAGATATATATGTGTTTTCTTTTTCAAATTTCTCAGGAACTACTGAACGGATTTACACGATTTAACCAAAAGGCACAACTCTGAACCAAGGGCTACCTTTTTGCCAAATTTGGTGTAATTCCGTTCAGCAGTTCGGGCTAAATCTGCGACTAAAGGTTCCTATGGAAAATTGCATGGGGAAAACATGTTTTGGGACCCCCCTTTTTTCTCAGCCCCCACTTGATGAATCACCCCGAGACTTTCAGTATAGGAGCGGACCGGAGCGCCCCACGAGTTTTGAAAATTTCGCGAAGATTCATCAACCGGCGCCAAAGTTATTGGAAATAGAATGATGTGAATTTCCTATGGAAAATAGGTCCTAACTATAACTACCTACTGGCGACCGCCAGTAGGTAATATATATATATATATATATATATATATATATATATATATATATATATATATATATATATATATATATATATATATATTCACTGAAAAAACCATAGGTTTCAGGGACGTTATACTTAGAAATTATCATTTAAAAAACCTTTGAAATTCACTGAAAAAACCATAGGTTTCAGGGACGTTATAGTTAGCTGGACATTTCACTCGTACAAAACCATAGAAATTCCACTGTTATAGTTAGTTCAGCTAACTATAACTCGCGCCCTCGCAATGCACTGCTGATCACATCACATATTACATCATTCATGACATGGTCAGTGACATCACTGATGACATCACTGATCACATCTCAAATGACATCACTGATGACATCATCCAGTGAATGTGTTTTTCTTTAAAGTTTAAATATGTATTATATATATACCAAGGTGTATTGAAGAATGAGTGGGTGTATAAGTGTCTGGATGGAGGATTTAGTAGGTGTGTGACTGACTGTTTAACTGAGTTATTACATGTGTCTTACTGAATGCATGGGTTAGTGACTAAACTGTGTGAATGTCTATATCAGTCTGTTTGCTGTTGTATAAGCTGCTGCATGGGTTGGTCAGTAGCTACATGAGTGTCTATATGGGTTATTAATTGGTTGCCAGAGTATTTGTATCGGTGCCTGAGTGTGTGTGTGGGTGCGTGGGAGGTGTGTGACTCTGTGCATACATGTTTGAGTGGTTGATTCACTGGGTGTATGGGTTCAAGAGTGCATGTGGAAACAGCTGTATGCGTGAGTGAGTGTGTGTATGGATGGGTGTGTTAGTGAGTGAATGGATGTCTCAGTGGTACATGTCCAACTAACTACATATGTAAAAGACAGTGTATGTGAGAGTTTGAGTATATAAATGACTATACGTGAGAGTTAGTGATTGTGAGAGTGACTGTATGGATGAGTGTGTACTTGTATCAGTGATTGTATAAGAGAGTAATTATACGTTTCTTTCTGTTTGAATAAGTGATGTGTTGTGTGTATAATTGTATAGGTCAGTAAATGGAAGTGTGATTGATTATTTGCATGACTGACTAGGTGTGTGAGTAACTCTGGATGAGTGCTGCTGTGTGAGTGTCTGTGTAGGTGTATGAGTGCATATGATAGTGTTGTATTGATGAGTGACTGCATGTATGAGTGATTGTATGGGTGAATGAGTGGATGAGTGTGTAGACCTAAGAACCAGTGATTAGATATGTAGTAAGTGGTATTGGTGTGTCTATGGTTTCAAAAATGGTATTCTGTTTTTTGGAGTGGGTGTATCAAAGGTTATATTAGGGTGTGAGAAGGTGCATCAGATTGTCACATGGATGATGTCATCAGTGATGTCATTTGAGATGTGATCAGTGATGTCATCAGTGATGTCACTGACCATGTCATGAATGATGTAATATGTGATGTGATCAGCAGTGTATTGCGGGGGCGCGAGTTATAGTTAGCTGAACTAACTATAACAATGGAATTTCTATGGTTTTGTACGAGTGAAATGTCCAGCTAACTATAACGTCCCTGAAACCTATGTTTTTTTCAGTGAATTTCAAAGGTTTTTTAAAATGATAATTTCTAACTATAACGTCCCTGAAACCTATGGTTTTTTCAGTGAATTTCTAAGGTTTTTTAAATGCTAATTTCTAACTATAACGTGCCTGAAACCTATGGTTTTTTCAGTGAATTTCAAACGTTTTTTAAATGCTAATTTCTAATTATAATGTTCATTAAACCTATGGTTTTTTCAGTGATTTTAAATTATCATTCCATTCTCAACCTAGTGAAAACAGCCAATATCGCCAGTTTTCCAACAATATGTTCCGCCCAAAAATTTGCCACAAATGAGAGCAACAACTAACGCTAATAATATGCAGAGTAGGCGTTCCCGTGCAAAAATAACATGAAAACACCACTTCCCGATATTTTCAACGAGCAGCCAAATCTGGGGTGCGATCCAAAAACAGGCGATAAGCTGCGTTAGCAGTAGGAATTTAACATCTGCCTTTTACTGGTGTAAAGCAGGACGACTACCTACAGTGTGAAAGGGAGCCCAGCCCAGAACCACATCTGAAGACCAACACATGTCATAGAGCTACTGACCATGCAGCTCCGACACCCAAGAAGGCCACAACACCCACTGCCATCACCCTCAGGACCTCCCCCCCGGACCACCCCCCTCCCTTCTACCACCGAGGCAGCGCAGAACAGGACAGCGGACCTTCCAAAAATGGCATGGCCCCTCAGCCACACAATAGCTGAATCTTGGGAGATGTGGCAACCATGTATGTGTGAAGGACGCAAGTCACCCATCAATAAAAATGCACACAATACCAAGTGTAGCGGTGATGTGGTGGACAGACCTCACTATGTAGAGCGCAAACCTCTCCATGTGGACATATACTGCTGGTGCTTGTAGTGTTGTGGACAATAGACGCAACCATGTTACATCAGGCAGTGGGGAAGATCTCGGTCATGTAGCTGTGTTGTCCCCCCCTGGAAGCGGAAGCGGAGTGTGCTGGTCCAACGTATGCTACTCCAGCGTAGGAGTATGAATAAATAGGGTGGGGCTGTGGGCGTGGTTCAATTGTGGGAAGGCCAAAGCGTCTTCCAGGGCGGCAGCCCTCGCCCTGCCACGAGGCCTCCGCCGTGACCGCCGGCCTCCTCGACACATGCCCGCTGCGAACCCAGCAGCAGAGCATCACAGACTTATGTCTGTACAGACTACTGCCTTCGATCTACACTGCAGACAGCAGGGCTCACAATTCAGATCGAGTCGCGATTGCATATGACACACTCCAGTAGGGAAGAGACATTGATCCCAGTACGGCCCGCCCGGAACACGCATCATCGCAGACTGCACACACACTGAGTGCTTCAGGTGCCACTAACTCAGTGCACCACAAGTCAACGCCACGTGGACTTATTAAGACAGAATTCAATAGGCAAAAGACATTGCTACCAGTGCGGCCCGCCCGGACCACGCGCCATCGCAGGCTCCACACACGCTGTTTGCTTCAGGTGACACTAACTGTACAGCTCAACTCAACGCCACGTGGCTGTGGGCCCTTGCTGACCGCTGCCTCCGGCCTACACTGCGGTCATCAGGGCTCACATTTAAAATTGACTCTTGATTCATTAATTGCAGAGTCGAGTAGGCAACTAAGTATTACGTCCCTAAAACCTACATAATATCCTTTTAGTATCCTTGCTTCAAGAACTTGTTTTATATCAGTTATAGCTTTAGTACAATGACCAAATTCATCTTGCAAGTCCAAAGGAACACTGAATGGCAGTCAACACTGTGGACAGCAGAGCTCACAATTTGAATTCAGTCTTGATTTATTAATTGCAGACAGAATTGCACTCTATGTCCTCGAATTTTGTCAAGAGGAAGTGACAAAAAGCATTCCTTGATGTCTGTGCTGACTACTGCCTTCGATCTACACTGCGGTCAGCAGGGCTCACAATTCAGATTGAGTCACGATTGCAGATGACGCAGTCCAGTAGGCAAGAGACATTGCATCATCGCTGGCTGCGCACATGCTGAGCGCCACACCTACCACTAACTCTATGCAGCTCAAGTCAACGCCACGTGGCTGTGGACTCTTCCTGACCACTGCCTCCTGCCTACACTGCAGTCAGCAGGGCTCACAATTCAGATCGAGTCGCGATTGCAGATGACGCAGTCCAGTAGGCAACAGACATTGCATGATCGCTGGCTGCGCACACGCTGAGCGCCACATCTACCACTAACTCTATGCAGCTCAAGTCAACGCCACGTGGCTCTGGGCTCTTCCTGACCACTGCCTCCGGCCTACACTGTGGTCAGCAGGGCTCACAATTCAGATCGAGTCGCGATTGCAGATGACGCAGTCCAGTAGGCAAGAGACATTGCATCATCGCTGGCTGCGCACATGCTGAGCGCCACACCTACCACTAACTGTATGCAGCTCAAGTCAACGCCACGTGGCTGTAGGCCCTTCCTGACCGCTGCCTCCGGCCTAAACTGTGCTCAGCAGGGCTCACAATTCAAATTCAGTCTTCATTAATTAATTTCAGAGTCCAGTAGGCAACTAACTATAACGTCCCTGAAACCTACATATTTCGACAGTGTATTCCATAAATGTTTCATCTTTTGTTCCATACACCTACACTGCGGTTAGCAGAGCTCACAATTTAAATTGAGACATGATTTATTTATTGCAGTGAGAATTGTACTCTATGTCCTCGAATTTTGTAAACAGGAAGTGACTAAAAGCATTCTTCGATGTCTGTGCTGACTACTGCCTTCGATCTACACTGCAGATAGCAGGGCTCACAATTCACATCGAGTCGCGATTGCAGATGACTCAGTCCAGTAGGCAACAGACATTGCTCCCAGTGCGGCTCGCCCGCACCACGCATCATCGCTGGCTGCGCACACCCTGAATGCTTCTGATGCCCCTATCTCAGTGCAGCACAACTCATGGACCCTTTATGATACAATGTTTTGTGTATAATTTCACATCTGCTGCCCCTACCTCAGTGTACCACAAGTCATGGACTCTTTACGATACAATCCTGTGTGTATTATTTCACATTTGTTGCCCCTACCTTAGTGCAGCACAAATCATTGACCCTTTATGATTGAATCTGTGTGTCTGATCCAATGATTACTGTTGTACTTGTTGCCAGCACCAACCATTCCCAGATGGCTGGCTTACACTCAACCCACACGCATCCAGCATAGACATCACTGGACATGTGACCCTGGTAATAAAAATGAGTCGAGCGCACGTGCCCGTACCCCGTTCCACTATCTATCTGTGTCCGTGTGTTCATTATGTATGCAAGATGCCGCCCCTGGGCCCTACCACATTACATTGTGCTGTGGACAGCGTATGCAACCATGTTACCTCTGGCAGTGGGGAAAACATCGGTTATGTAACTTTCTCTCGGTCATTGTACAAGTACGTACGTAGAGACTGGATCATTAGAGTACTGCAAGGAGAGTGTATAGTGAATTTATAAGTGCTTGGAGATTGGCGGAGTAATTGTATAAGTACATATGTTGGCGCAGCCTAACCCCGAACACAAGCTTGGCTCTAATTGGCTGCCCTCCATGTGCCAAAAACTGAAACTTGAACTTTGCATGGCCCTGTATTGCTACAGCTGCAACACTCCACTGAATGTGCAATAAACATTCATATCCACACAGATGTGTCATGTCCACCATCTTTCATGTGTGGAACTATGGATGAATGTAGGGTCAGTGATTCCCCGTACCTTCCATGTTGGCCATGTTGTGGGACTTGGCTCACAGAGTTACACATTGGTGATTGCGACCCGGGTGACGTCAGCACTACAACAGGGACACCCGCATCAGTTGATTCCTCATACACGCCAGGACGGAGCCACACCCATAGCTCCAGAGTCATTCTTCACAGCCTCACGCAGGACTGGCATACGCCAGGCCAGCCCACTCCGCTTACGCTTACAGTGAAGGACAACAACGCTACATGGCCCAGATTTTCATTGCAGTGATCTGCTGGTCACACCCTAGTCGTCAGTACGCCACAGCCACTCCCTCACAGCTAGTATACACCCACACCACACCCATCCTGCACAGGCATCACAGGACATGTGACCCTGCCAATAAAAAAGACCGGGCGCACGTGCTCGACGCCATTTCAGAGTTGCTCGCACCGGATGCACTGCGGCCGGCACAGGCACACCGGCACGGGACGGTGACTTTCGGTCCACTGAGGTACGGGTACCGTAACTGCTGAGCGGGTGTACAGCCTGTGGTGTTGGTCTGTCCCGGCGGTCTGGACAGCTCAGGTTTTGTGTGCCCTGCTGGACCGCAGTGTAGGCCTGAGCCATCAGACAGCGCAGGCCTACCGCCACGTGGCATCGCCTCGCTGGTCACAGAGTTAGTGGCACCGCAAGGGCTGAGCGGGTGTGCAGCCTGCGATGAAAAGCCCAGTTCACTGGTATGTCCTCTGCCATGGCGAAATCAAGACCCAGCACCAAATGTAAGACCTGGTGGCCTGCTGAGCGGGGCTGCATGATATGCAGGGTGCCGTCTCCGCGGGCCCCGGGCTTGGGGCTTGCAGCGGTATGTAGTAGGCCCTCTTTTCTACATGCAGGTTGCGAAAGGTGAGCAGAGGGGCTTGTTAGCGCAGTGGCGGGCAGTGACCTCCGGGCAGTGGGAGTGGATGGGGTGCAGCAGCCTGGGTGCGCAGCGGCAGACAGTCACCTCCGGGCAGTGGGAGTGGTTAGGGTGCAGCAGCCTGGGTGCGCAGCAGCAGGCAGACACCTCTGGGCAGTGGAAGTGGATGGGGTGCAGCAGCGGCGAGCAGACACCTCTGGGCAGTGGAAGTGGATGGGGTGCAGCAGCCTGGATGCACAAAGGCGGGACAGAGAATTAGGCGTGTGCAGTTGTATGTACTCTGCCATTACTGATTCTATACTATGTTTCAGATGACTAAACTTGAAGACTGCACTATGTCCCGGCACGTGGTTGGAGACACACCGGTGGCTGAAAGGTGAGCTGTGAGGATTTTCTCCACAGTGTCAACACTCACTCTCCCTCTCCATCTCTTCCTTTCTGTCACTCACACTCTTTCTCTCTCTCTCACTCTCCCTCTCCATCTCTTCCTTTCTGTCACTCACACTCTTTCTCTCACTCTCACTCTCACTCTCTTCCTTTCTCTCTCTCACACTCTTTCTCTCTTTCTATGTCTTTTCCTCTCTCTCTCATTCTTTCTTTCTCTCTCTCTTCCTCTCTGTCTCACTCTTTCTCTCTCTCTCTACCTCTCACTCACACTGTTTCTCTCTTTCTCTCTCTCTTCCTTGTATCTCACTCTCTCTCTCTCTCTTCCTCTCTCTCTCACTCTTTCTCTCTTTCTCTGTCTTCCTCTCTGTCTCACTCTTTCTTTCTCTGTCTCTTCCTCTCTCTCACTCTTTCTCTTTCTCTCTCTCTCTCTCCTTTCATGGACGCATGACGCACAATCTTATCTTTCTTTTTGTCTTGCAGGCTGTGATTCACAAATTGTCGAGGGATGACACGCCATACCTGTACCTACTTTTATTTTGTTGTTTTGTTTAAATAAAATGTTTTATATGTAAATCCATAGATGACTGAGATTCTTATTTGTCCAACCTCACATGCATCTTCTTTACTATAATTGTGCGACATCAGCCAATTTGTTTCGTTCCAGATTTCCTAAGGTTGCTGTCACATTTGTTTGCGTGGGGGGGAGGTGAGGGGGGATGGCGGACAAGGGGCTGGTGGCGGGGGTATCGGAGCAGTGTTGGGTGTCCGAGCTGCATGATCGTTGGCTCCATTGCATCTGTTGTTTGAAAGTTAAAAATATCGTCTCAAATACTTAACCACTACTACAAAACACATAACACACCTTCTTAATTTCTAATTTACCTTCGTAGTTGGTATGCAGATTTCAAATGTCACAAACGCATGCAATTCTTTTCTTGTCACACAGTACATCTAATGCACCGCTTTCATCAAGAATGGAACCAGTGATGGCACAATTTCCCTGTTGCTCTACACATAAATACATGTAAAGAACAAATCTGAATAGTTCCTTATTTTTGTTAGATTGCAAAACCTCTCTTTATTGGTTATTTTTGAACTTTCCATATGAACAGTTTTTTTAAGGACACATACAGGTGAAAAGTTCAAGGTATTGTATCAACACTTTTTAGAACATTCTACGACACGTTTTCTGCACAGTATTGTTGGCCGTCGTAACACGAAGCTCTTCCGATTGTTACAACTGGAGTGGATTCTGATTCCATTCGTCTAGTGGCGACGTCGGTAGTTAAACACTACTGCCTTCTAATTCCTTAAAATTTCTCTTTGCTCAGATCTCTATGGACGTACGCCTTTTATAAATTAACGCGTGTATTACGGCGTGTGATACTCTGACTGCAACTCCAAGGACACTCACGTGCTCCGGCCGGAATTTGACATTCAACTCACTACATCTGGGCTGACCTTCGCCTTGTTTATGAAAGTGGGTCCTGTTTGGTACAGAAGTCTCTTGCCCTATAAAAGGAACGAAACGCGTTGGCTGTTGTCCTGTTGTTTTAACCTAATGGAGAATAAAGATATCTGAATAGAACATATTGGCTGTTGTGACTCCATCCCTGGTGCTGCCTCCACTCGTTTTCACATTCTACGACACGTGCAGGTTAAAAGTTCATCATTTTTTTAAACCTACCCATATTTCTTTTTGCAACATTTTCTTCAACATTTAACGGCACGTGGAGGTCAAAAGTTCACCATTCTTTCAAGTTTGAACTGCACCTTCCAAATACAATTAGCAGGTGTGGTTGAGCTGAGCAAATTTCATCCTATAATATGTACTCCACGTATAAACTGCTTTTTTATTAACCAATCACAAAGATGCTTTTCATCAAAACTAATATACACCCTACTTTTTAGGACACAATACATTTCATCTCCCAATCGGTTAATGTTTTGTATGTAAAAAAAAATGTAGTTCCCCATGTTTAAACATATCTCTTATTCTACGAACGGACTGCATGAGCTACAGACATTTATCCATATCTTCTAGCCATACCTTCAAAATGCTAGTGTGGATTGTAGGACATAGCTATGTTTTCTGGTGCAAGAGGTATGCAGAACAGAGATGTATTGACTTAGACCTAGGTTTACAAAATGTGCACATTAAATGGTTTGCACAGAGAGGATTGAAGTGGCACCAATTGCTCCCTTTGGTTAAAACCTGTTTGCATCTCCAACACCCTGATCTCATGATTGTGCACTGTGGTGGTAACGACCTAGGCACATTGACTGGGGTAGGTTTGGAAATGCGTATGAAGGACACCTTTGGACAATTGATGTTACTTTTGCCTCAAACTGTCTTTGTATATTCCAATATATGCCAAAGACAGAAGTGGAAATGGTCAAACCAATTTTGTCATAAGATTGAAAAATCTAGGAAGAATGTCAACAAAGCTGTGTCTGCATACCTCAGAGACCATAGAATGGGGTCGATTTACAACAACAACATACGTTTTGATATGGCTGATATCTACAGAAGTGATGGAGTACACTTCACAGATGAGGGAAACCGAGGTTTCCTGATTAACTTGAAGCTGTGCATTCGCACTTACATGTAGCTCCAACTAATAAACACAAGGGCTCTTTTTAGAGCCGCCTTATATTCCCAATTTCGGCTCGCAGAGTGTCAGCTGCAGTTCGGCTAGCAGAGGGACACCTGCGGGCCGTCGGGCAGGCTCGCAGAGGAAGAGCTGCAGCCTGTGGGCTCAGCTCGCAGAGGGAGACCTACTAGCCTTTGGCTCGCAAAAGCACAGCACCGTACTGGCTCGCAGAGGGAGAGCTGTGGCCGGACTCGCAGAGGGAGACCAATGGGCCAACAGGCCTGCTAGCAGACACACAGCTATCAGTTAACGGGCTGGCTCGCAGAGATACAGCTGCGAGCCCTTCGAGCTGCAACCCGACGGGCTAACTCGCAGAGGGAGAGTAACGGGCCGACGGGCCTCCTAGCACAGACAGAGCTACGAGCTAATGAGGTGGCTCACAGAGGTAGAGCTGCGGGCCTGATGGCTCGCAGACACAGAGCTGTGAGCCGACGGACTGCCTTCTAAAGGCATAGCCGCGAGCTGATGATGTGGGGAGAGGGAGCGTAAAAGGAGTATCTCGCACAGACAGACCTGCGGGATATTTTCAGTATTGCCTCGCAGAGGTAGAATTACAGATGCGATGCCTTTTAGAGGGAGAGATGCGAGCTGACGGACTGAGTCACAAAATGGCTCACAACTCGCAGTCGCAGAGCTGCGAGCCGATGGACTGGCTTCTAAAGGCATAGCCGCGAGCTGGTGATGTGGGGAGAGGGACCGTGAAAGGGGTATCTCGCACAGACAGAGCTGCGGTATATTTTTAGTGTTGCCTCGCAGAGGTAGAACTACGTACCTGATGCCTTGTAGAGGGAGAGTTGTGAGCTGACGGACTGAATCACAAAATGGCTGCCAACACTTCCTAGTTTCAACAGTGCGCAGCCAATGAGCCGCAAGCTCGTGCTCATAACGCTTCAGCCAATCAGATGTCAGAATTCTTAAATATCGATATCTGGAAAATTTCATATTTCTCTAAAACTACTGAACGGATTTACCCAATTTAAACAAAAGCGTGCTTTCTGGACCAAGACCTTTCTCTGTGCCAAATTTGGCATAATTCCGTTCAGCAGTTTGACCTGTAGCCTTGTCTAAAGTTTCCTATGGAAATTGCATGGAGAAAACACGTTTTGGGACCCCCCTTTTTTCTTAGCCCACCCTTGACGAATCCCCCCCAAACTTTTAGGATAGGAGCTGACCTGAAAAGAGGAACTTTTTGGAAAATTTCGTAAAATTCGTCAAACGACGCCAAAGTTATAAGCACATCAAAAAATGCTTTTCCTATGGAAACGTGGTCCTAACTATAACTACCTACTGGCCACCGCCAGTAGGTAATATATATATATATATATATATATTATCTACTGGCGGTCGCCAGTAGATAGTTATAGTTACAACCTATTATCCATAGGAAATCCGTGACATTCTATTTGAGATAACTCTCTTGCCGGTTGACGTATCTTCGCGAAATTTTCAAACTTTGTGGCCCGCTCCGGTCCGCTCCTACCCTGAAAGTCTCGGGGGATTCGTCAGCGGGGGCCGAGAAAAAGGGGGTCCCAAAACGCGTTTTCCCCATGCATTTTTCCATAGGAAACTTTAGACACGGCTACAGCCCGAACTGCTGAACGGAATTACACCAAATTTGGCAAAGAGGTAGTTCTTGGTTCAGAAAGAACCCTTTTTGTTAAATGGTGTAAATCCGTTCAGTAGTTGCTGAGAAAATGAAAAGTAAAAAGTTAGTGATATCTATGGCCGAGTAGGGTCCGCGTACCCTCAGCGCACCCTGCGCGCACCATCCCGATCACGAGCTGCATGTTAATTGGCTGTCAACATTCCGATTCAGGAAATGTTGGCAGCCATTTTGTCCCTCGGTAGAACCGAGGGACAGAAACAAGTGCGCAAAGCGCACAAAGGGGGCAGGGTAGAAACACCCTGACCCCCTAGGTTTGCTCAGGGGGTCCCACAAGGACCCCCTGGGCAAAAAAAAAATCGGCAGGATGCGCTCAGGTGTTAATTGGCCCCCGGGTGGCCCAAGTCCCGGGGGCATGGTGGGGGATAATTTAATGTGTGGGGGCCTCAAAGGGCCCCCCAAGCCCCGGGGACCGCCACCCCCCGGGGCTTTTTTTAAAAAACGGTGCGGGAGGGCTCTGAGCCCCCCCGCAGCCCCGGGGACCACCACCTCCCCGGGGCTTTTTTAAAATAAATTATTAAACCTGTGTGGGGGGCTCCAGCCCCCACACACCCCGAGGACCGCCACCTCCCCGGGGCACTAAACATTTTAATATGGGGGTCCGTTACGGACCCCAGAGCCCGGGGACCACCACCTCCCCGGGGCTGTGTACTGAATGGGAGGGGGCCGCGCGGCCCCCCTCCTGGAGCCCTTGATGGCCCTGGGGACCGCCACCCCCAGGGCCGGCTCCTGCAGTGTCCCGGGGTGCCTACCCCGGGACACTGCTGTTTGCAATGACAGGACGGGAGCCTCGCGGCTCCCGTCCTGTCATTGCAAACTTGCTTTGGATATTGGAAGAGAGAGCAGGAAACCTGCTCTCTCTTCCAATATCCAAAGCCGACTGCTTTCCACATGGGGAGCAGCATGTTAGCTGCTCCCCATGTGTACGCAATGCCGGCTCCCGTAGGACACGGGGAGCCGGCGGGACTGTGGGGGGATTGGGGACCCCCCCACAGTCCCCAACGGAGAGGGCCAGCCCCGGGGGATGGGGTCCCCGGGGCAAGTAGTGGCCCGGGAGGGGGGCCACGCGGCCCCCCTCCCCAAAAAAGAGAAATAAAAATAAAAAAAAAAAATGGAAAGGCCGGCCCCGGGGGATGGGGTCCCCGGGGCCTTAAAATGGCCAGAGGAGGGGGGCCACGCTGCCCCCCTCAAAAATATAAATATAGAGGCCATGCCCCGGGGGATGGGGTCCCCGGGGCCAATACAGGCCAAGGGAAGGGGGGCCACGCGGCCCCCTTCCCGTTTTTTTTCTTATTTGGTAATTTTAAAAAAGGGGTAAGGCCCTGGGGGATGGGGTCCCCAGGGCCCAAAAAAAGAAAAAAGGAAGGGGGGCCACACAGCCCCCCTTCAGGGGACAAAAAAAAATAAATTAAAAAAAAACGATCGGGCCCGCAGGCCCCGCCCCCTTCCTTCACCACTCTGCAAACTTGCCCCCTGGCGCATTTGCAGAGGGGGAACGAATTCCCCTTGAATAGTGGGGGTCCCTGGGGGCCAACTAGCCCACCAGGTACCTCCAGTATGCGCCAGGGGGCTGCCTTGCAGAGAGGTGTACAGAGGCCACGCCCCTTTTTACAGCTCTCTGCAACGCAGCTCTGTGGCGCTTTTTGGAGGTATATGGTGGGCTAGTTGGACTCCGGGGACCCTCAGGATTTAAGGGGACTTAATCCCCCAACTTAAAACGCACCACGGGGCGCGTTTGCACAGTGGTGAAGGGAGGGGGCGGGGCTTCAGGTGACATGTGTGCAAACAGGCCCCGTGGCGCGTTTTAAGATGGGGAATTAAATCCCCTTCAATCCTGAGGGTCCCTGGGGGCCAACTAGCCCAACAGGTACATCCAGAAAGCGCCACAGAGCTGCGTTGCAGAGAGGTGTAAAAGGGGTGTGGCCTCTCTACACGTCTCTGCAACGCAGCCCCTGGCGCATATTGGAGGTTCCTGGTGGGCTAGTTGGCCCCTAGGGACCCTCAGGATTCAAGGGGACTTAATCCCCCAACTTAAAACGCGCCACGGGGCGCGTTTGCACAGATGTCACCTGAGGCCCCGCCCCCTCCCTTCACCATTGTGCAAATATTCTTCTAAAATCATCCGAAATACGAATTCCGATTTACTCACCTGTTATAAGGAGAGACCTCAGTGCGGCATCTTTCAGCCCAGTACTGGTCCTGAAAAGTAATTTTAACCGTACTTACCAGTAACTTGAATTTCCTTCCATAGGATATCATTGCCTGCTTTTTGCTGAAAAAGTTTCTAAGTGTTGATTTTTGAAACATACAAATATTCCTCTAAAATCAGCCGAAATACGAATTCCGATTTACTCACCTGTTATAAGGAGAGACCTCAGTGCTGTATCTTTTAGCCCAGTACTGGTCCTGAAAAGTAATTTTAACCGTACTTACCGGTAACTTGAATTTCCTTCATAGGCTAACATTGACTGGTTTCACTTGGAAATTCTTCTAAGTGTGGAGTTTTGGAACTTTAAAATATTCCTCTAAAATCAGCCGAAATACGAATTCCGATTTACTCACCTGTTATCAGGAGAGACCTCAGTGCTGCATCTTTCAGCCCAGTACTGGTCCTGAAAAGTAATTTTAACCGTACTTACCGGTAACTTGAATTTCCTTCATAGGCTAACATTGACTGGTTTCACTTGGAAATTCTTCTAAGTGTGGAGTTTTGGAACTTTAAAATATTCCTCTAAAATCAGCAGAAATACGAATTCCGATTTACTCACCTGTTATCAGGAGAGACCTCAGTGCTGCATCTTTCAGCCCAGTACTGATCCTCAAAAGTAATTTTAACCGTACTTACCAGTAACTTGAATTTCCTTCCATAGGATATCATTGCCTGGTTTCACTTGGAAATTCTTCTAAGTGTGGAGTTTTGGAACTTTATAATATTCCTCTAAAATCAACCAAAGTACGAATTCCAATGTACTCACCTGTTATCAGGAGAGAACCCAGTGCTGCATCTTTTAGCCCAGCACTGACCCTGAAAAGTAATTTTAACCGTACTTACCAGTAACTTATATTTTCTTCCATAGGAATCCATTGTCTGGTTTTCAGCAGAAAAGTTTCAGTGTCGATTTTCACAAACTACAAATATTCCTTAAAAATCGCCTGTATGACTTAAACGCATTCTTTCAACTGTTTACAGGAGATGCACCAGTGCTGGATCCAGGATCCAACACTGAGTAAGAAAAAGTAACGATAACAGTTTTTACCTGCTAAGTGAATTTCCTTCCATAGGATAACATTGGTGATTCTATGAGAAAAAGTTTCTAAGTGTCAACTTTTAAAGTACAATAATATTCCTTAAAAATCACGACTGTAACCAAAATACTTTTACTCAACTGTTTACAGGAGATGTGCCAGGACTGAATCTAGGATCCAGTCCTGTGGTTAGAAAAGTAATCCATAAAGTAACTAATTGCATTTAACTAGAAATTCACATTGAGCTGAATGTTGCATTGTGTTTGAAAATGTGTTGCCCATTGCAACAACTGTAACTACTGTACTTAAAAGTCTATTGCCTATGTGCAAAGTATTTAAACTAAAGTAATTCATTCTGAGAAAGTATTTTTGTAATGTAATTTATAATGTAATTACAATGTAATTTAAAAAATAAAATATGTAAAAAAAAATTGTTTCTAAAAAATTTGGAAATCAGTATGAAAAAAATGTATATAACAATGAATACATTTAAAAATTGTCATTTACAAAACCTTTGAAATTCACTGAAAAAACTGTAGGTTTCAGACATGTTATAGTTACAAATTAGCATTTAAAAAACCTTTGAAATTCACTGAAAAAACCATAGGTTTCAGGGACGTTATAGTTACAAATTAGCATTTAAAAAACCTTTGAAATTCACTGAAAAAACCATAGGTTTTAGGGACAGTTATAGTTAGTTGGACATTGCACTCGTACAAAACCCGTGAAATTCCCCCGTTATAGTTAGTCCAGCTAACTATAACTCGCGCCCCACAATGCACTGCTGATGACGTCACATATTACATCACTCATGACATGGTCAGTGACATCACTGATGACATCACTGATGACATCTCAAATGACATCACTGATGACATCATCCACGTGATAATCTGATGCACCTCCTCACACCCTAATATAACCTTTGATACACCCACTCTAAATTACAGACTGCCATTCGCAAAACCATAGACACTCCAACACCAATAACTACATACCCACTCACTGATTCTTAGGTCTACGCACACATCCACTCACTCACCCGTACAGTCACTCATACTTACGGTCACTCAGTACAGGACTATCATATGCACTCATACTCCTATATAGATACTCAAACACTGCCACTCATCCATAGAGGTACTCACACACCTAGTCAGTCATGCAAATAATTAAACACACTACCATTTACTCACCTATACAGTTATACACACACCAGCTCACTTACTCATACAAATAGTAGCACATTCTTACGCTCTTATACAATCACTGATACAAGCACACACTCATCCATACAGCCACTATCACAATCACTCACTCTCGCTTATAGCTATTTATATACTCCAACACATATATACACCGTTTCACATATGTAGTTACTCACACATGTACCACTGGGACATACATTCACTCACTAACACACTCTTACACACACTTACCCACCCATACAGTCTATCACAGTTGCACTCTTGAAACCATCCACCCAGTGAATCACCCACTCACACATCTATGCACAGAGTTGCACACACCCCTCCCACACAAACACTCAGGCACCCATACAGATACTCAGACAAGCATTCAATAACTCATATAGACACTCATGTAGCTATTCACAAACACATGCAGCCACTTACACAGCAACAGACAGATGGATACAGACATTCACCCAGTTTAGTCACTAACCCATGCATTCAGTAAGATACGTTAAATCACTCACTTATAGAGTCAGCCACGCACCTACTAAATCATCCATACAGACACTTACACACCCACTCATTCTTCAATACGTCTTTTCCTATATATATTAAAAATATTTAAACTTTACAGAAACACACAGTCACTGGATGATGTCATCAGTGATGTCATTTGAGATGTCATCAGTGATGTCATCAGTGATGTCACTGACCATGTCATGAGTGATGTAATATGTGACGTCATCAGCAGTGCATTGCGGGGGCGCGAGTTATAGTTAGCTGGACTAACTATAACGGGGGAATTTCACGGGTTTTGTACGAGTGCAATGTCCAACTAACTATAACTGTCCCTAAAACCTATGGTTTTTTCAGTGAATATATATATATATATATATATATATATATATATATATTAATCAACAAAGCAGTCCAAGAATGAAGGGCGCACTTCTCACAGCTGGTGCGCGCGGCGGGGCCGGACTCGCCCCGAACAACAATTCTCCACCAAACAAGTATCACGCTGCACTCTCCCGTATACACCGTGACCAAGACCTGCTGGTCGAAACGCGTAGGTGGAGAAGGAGTAGGCAATGGCTTGAATAAATCTTTATTAACAAAACCTGGGAGAGTGCAGCGTGATACTTGTTTGGTGGAGAATATATATATATAATCACCAACTTTAGGAGGCGACAAAGGCGGAAGGCAAACAGAAAGCAACGTAAAATCAAGGAAACAAAGAGGGGGTCGCTGGCAGAACAGATAACATCTTCAGACACACAGAGGACAGACAATACCATCAAGAATTTAACTAACGTCGACTTAAGCACTGAGGAGAAACGAATCCTTAGCCTGGGACTATCCTTTTGCCCCAAAACTAATTTCAATTACGTCAACACCAGACTTGATATATACAAAAATGTAAGGAAACTCAAATTAAAGAAATTTCATAAGTCAACAAACAAAACTGGATCTATCACAATGACACCAGAGATTAGTTCTATACAGGAAGATACTGTGGGAAACTTAACGCTATCAGATTTGCCGTTACTGGATGCCCTACATGAACTTTGGATACAACCACAGGATATATCGGAAGGGACAACCAGCCCAATTGAGAACAATGCACTTGAATTACCAACGTTTTCAGGCGCTAAGAACAAATATGGAACGTCGTTCAAACCTAAATCTACTTTTAATCCAGTGACTGTACGGGATTCTATTGATGTATTTCAAGAACTGGTGATTGAACAAATCAAAGAATAAAATTTTAAAGTACAAGGCACGAAGAACAAATACCAATGGCAAGATCGAAAATATCATGAACTCATGAGAAAATTAAAAGACAACAATACTATTGTGATACGTAATTCAGATAAGGGTGGCAACATCGTGATTTGGAGTAAAACGGATTACACAAAGGAAGCGTATGCTCAACTAAATGACAGATCCTGCTATGTGAGAATCAGCAGTCTGTTTACACTGAGTTTTATCACAAGCTTCATATGTGGAAAAGAATGGGTTTAATCACAACACAGGAATACAAATTTCTAAATAATGACAATCCGGTCATACCCACTATTTATTTTATTCCAAAGGCTCACAAAGATCCACTCAAGTCTCCGGGCAGACCAATTATATTAGCCCGCAACAGCTTGCTTGAACATACCTCACAGTACGTAGATTATTTTCTCCAAACTCATGTGAAGTTGCTGCCATCATTTGTACGAGACACGAGTGATTTTCTTAGAAAACTAGAAACAATTGAATGGAAAAGCAATTACCTCATGTTGGCATTAGACGTGACGTCTTTATATACAAGCATCCGGCACGATGATGGGGTGAATGCCATGGAACATTTTTTGAACAATGACTATGAACACTCTAGTGAACATAAGAGAATGCTTTTAGACATGGTGTTATTCTGTTTACACAACAATGTGTTTATGTTTAATAGTGTACTGTACCAGCAAACAAGGGGCGTAGCGATGGGGGCCAGCTTCTCCCCCAGCTATGCCTGCCTGCATATGGGGTGGTGGGAGGAGCTGGTCTTAAACACCACCCACTCACACTACGTCAAAGACAACATAAAATCATGGTTATGCTATATTGATTATTTATTCGTTGTGTGGGAAGGCACAGAAGAGTCAGCTAGGCAGTTTGTGATGGACATCAATAGTAACGAGATTAATCTACACTTTACAGCTACCATCAGTAATAGCACAGTAACATTCTTAGACACACAAGTGTATATTGCAGATAATAAAATTGAGACGAAACTGTTTAGGAAACCGACTTCAGGGAACTCTACGCTACATGCCAGTAGCGCCCATCCCCGGCATCTCGTCAACAGTATTCCCTACGGCGAGATGCTGCGGATGAGGCGGATACATAGCAGAAAGGAGGATCTTTTGGCAGCACAAGCAGAGTGTAGCAGTAGGTTTTTGGATAGGGGCTACTCACGTAAAATCATTGATTCAGCCATAACCAAGTCCATGGTTCGGTCTAGAGATGAGCTGTTACAAGACAGATCAGATATTATACCAGACTGTACAGGATTGGACATTGGCGACAATAAGTGTAACATCAAAGACTTTAGGCTAATTATACAATACAGTAACCAACACAAACAACTAGAAACCATCATTAAGCGAAATTGGCCACTGGTTCTGAGTGATCCGGTCATTGGATCAGATCTACCCCAAAGAGTATCCTTTACATACAGCCGGGGTCCTTCTATGAAAGATCAGTTAGTTGTAACAAGCCCAGAGATTATAGAGGGATCAAGCTGGCTTCAAAAACACAAAGGGTTCTACAAATGCAAAACATGCAAGGCATGTCAGCATGGAGAAAATAGAACTACCTAGCAAACACCATTTAGCTCTAGAGTTTACAACATAACGAAACTATTAACTTGTAAAACTGACCATGCGGTGTATGTCCTTTCCTGTCCCTGCAATTTGTTATATGTTGGAAGCACGAAACTACAAGTTCATAAGCGCATGCTGCAACATCTAAGGGCCATATGCAATCAAGACAATACCTATCCGGTAGCCCGACATTTCAGAGATAGTCACCAATCGAACAGCAAGGGTCTGAAATACTTTGTGATTGACGCGGTGCCGCCCAGTAGAAGGGGAGGGAATAGAGAAAGTACCTTGAGAAAACTGGAAACCAGGTACATTATAGAGTTGGATACAAAGCAGCCAAATGGGCTGAACAAGTCGGAAGACTTGTATACCTGTTTATGATAAATTAAGGGAGATAGATTTAAGTACGAGCATATTTATATAGTTACAACTGTTGATGATTTTAACTAACCACAGAAGTTTAATCCAACTATTTGAGTTAATGAGTTCATTTTTAAGACCCATGCATTATGTACATATGGAACAGTAAATGTGACGTGCCTATATGATTGCACATTTTAACAATCTAGGTGTGTATGAAAATTGTATTGAAACAGGCAATTGTTTTAGAGTTGTTTAGGGATTTTGCACATTTTTATGGGAATATTTATTACAGTATTTTACTAGAGTATTTATTACAATATATATATTTTTATAACAGTATCCATGTATACATGCATATTTAAAACGGTTTGAACCTCATGTATTATCAGTTAAACGCTGAATATTCACTGGAATAATAACAACATGGAGTAACTCTGGGTTACGTATCTACAGGCAGTACTAATGAGATCACAGGGTAATTTAATAATTTTAAACTACAAGAGGCCTCCCATAAAAGTATCCACCAACCTCCCCAGGTATTTATCACACTGTGGCAGACCGGCAGTATTGGACATATCATTAGGATGTACATATTTTGGCATTTACACCATAATAGTCCCCACACAATATATATGAAAAGGCCACATAAGATATGACGTATAGAATAAACATTACCTGTCCTTTAACTACGGGCATCATATTTTAAAAACGCTTTACAGTTGTACAAAGATACACGAACATTCTAGGTATCAATAGCTCTGACAGTAGTCAAAGATGTGTAAACGTTAAGAATATTGCACACTGACTGAGCGTATTGTATCAATTTTTATCCTTTCATAGCACTAAGCACTTTTAGCACTTTTAGCACTACCCAACAGCACAGTTTTTTAACATTTTTTAACACTTTTTAACACACTTTTTAGAGTTAGTTTACAACCTTTGCACATCTGTTCATACAGCGATTAGCAAAAGAATTAATAGGACAGAAATGATGCGTATAAACATTAATCGAGTGGGATAACAGGTCCATGCACTTAGAATTAAAACGAATGGATTGATCTTAATGCATTACAACAGGAAATCTAAAGGCACTAGCCATGACTTGTATTACCATTATTATGATTGCATATTTCTTCTTACTATTTGTATTTATATATTTAGATATTTATTATCATTGTATATATATATTTTTTCTATGTCTATTGCTGATTTGCACACGTGATGGCACACACTGAGCACTCGTCACTTTAAAAATGAAAAGTTTACTCACTTCCGTGTCATGTGATCAAGGCTCTTCCGAGCCGAAACGCGTCAGACCGAGTAACAGCAATAAAATACTGCAGCACGACATTGTGGTCCGTCTCCGTCCATGGTATGAATGCCAAGGAGTGACGGAGTGATTGGATATATGTGATCAAGGCTGGTAACGGCCGAAACGCGTCATGGCGGTATGGAGAAGCACTAAATAAAGACTTCATTGCACTCTATTGGGTCCACTCTCGTTTCTTTCGTGGAGGAGCAGTAGACGAGTATCTTTGGATATATATATATATATATATATATATATATATATATATATATATATATATATATTAAAACACCAACTCCAGTTCCCTTCCAGTTCCTGGACACCAACACAGGGACTCCGGTTTTAATTCAAAGAGATTCTCGTTATTTTCAGTTTTTCTGGTAAAGCGTTTCGCCTGTATCCACAGGCTTGCTCACACCAACAACGCTGTTGCCATTTCCTCATTTTTTTAAATCACAAAATCCCGATCACGTGGGTCGCTGTCTCCATAGCCATGGAAGACAGACTTTATCCCACCTCCGTGTTTAATCCAAGTTCAAACCATGTTTGCCGTGTACAATAATTCTTAATAATTCAAATTAATATTTTACATTGTATAGATGTATACCCTATGTTAATGTAAAATTATATACATTGGCATAAATTGTTATTTGCATATGCTCTTTTCCATTGTTCTTGTTAAATTTGACTGAAGGGATTATTTACAAGTGTCTTCTTCATCCTCTGTCATATTTACACAACATTAAATAAAGATTGTGCAAAAAAGTCACATAAATAATCATATACCAATTCCATTTTTTTAAAATCCATATTCAATTCATACGTATTTTAAATATTTACACTATTAAAAACCTCTAAAAAATCCTTTCTTTTAAAGAGATTTCATGTATGTTTCAGCAGCTTATTCTGTTTGGATAAAAAAATCTTAATTCGACATGCATAAAAACTTACAATTTCTTAAATTCCATCAAGTCGGTCCTTAACGATAATAAAACCAATAAATAGCCATAAAAGTAAATATATACTGAAATGGACGGTCCCCTATAAAGTGCTAGTGCATTGTGCAAAATCCAATGTGCAAATATACGCAATGCAGTACATTTGATAACAATGCAGTGCAAATATTAATAAAGTGCAAGTGCTTTGACAGAGGTTTACTTTTAACTCGTTTCAACTTGTATAGACCATTCGATGTTTGAATAAAGTGCCAGTGCATGTCAAACAAAAAACCTAAAAAATCCAAACACTGAAATTACATTGAAATTACATTGTACCAATATTGCTGCATTATACAATCTATGCACCAGATAATACTAAAGTAGTTTTCATTGTGGATTCTCGGGACTTGATTAAAATGAGCCATTATATTTTGGATACTGCTACTGGCTAAGGTGCACATGTAGGTCCTCATCTGTGGTCATCCCAGATGGGATCCTGGTGTTGAAAAGCATTATATACTTTGACTCAAGTTGCCGCAATTTCCTTTCTCTGTTTCCACCCCTTCTCCTTTTAGAAACCTGGTATATGGCAAAATATGTCAAGACTTCCAATCTCTCTATATATATATAATGACAATGGAGAGTAAACAAGAGGAACAAGTGAAACAATCTAGGGCACCCCTCTCAGAGCCACATGGGTAGAATTTCTTACCCCTTGATGTATGGTCTCAGTCAATGCAACAATACGATTTTGAAATCCAAATGGACTGTAACATATACACAACCTACGGTACAGGAAGTGATTCCGGTAATGATCAGTCTCATAAGATTAGTTCAGGGACACAATGGAATACCAAACCTTTTTTTATCAATGAATAAACACACTCAAAATAGCACTAAAAATCAGGAGAGGCACTTTAAACCTTTTTTTAATCTTCTAGAGTGATACATAAAATATTAACGGTAACCACAGAGGATTCAAAAAGGAATACAACAATGAATGTCGTGGTCAGTGAAAACAGCAAGAACATTTCAAACATGGCTAACATATTAGCACCCTAGAGTTATTCCTTGGTGCTGTGCTAAATTTCAGCTGAAGCACTAAATAGCAAGCCTGATATTTGAATTTCCTAGGATAGAGCACTCAACATACCTGTTTTTGTTTAAAAAGTAGCAACTCAGCTAGTCTCTATTATAGAATTGCCCAGAATGAAAAACAGTATTGGCTGAAAGCCACTTCTCTGCACTGCTCCTGGCTGTGCACCCGAGTGAGGTTGGTCGGCGTTTCAAACTGGTGTGACCTCTGGGTTGATCGTCCTAGTGCTAAGTCCCTTCAAGCTATGATCAGATACCTTGGTTTTTATAGGATCTGATTGCCGATCTTGTCTTTATATTTATAAAACAAAACTGCACTTGCAGACATTAAAGTATCAGCAAAAATAAACAACAGGGTAATAAATGTGTCACCTTGAGTCATACATTGATTATATGCTCCTATGACTAAAAATAATAAAAACATGTCAACTAATACATAAAATATGCCAGCCTACATAGTAAGAGGGCACAATGGCATAATTTCTGCGCATGTCTCAAAACTTCACACTTTCTAAAAAGAGATAAAATACTTTTAAAGCAAGCAGCAAATTAAATTTGAGGAGGTTTAAACGGGGTCTGTCATGATGTTCACAACATACCCGGATTGTCAATTGAGATTATTGCATTTTGAGACATTTATGATATTATAAAAACATAAAAATCACAAAACATATATACAAATGTATATATAAAAATATTGCATATAAAGAGAAAACTCATACTTTTATATGCAGATTGATAAACTACAAAAGCAAACCAGGCAAAGCATTTAATTTCTCACTTATGCATATTGGTGCAAAAATAGGAAAAATAAAAAAAGGATAAAAACTGCCTTTTATCACACTCTTCTTCATTTTGTTTCAGAAAAGCACTGACGGTCCTTTCCCTTTCATGCTGGAAGGTGATTTGAAATTGTTAATTTCTTCCCGATCAGTGATGGGATCACATGGTGTCCATATCCAGAGTCTCTGTAATAGAAGTCGTGGTACTTGAAGTGGCATGAGAATGGTCAAGGTGATGACCTTTTGTTTTCAGCTTGGCAATTTCTGGTGCAGGAGATGGGCATATGCACTGGAACAAGTAATTTAAATACAGGCATTCCAGAGATAGTGTCATTCCTTGTAGATCAATTCCTATTGAAACAGACGTCTCATCTTACTTAGCATACTTTACTATTGCCAATTGCAGCGCTCGACAGTAAGCTTGGTGATACTTCAGTGGTCGAAGTAGTTGTTACATGATGATGGAAGACATGAATTGCATCTCTAATAGAACTTCCAGGATGGTTACCTGCAAACAGTATAAGCACCAAAAGACTAGTCTCACTTTTGTGGCATCTAGTTTACAGAATTAAGAGTCCAATGCTCCCCCAAGACAGTCAGCCACTCATATTCAAGGTAGAATGCACATTTTCCTCAATAATGCTTTTCAGTTGGATAACCAAAGTTCATGTTTTTGGTTGAATCTGGATTGTATTTCTTAACTAGAAGAAAGATGAGAATGCCACAGCCAATTAACGGAAGAAATGTTGGAAATCCACCACAGAAACTCAAAAACAGTAAATGGAAGAATAAAGGAATAGGTGTAAAATATGCCAGGTATAATGGTTTTGAAGAACTGCACTCTGTCAGTCGTGTTTGCGAAATTAGCAGGATACTGGATTTGCAGTAGGCCTGGGTGAAATGTTAATTATGGCAAGGTAATATGTGTGATTCTGTTAATTTTGCATAACAACATTTAAGTAAAATTACCAATATTATGCTATTATGCAATATTGTGTAACTTTGTTGAGAAATTTTGATTCAAGATGTGCTGTTTGGGTAATTTTTGAACATGAGCGGTATTGCAAGTATATGTTTTACTGGAGCAGACCATTTGGGTAATTTGGAGGGAAAACCTACAAATCTGAGTGCGAGCAGCAGTGTTTTGCACCTGAGCAACTAGAAATCAGCTTTTTACGTTTTCAACTTGAATTTTTTATCTTCTTTCTGCATTAATATTGCAACAAGTTTGAAAAACTTATCAAGGAACATATTATCCACATCTATTTTGGGACAAGGAACATTTGAAAGAATCCTTTCAGAGTGGGTATAGAAGGTTATACCATATTTAACATTTCTGATACAGTTAACAAATATGGCTGGCCACTGGCCATTATGCACCATATTTCATTTGTAATTAGCAAAATCAAACCATTATTCAGGAGTGTGTGGTATGCTGGAACGGACGAATCAGGTGGAGCTGATAATTTACAGCACAAACCTGGCTGAAAAATGGCACAGGCTCCTCGCAGAGAGATGGAATGACAGAGTACTGTGTGACCTAGAGGTTTGAAACATCTAGCTGTACTTGTGAAAGGTGGATTTTCTTGGGTATAACAGTAAAATCCAAACTGTAACTCCCATACTTGATGAAGAAACATTTTGTCCCTTTTTTCATACCAATCCAAGGACTTGTGAACGGTAGTGATGGCAATGCAATTGCTCCATTTAGTAGCCATGTGATATGTGGGTCTTTCTCTATGGAAAATGGTGAATTTCCTATTTCTTATATACTTAGTAGAGTGTAGGTGGCTTCTTTACTAACCATAGTTTTTTGTGTGGCATTCAGATTATAAGGTTCTAATGTTCAGTCATGAGCTGCCAAGGCATTCTATTAGAGCCTACCAATGATAGCCAATAACTGAGCCTGTCCATATTATTAAATTTAAGTGGGTCAAAGGATGATGACATTACAGTGCTTATTGCGTACATTTGTTTGGAGAGTATGTGAATACTTTTTATCAATAGCTTAAATGGTAGCTTGCATTATTTCTCTGCCAACATCTCTCATTCTTTCAGCAGCTTCTTTATCTGTATATTTCTGCATTTCTTTATGAATAGCCTTTATAAATAGCCTAACCTGCTGCAAATATAAGTGTTTAACTTTCAGGACAAAGTAGGAAATCACAAAAATCCATCTTTTCACTAATTGTGGATATGTGCTCCTTCACGGCTGGAATATGCTAGCTAAGTTTGCACAGCTTCCCTGTACTGCACGTAGTAATGGTTACAGATTATATTTATTATCCCTGATGTATCGGCAATTAGCTAAGGGAACAAGAGTTTTGGAAAGAAATCGGTGCATCCATAAATCAGTGTCAATTGGCCACATGGCTATCCCTCCAGAGCGAACATGGTCAAATTATAGGCACAATTCTAGATCATGTCATTCAATATAGCATCTGTAATGTTTCAGTTAATTTGCCAATTTGGAATCTGTGTCGAATTGATATTAGAACCTAAGGACATCCTTAAGTCTCTAGTGGTTCAAAATACCAGCCAAGTTGTCTGCTGGAGGGTTTTGTTCAGAAGAAATATTTGTTTAGGAATTATGCATTCTAAATAAGACCTATTTACCCTGAATTTGCAATTGGCTTTCCTGAAGTACTTATCTCATCAATATATCATTTTGCAATTGGTAATCATGTTCTTTTGAGGTCTTTCTGCTTTTGTAATATAATATAAGGCTGATGGGTATAACATGTGATCATTGTTAAAGAGAGGGAATTTATTTCAACATTTTGGTTGGCTATTTGGGGTCGGAACTCCACAATGCTGCCACCGTGTATAATTATGTATTTCTTGGGGACTAATGGCTCTGTGTGGGTAGTGATGGCCCATGTGGTGAAAACAATATTCTGCACTATGATTGTCAGCATTTAAATAAGGGTTTTTGCTGTTAAGCATGGCACATGCTTGTAAATGTTTTATCATTCTTTTAACAGTTTTAATGTCCCATCGATTTGAAAGAGTACCAGCATCCATTGAAATCTTTAACACATAAGATATTAAGTAAAATCTTTAACGCATAAGGGAGCTGCACCGTAATCTGATAGGGGAACTTTTCCCAAACCATACAATGAAGCACAAGGTATGCGCTGATGTTCACAGCATGATGATCCTGACAGGTTCTGTGAGAAGAAGAATTGCAGTTTTAATTCCTGAACTATAAGGAATGTCCCAATTTTAACAGGAATGTGTCATTTATTTAAAGCAACAATGTAATCAGCATGATTATCCACATGAAGGGAAAAAAACCTTCCATTAGCAATCCAGAAGTAGGACCATGGTGGTATAAGATGCTTGTCACAAAACTAGTGGCAAACAGCAAGCAAGCCGTAACTTTGAGAAATGTGGAGCGTGTTGGTATGTCATCTAATTCAAAGTTATATTAATTTTCATAAAGTGTAATTTATTGAAGTGGCTACACTTCAATGTATGTTGTCTCCAGAAGTGGCTCATAATGCATTATAATGATAGTTGAGATCATTGGGATTGTTAAAATTGCAGCATCAGTTTTCTCCGTGTAAAGTGGCACTTGGTGTAAAGCTGGAGACAAAGAAGGCTCTGCAGTTCCCAAATTAGGACTCAGAATTTCAACATGACTGTTCTATTCCCTGGGTACTCCATTCAGAGTAGGGAGAGGCTGTGAGGGTCTACTCTGAAGGTACTTTAGTTTCAAGCAGGGTCTACTGGACAGAAACGGCCACAAAATGCTTTTTAACTTGATTGATAGACACCTTCCTGTTCTTCTTTGAAGCAGGCAGTACAGACAGGATTACAATTCCTGTGCCTTCTACCCAAGATTTGTAATGGGTGGTCTGTAAGATGGCCCAAACACTTGTTTATCAGGAATATTTTCTGGGACTACCTGTATGGGTGTGCAAAGTTTGAGTAATTTGTTTTTATGCAATTATGCAAAATGACAGCACAATCACATCAAATTATGTGCAATTACTCAAAATGCAAATCTGTCACTTTGCTCTATATTTAAGCATGAAATGCACCCTCACATCAATCTTTGGTGCAAGGATGTTTTTAAACAAGAGCACTTCAAACAACAGCCAGTGTTCTGTTGTTCCTGTGTATTCGCTGTAAATTTGTACCTCACAAATAACACCATTTTCTGTTAAGTTTTACAGTGACCAGCACATGATTATGTGAACTAGCATGCTGGTGTAATCTCTGCAATTTTGAGTAACAAGAGTAAAGTGAAGTTCATGAAATTACACAAATTTCACTGACGTAATTACAATTTTGCCCAGGTCTATCTAGCTATCCTACTTTAGGGAGCCACCCATGAGCAGCTTCAGAAACCTTATCTTTGCCATTGGCAGAGAAAGAGTGCTTCAAATTATCTCTGCCCTCTTGGACACTCCGTAAGACATTTGAGCGATTGCCCAGGTGAAACCTTTCCTTTTTCATCTGCTTTCCAGGACTATCAAGATCGGGCACATACATAGATACTCGGAATTATGTATGGAGTGCGACCACCTGAAACGACTCTAGGCAAATTAGTGACCTCTCGCTGAACTCTGTACGCATTACATAGCCAGCTCAGTCCTGTGGTTAATATCCCAGCAGTGAAGGCTTGTTGAAGGGTACTGTTGGTATGCCCTATTAATCCATTTTATTTCAAACTGAATGGGTGTGAGTATTGCAGACATACTCCCAGAGCAGACATCGCATTTCTAAACAACATTGTAGGGAATGCAGGCCCATTTGTCTGAATGAAATGTATGAACTGCATCCATTGCTACTAACTGCTGCAAGACGCTCAAGCATCAGCATTTCTTTGAGGCCGAACCCACGGGAATCTGGAGCATGAATCAACAGCAACTAATATGTACTTTCATCAGTTTTTTATATGGCTGATCAGGTATGAAATTACCCCGAAAATGCAACTGGAGCTAGTAAGTGGAGTCTGCACTGGTCTTGAAATTATAGAATGTTTTATTTGTTGGCAAATGTTGCATTGCCATGCATATTTTTTAGTATGTTTAGGTAAATATGGCCATCAGTAGCTTTACTGTGGTAGTATGCCAGCATGGGCAGAGGCTAACACCACATGAGCTGCTTAAATAGATATAATCTAACATGCTCATTAGGAATATCTATATCTCCCACTCTGGGTAAAGACACCAATGGAGTGTTGTCTAGAGTATTGGTGTAAGTATTTGCGGGTAAAGCTGCCAGGAGACTTTTCACTCTTAGCTGTTGCTTGAGTCACTGGCAAAATATCTGTGTCAATCTTGGTTTGAGATCTGGTTACTGCAGCTACCTTGAAAATATGAACTGTAGTTTTGCTGGTAAGTCAGCTGCACAGTTATCATTAGAGGGAATTGTTTCATTTTTATGGGCCATGGTGTGTTGAACATAGACCAAAAGAAGCTTGTCTTGTAAGACAGCCATGCTTCCAGAGAGCTGTTTATTCTTTATTGATTTCCCTTTTGAATCTGAATCCGTTCAGGCAAACTGTGTGAAATGAACCTTGCATACAGGAGGATGATGCTGACATTGTTAGTTTGGGAACTAAAGAATATGCATTCTCTAGAGCAAGCAACAAGGCATGAATTTCTGCAGGCTCTGCAGTATAATGCCCTAAAGTTTTAGGGTCACATGTACATAATTTAGGAATTTAAATTCCCTAATTGCGATTCTTACCGAATTGCAAATTAGGAAATATCAATTGCTAATGTAAGAAAACATACAAGTTTTCAATCGGGATTCCTAATCAGTCGCAAATTGACCTACCTCATGAATGTTAATGAGGTGGGTCACAATTTGTGACCTATTAGGAATGATAGCCATCACAGGGATGGTGGCCAGCTAGGGTCAGCAGACCACCATGTCTGTGATTGCTTTTTAATAAAGCAATCTTTACTTTTTAAATGCAACCCATTTTTATTAAATGAAAATGAGATGCATTTAAAAAGAAAAAATGAAACTTTACATTTTCAATTTTTAAGAGTAGGCTGTGGTCCTTGAGATCACTGCCTGCTCTAGAAAAATATATATTTTTTACATTCTCGAAGGGGAAGGGGTCCCTTGGGGACCTCTTCTCATTTGCGAATGGTTACCACTACCTTTAAGTAGTCATTAAAAATGAATGTTTTGTGACCGCAATTCGGTTGTAAAAAAACATTCATACATAGCAATGCAATGCGATCTTTGGTAGGAATGCCCTAAACATGCCCCTTCCAAATACCGAATCACTAAACCAAATTGCTATTTGGTAACAAGTTTCCAAATCTTAATTTGGCATTTGTACATATGTAAAGGCATTTTTGTGGATAGAAATGGCCCGATCGGGCTGTTTCCGACTGCAAAAATATTTTGTACATTTGGCCCTTAGTTTGTTTATGTAGTAGTTTAAGTTTGCTATCTTCAAAATTTCCATGCATTGCAGCGCTAATAGCAGAATATTTCTGTTCAATAAAAGCCGCAGGCTGTCCAGAACCGTCCATGAAGCACAAACTCTTGTATTCCTCAATTGGTCAAATGTTTGGAGTTTGTGGTATATTTTGTGCTTATTGTAGAGATTCTTACTTGTAGAGAGATGGATCATACTCAAATTTTACACCAACTGCACTTAAAGACATGGCCCAAAGCACCCCATGATGGTGTAGAGTATGAGAATTAGGCATGCTTGCTTTTATTAACACTTAATATAGGATAGACTATAATAACTAGTTGCCCCTGCATCAACAGTGGTCTTTCAAAATGGCCATCTCCCACCACATTAAAGAATTTTCTCCATGGGGCGAAGCATGCCTAGGCTGTGGAATATAAATGTGATTTGTAAGCTATAGGAACTGTCGGCCCCTTATTGTAAACTATGTATGTGCAGCCTGATGAACTAGGAACAATTAAAAAAAACTAGGTTTCTCCTCTTATCCCTAGTCTGTAAATATTTAGGGCCTGAATCACAAAGGTAACTTACACTTTTGAGTAAGTTTACTACTTATTGGCAATTCACAAAATTGAAATGTAAATTTACTCTAAAAGTGTAACTTACATGCATCTACCTAAATACCTTTGAGTAATATACATTTTTGAGTGACTTCAGGCTATTCACCAAATCCGAGTGTAAATTAATTCCAAAAGTGTAACTTGCACTTGGACTTTGTGAAAAGCCTAAAACTTTGTAAACTTACTCAAAATTGTAAATCCCTTTGGGTATGTATGTTCAAATGTCTATAGTCTAAAACACATCTATACAAGCCATTAGGTTTTAAAGTTAGAAAAAGAGGGGTGTTCATTGTGGAACTACAAAGTGCTATAATACCTTGTTATTGCAGCTGATCTAGGATAGCTTTTGTGTTGCTTCAGGCTTCAAAGGATATTGAGCTGTTTTTGAGGCTGATTTTGGAAAGGAGTGACAAGTGGCACAGAATTTTTATCTCACCATGCTTGAATTCTATCAAATGCTTATTTTTCTCTGAGACCTTCAGATACTAAGGAGGAAAATACTAGCATTATTACCTCGTTCATCGAAGGTGCATCCTTTATAAAGACTGGAGGCCAGTCGTTCACTGAAAGAATGTAGCTATCTGATACATATGCTCAGAATATTGCTTTAATTGTGGGTGGTATATACCCCTCAATTTGCATATTTTCATTACAACCCCTGTCTGGAGGGTTTACATTTCCATGTGGCATTAATTGTGGGTGGTATATACCCCTCAATTTGCATATTTTCATTACAACCCCTGTCTGGAGGGTTTACACTTCATGTGGCATCTCAACCTCTTCAAGACTGGCGCACTATTGTAAGTTCAGCAGGTCTGTCCAGAAGCGCTATCACCCAAGTCCTCTTCCACCAAATTCTCCTCAGAATTATTCATGGTTTGCAGGGCATTTTTTTTAGCTAGTCCAGCCACTTTCTCTTCCTTCCTTCCACTAATAATAGCTTTGCATCCTGATTTTCATCTTGGGATACTCATTCTTTTTGTGGTACTCAGCCTGACAAGCCATTACTGTCTTTTTCTGTCAGAGTCCTGAAAATAACAAGAAAATGGCTATCAGTATACTGAATCAGCTTTTTAATTTTTAATTTTATCATGGTCCTTCAAACTGTAACCACCCTAGCGGGACTTCTGAGTTGACGGAGGTCCAGTCCTTTTTTCCTGTTTTACTCTCTACATCTTTTTAGTTTCTGGCTGAATTTTTCCTTGCCGGAAACCTCAGTCTCACCTTTTTTTGAGATGCGGGTTGACAGCTCATGAATGATTCTAAGGTGCCACGGCCCACAGAATTATATGTTTCAGATATTATCTTCAGTAGCTGCTTATGTGTTCTTGGGGTGACGAATGCAAAAACAACAATTGATGGACAGAATGCAGAACAATGTGATACATTCACCCCAGTACAGATATCTGGGCCTAAATCCATCTTTTTTTTACTCACCATGCCATTCCAGTTTGAACCCAGCCATATGCAGATCAGTCTTGCCCTGTGCCCAATGGGAACAGTCCAGCCCGAACTGCCAGGCCAGGTCCTCCCTGGACTGGAAACAAGCATCCTAGGACCGGTTTCGGGGTTTCACCCCATATCAGCCAGGATAGCTTGACTCCAGTGGCATGGAGAGCATCTCCTTGTGTTTGCTATGTTCGCCCTAAGTTGGCAGGGTATGCCCAGACGTGGCTCCCTTGCTCACTTTGCCACTGGATTCAAGCTAACCTGGCTGATGAGGGTTGTTAGCCCGAAACCGGTCCCAGGATGCTTGTTTCCGGTCCAGGGAAGACATGGCTTGGCAGTTCAGGCTGGACTGTTCCCATGATGCACAGGGTCAAGACTGATTTGCATATAGCTGTGTCTGAACTGGGGTGGCGAAGTGAGCTATAGAATGATGATGGATTCAACCCAGATCTGTGACTGGGGGCGAGTGTCTGAAAAGTTTCAGCACTCCGTCCCTCATCTCCATGTATTTGCTGTGTTCGCCCTAATTTGGCAGGGTATGCCCAGACGTGGGTCCCTTGCTCATTTCGCCACTGGATTCAAGCTAGCCTGGCTGATGAGGGCTGTTATCCCGAAACCGGTCCCAAGATGCTTGTTTCCGGTCCAGGGAAGACATGGCTTGGCAGTTCGGGCTGGACTGTTCCCATGAGGCACAGGGTCAAGACTGATTTGCATATAGCTGTGTCTGAACTGGGATGGCGAAGTGAGCTAAAGAACGATGATGGAGTCAACCCAGATCTGTGACTGGGGGTGAGTGTCTGAAAAGTTTCAGCGCTCCGTCCATCATCTCCTTGCGTTTGCTATGTTCGCCCTAAGTTGGCAGGGTATGCCCAGACGTGGGTCCCTTGCTCACTTTGCCACTGGATTCAAGCTAGCCTGGCTGATGAGGGCTGTTAGCCCAATACCGGTCCCAGGATGCTTGTTTCCAGTCCAGGGAAGACATGGCTTGGCAGTTCGGGCTGGACTGTTCCCATGAGGCACAGGGTCAAGATTGATTTGCATATAGCTGTGTCTGAACTGGGGTGGCGAAGTGAGCTAAAGAACAGTGATGGATTCAACCCAGATCTGTGACTGGGGGTGAGTGTCTGAAAAGTTTCAGCGCTTCGTCCATCATCTCCTTGTGTTTGCTATGTTCGCCCTAAGTTGGCAGGGTATGCCCAGATGTGGTTCCCTTGCTCACTTTGCCACTGGATTCAAGCTAGTCTGGCTGATGATGGCTGTTAGCCCAAAATCGGTCCCAGGATGCATGTTTCCGGTCCAGGGAAGACATGGCTTGGCAGTTCGAGCTGGACTATTCCCATGAGGCACAGGGTCAAGACTGATTTGCATATAGCTGTGTCTGAACTGGGGTGGCGAAGTGAGCTAAAGAACGATGATGGAGTCAACCCAGATCTGTGACTGGGGGTGAGTGTCTGAAAAGTTTCAGCGCTCCGTCCATCATCTCCTTGTGTTTGCTATGTTCGCCCTAAATGGCAGGGTATGCCCAGACGTGGGTCCCTTGCTCACTTTGCCGCTGGATTCAAGCTAGCCTGGCTGATGAGGGCTGTTAGCCAGAAACCGGTCCCAGGATGCTTGTTTCCAGTCCAGGGAAGACATGTCTTGGCAGTTCGGGCTGGACTCGTCCCATGAGGCACAGGGTGAAGACTGATTTGCATATATCTGTGTCTGAACTGCGGTGGCGAAGTGAGCTAAAGAACGATGATGGATTCAACCCAGATCTGTGACTGGGGGTGAGTGTCTGAAAAGTTTCAGCGCTCCGTCCATCATCTCCTTGTGTTTGCTATGTTCGCCCTAAGTTTGCAGGGTATGCCCAGACGTGGGTCCCTTGCTCACTTTGCCACTGGATTCAAGCTAGCCTGGCTGATGAGGGCTGTTAGCTCGAAACCAGTCCTAGGATACTTGTTTCCGGTCCAGAGAAGACATGGCTTGGCAGTTCGGGCTGGGCTGTTCCCATGAGGCACAGGGTCAAGACTGATTTGCATATAGCTGTGTCTGAACTGGGGTGGCGAAGTGAGCTAAAGAACTATGATGGATTCAACCCAGATCTGTGACTGGGGGAGAGTGTCTGAAAAGTTTCAGCGCTCCATCCATCATCTCCTTTTGTTTGCTATGTTCGCCATAAGTTGGCAGGGTATGCCCAGACGTGGGTCCCTTGCTCATTTTACCACTGGATTCAAGCTAGCTTGGCTGATGAGGGCTGTTAGCCTGAAACCGGACCCAGGATGCTTGTTTCCGGTCCAGGGAAGACATGGCTTGGCAGTTCGGGCTGGACTGTTCCCATGAGGCACAGGGTCAAGACTGATTTGCATATAGCTGTGTCTGAACTGGGGTGGCGAAGTGAGCTAAAGAACGATGATGGATTCAACCCAGATCTGTGACTGGGGCTGAGTGTCTGAAAAGTTTCAGCGCTCCGTCCATCATCTCCTTGTGTTTGCTATGTGTTCTTGGGCAGGAACCATGGCAACTCTCTGATGTATTGCCAGGGCCGCAACTTCTCTATGAATGTTGCTCAGGATGATTGAAGAAAATGTTTCAAAAGTTCTCATTAATTTCATTCCAAAATCTAGAGCCAGTGCAGCTCTGTACTAATTTTATTCCTTGTTTTAACATACCTGCCAGTACCGCTAATGAGTGTGCCATGAGTAGTAGTATGGATGGTATTCGGACAACATATCGAAATTTTAATATCGACCTACAGAAATATCGAGTTGGAAATATTGTCAGACAGAAATATCATCAGCAAGAATATTGTTGACAAGAATATCAATTTTTAAGGTAATATCAATGTTAGAAATATAGAAAGTGTTTGTTAATATCGATTACAAAAATATCTATGTTGTTAATATCAATGTTAAAAATATTATTAATAATATTGATTTTTTATTATTTTTATGTATTTTACTATATATTTTAATTATTTATGTTATAAAGTGTTTGCATAAATATTGTTAATGTTTTTTAATATAGTTTGCACATTTTTAGTACTTTTTACATTTAATTTAATAGTGTTTTGTGCCCGTAGCGGGATTTGGGGTTTATTGAGGTACAGGATGGGAAGTAAATTAATTATAATTAATTAATAATAAATTTGTAATTAATAATAATTATTTAATTGGTCAATATTTATGTGAATTGTATAATTATTTTTTATTTTTTATTTAAGTTTTAGGCGCAGGTTGGAGGTTTTGTAGGGGTATAGGCTGGGAAGTAAATTACATATAATTAGGTAATAATTGTTTATTTTTGTAATTAATTTTTTCATTGATAATTGATTACGTAAATTGTGTACCTAATTAATTTTTTATTTTGTGTAGTTTGTTGTTTTTTTAAGGGTATGGCGTGTGCGGGAAATTAATTATAGTATTTAATTAATGTTAATTTATAAAAAATATTTAATTGATAATTAATAATTTAAATTGTGTAATTAAGATATTGTTTGTGTTATATATTAGGTGTCAGTTGTATTTGTAGGGGTAAATGGTGGGGAGTTAATTAAATATAATTAATTTGTTATTAGTTAAATATTATGAATTGTTTAATTGATAAACAAATATGTAAATTATTAAATATTTCTTTTCAAATACATATATTAGGTCAGTGTTGTTTGTTTTCTAAGGATAAAGGGTGGGAAGGTAAATAAAAGTAATTAATTTACTATTAAGTAATTAATATTAATATTTTAATTGATGAATAATTATGTAAAATGAGTAAATATTATCATGTAATACATATATTTTGTATTGTATTGTATTGTGTGTGTTTGCAAAGGTATAGGGTAGAGAGTTACTTAAGTAATAAAAATGTGTAAAACATCTAAATATTTAAAAAAAAAAATGTTTTTAATTATGGTATGTGTTAACTGTGTTGTGCTTTTTTATTTAAAAAAGATTGTATTTATTTGTTGTTATTATTTTGAGAATATAGGGGGTCATTACGATGGCGATCGTTGCGGTAGTTGGACCGGCCGCCTACGAGGCGGCCTACCCACCTACTGCATTACGATGCGACTGCCACCGCGGCGGTCGCAGGCCCTATCCCTAACATTGCAGCGGGGATGCAGTCAGCAGCCCCCGCCGCAATGCCCAGAAAAAGGCACTTGCATATCCATGCACTATGTGGCAGGCACCATGCCGTGCCTGCCACATGGTGCAGGGATATGTAGGGAGGCACCATAGGTGCACCCTAATGCCCTTGCCCCAGGCCCAGAGATGAAGGGGGGCCCGCTACGGGCCCCCAAATTCGTTTCCGCCATTTGTTTTACTGCAGATTGTCTGCCGCAAAACGAACAAAGGAAAGGGATATCATAATCCCTATGGCGGTGCCTGCAAGGCACCGCCGCAATGTTGGGCAATGTTTTGGTTCCGACAGGTGGTCGGAAAAGGACCGGCTGTCGGAACCGTGGCGGGCGGTCTTTACGACCGCCACGCTTAACCAACAATTCCCCCGCCATCATAATTTGGCGGGGGAAAACAGCAGCACGATGGCGAAGGGTAAGCCACCGACAGGCTGTCGGTGGCGGGCCTTCCGCCATTGTAATAAGGCCCCTGGTTTGGTATTTTAATTCTTATTATACTAAAGTGAACTACTGTGTGTGTAATGGCAATAGTACATTGTACCCTTCTGCAATCCAAATTTTCCCTACTGTTGCACTGACTGGAGTGGGAACAGTAAAATTAACCCCTTCGCAATCCAACACTTTTGCTATCGTTGCACTGACTGGAGTGGGAATAGTACATGTTACCCCTCTGCAATCCAACACTTTCCCTACTGTTGCACTGACTGGAGTGGGAATAGTAAATTTAACCCCTCTGTCATTCAATGCTTTCCCTACTGTTGCATTTATTGTAGTGCAATAGTAATTTCTACTTTTCCTGAGTTTAATTTTTTTTGTACTGTTTTAAATTGAAGTGTCTATACTATGGGGTCGATTCCGATTCGGGCCGGAAAAAGCACCGATCGACTCGGATCCGGAAAAAATACCGACCGACACGTACCCGTGGCGCACGACACGCCAAGTACGATGCAAGGCGCGAAAAATCCGACCGACACGTACCGAAACAAAGTCGACCGACCGAGCCGCACGGAAAACAGCAATCCGGCCGGAAAAACACGCGAATCCAACCGACCGACACGCACCCGGAACAAATCCGACCGAAACGTACACGCGAACTCCAAACCGCAAAGTACGATGCAAGGCGCGAAAACCACGAGCGAGTCGGACGGAGGACAAGCCGTACGACCGACACGCATACAAAACCGAGCCGAAGCAACACAATACACCGCGACCGACGCGTACGCAGCATAGAAAACTGCACAAACACAGCGTGAATGAAACGGAGAACACCGTACGAGACCAATGCAGGGTCCGACTCGGTCACAAGAACGTTTCCAACATACACAAACAGCACAAAGGAAAAATCACCCAAAAAAGGCCAAACAAGCAATTACCAAGCCAATAATTACGGGGGGGGGTGGGGATAGAGAACAAAGACACACCCACAACTCCACCTATATAAAGGACACAAATCACTACCATGAGCCTTTGCAAATGCCATTCCACTGCCAGCACCCAAGAGAAAGCAACCACACACCCACAGCTCATCCCTCACACAAGCCACACACCATCAGCACACCAACAAATACCTACCTCACATACACCCAGCAAAACACACACTCACACACCCTCACCTGCACACCAACACACACATCACCCACCATCACCACCCATCACCATGCCCCCCAAGAAGAATCCCAAGTTCCTAGATAGTGAATTGGAAGTCATGGTAGACGAGATCCTCAGGGTGGAGCCACAGCTGTTTGGCACACTGGTCCAACAGACCCCCATGTCGCAGAAAACCAAGATGTGGGAGAGGATCATCAACAGGGTGAACGCCCAATCACCATGTCGGCGCACAAAGACGGACATCCAGAACAGGTGGTATGACGTGCGCAGGAGGGTACGGGACATGCTGAAGAAAGACTACATCAACAGCCAATACACCGGCAGTGGCCCTCCTGCCAAGCCAATATACCTCAGGCCCTGGGAGGAGAAGGTGCGGGCCATCCTTCCGCCAGTGAGCGTGTATGGACTAGAGGACATCCCAGAGCCTGGTGAGTACACAACAAATGTACACAATATACTGCCACAAAACACACACATCACTGTCAAGGGGAGAGTCAAACCATGCACTCATAGCAATTACACAGCAACTAGAACAGAATCATCCCAAAATGTGTATGTCAGTCAGATAAACACAACACATGCCATCAAAAAAGTCACATCCAACTGTGCCAACACATGTACAAACACAACCACAACTACAGCTAGGCAGTGGCACAAATAGAACTAACAAACACATCCACACATGTAGCCACCTCAACAACACCAACACACAGTGAAGACCACTCAAAGGAAGGAATTCTGTGTATGCTGGCCAAGTCAGTGTAGCCAATAGCATCATGGGAGTCGCAGTCACACATATTGCCCCGCCACAACTGTCCCATCAACACCACCATGAACCATGCGCACATCACAGGGAGTGGAGAAGGACTCACAAGATGGCTGACACTGGCTACTGCTGTGGGGAGCACAAGGCCCTGCTGGCAACTGTGCACCAACAAACAGCAGGACACCACTGACTGACATCCTGAGAGACAACTTACACTCCCTGCAATGCAAGCACGTTCCATGGTGGGATAACTGGCTGGCTGGCTGGGTGGGAAGGAGGACTTGCAGCACTAACCATAGTCACAAGCACCTCCCCTCACACACCCCCAACACAAACTCCACAGTACCCACCTGGTAGAATGCAATGCCCTCCATCCTAACACAAGATCCCACAAAGAACCACCACCCTGGGTTATGTTGTGTGAAGCACAGGGACACTCTTGGGACTCTTAGCCAAACAACTGCCAGGACAACACTCCCAGCCATCCTGTCAGCACAGCCAGCCCACCCCACAGGGAAGCAGAATCAAAAGGAAGGAAGCATGGGCATGCTGGGAAGGGGGTGGAGGCAATAGCATGATGGGAGTCGTAGTCACTGATATTGGTCACCCCCACAACTGTCCCATCAACACCACCCTGAACCATGCTCACATCACAGGGAGTGGAGAAGGACTCACAAGATGGCTGACACTGGCTACTGCTGTGGGGAGCACAAGGCCCTGCTGGCAACTGTGCACCAACAAACAGCAGGACACCACTGACTGACATCCTGAGAGACAACTTACACTCTCTGCAATGCAAGCACGTTCCATGGTGGGATATCTGGCTGGCTGGGTGGGAAGGGGGACTTGCAGCACTGACCATAGTCACAAGCACCTCCCCTCACACACCCCCAACACAAACTCCACAGAACCCACCTGGTAGAATGCAATGCCCCCATCCTAACACAAGATCCCACAAAGAACCACCACCCTGGGTTATGTTGTGTGAAGCACAGGGACACTCTTGGGACTTCTAGCCAAACAACTGCCAGGACAACACTCCCAGCCATCCTGTCAGCACAGCCAGCCCACCCCACAGGGAAGCAGAGTCAAAAGGAAGGAATCATGGGCATGCTGGGAAGGGGGAGGAGGCAATAGCATGATGGGAGTCGTAGTCACAGCTCTACATCCCCCACCACATGGCCCAGCAAGCTCACACTCACGCATGCACATCCCACAGAGAGTGGAAAGGCCCATCAAAGATGTCTGACACTGTTGCTGTGTCGTGGGGAGCACAAGGGCATGCTGGGTACTGCACACCAACCAACAGCAGGACACCACTGTCAGCCATCTTGCCATTGCTCTCACACCCACACACACTGAACTCCACACAAAAGCAAGTAAGTATGGGAATGCTGGGAAGTGGGGTGGAGGCAATGGCATGATGGGAGTCGTAGTCACAGACATAGCTCACCCCCACAACTGTCCCATCAACACCACCCTGAACCATGCTCACATCACAGGGAGTGGAGAAGGACTCACAAGATGGCTGACACTGGCTACTGCTGTGGGGAGCACAAGGCCCTGCTGGCAACTGTGCACCAACAAACAGCAGGACACCACTGACTGACATCCTGAGAGACAACTTACACTCCCTGCAATGCAAGCACGTTCCATGGTGGGATATCTGGCTGGCTGGGTGGGAAGGGGGACTTGCAGCACTGACCATAGTCACAAGCACCTCCCCTCACACACCCCCAACACAAACTCCACAGAACCCACCTGGTAGAATGCAATGCCCCCATCCTAACACAAGATCCCACAAAGAACCACCACCCTGGGTTATGTTGTGTGAAGCACAGGGACACTCTTGGGACTTCTAGCCAAACAACTGCCAGGACAACACTCCCAGCCATCCTGTCAGCACAGCCAGCCCACCCCACAGGGAAGCAGAGTCAAAAGGAAGGAATCATGGGCATGCTGGGAAGGGGGAGGAGGCAATAGCATGATGGGAGTCGTAGTCACAGCTCTACATCCCCCACCACATGGCCCAGCAAGCTCACACTCACGCATGCACATCCCACAGAGAGTGGAAAGGCCCATCAAAGATGTCTGACACTGTTGCTGTGTCGTGGGGAGCACAAGGGCATGCTGGGTACTGCACACCAACCAACAGCAGGACACCACTGTCAGCCATCTTGCTATTGCTCTCACACCCACACACACTGAACTCCACACAAAAGCAAGTAAGTATGGGAATGCTGGGAAGTGGGGTGGAGGCAATGGCATGATGGGAGTCGTAGTCACAGACATAGCTCACCCCCACAACTGTCCCATCAACACCACCCTGAACCATGCTCACATCACAGGGAGTGGAGAAGGACTCACAAGATGGCTGACACTGGCTACTGCTGTGGGGAGCACAAGGCCCTGCTGGCAACTGTGCACCAACAAACAGCAGGACACCACTGACTGACATCCTGAGAGACAACTTACACTCCCTGCAATGCAAGCACGTTCCATGGTGGGATATCTGGCTGGCTGGGTGGGAAGGGGGACTTGCAGCACTGACCATAGTCACAAGCACCTCCCCTCACACACCCCCCAACACAAACTCCACAGAACCCACCTGGTAGAATGCAATGCCCCCATCCTAACACAAGATCCCACAAAGAACCACCACCCTGGGTTATGTTGTGTGAAGCACAGGGACACTCTTGGGACTCTTAGCCAAACAACTGCCAGGACAACACTCCCAGCCATCCTGTCAGCACAGCCAGCCCACCCCACAGGGAAGCAGAATCAAAAGGAAGGAAGCATGGGCATGCTGGGAAGGGGGTGGAGGCAATAGCATGATGGGAGTCGTAGTCACTGATATTGGTCACCCCCACAACTGTCCCATCAACACCACCCTGAACCATGCTCACATCACAGGGAGTGGAGAAGGACTCACAAGATGGCTGACACTGGCTACTGCTGTGGGGAGCACAAGGCCCTGCTGGCAACTGTGCACCAACAAACAGCAGGACACCACTGACTGACATCCTGAGAGACAACTTACACTCCCTGCAACGCAAGCACGTTCCATGGTGGGATAACTGACTGGCTGGGTGGGTGGGAAGGAGGGCCGGCTGTCAACCAAACACAACCAATGCAGACCATGTTCACACCCCAGAAAATACATAGAAATGCCCAAATAATGCAGGACAATGTGCCACACCAATATCAACCCCTGACTGTGACGACTTAGGACAATGCAATGTACAGGCCCGCACCCAGAGGCACAGTCACAACTGTCATGTGTGTCAACCATTGATGCCTGCAGAAACATGACATACATTGTTTGTGTCTCCCAAAAACAGGTGATGATGGGGACACAGCAGCAGACGCTGAGGAGTCCCAGTCCCAGGCTCAAGAGGATGCCGAGCTCACTGGCGTCGTACAGCCTCTGTCCTCCTCGGACGATGAAGAACAACCTGGCACATCCGGTGCAAGTCAACATGCAGCACCAGCAGGACCACCAGCTGCAGCACCAGCAGGACCACCAGCTGCACCCCCTGCACCCACCCCTCCAACGACTGTCACCACGAATACCATCCCTGCCGACATGGACAGAACAAGGAGCAACACCAGCACAGTGACCCTGGACCAACCTGGGGCCATGGACACCACCACCACCACCAACCCCCAAGGTGGACCAGGGTTATCTGTGCGTGCCACTGCACACACTGCACATGTCAGCAGGGGTGGTGGGAGGGGTGGGAGACAGAGGTCGCTGCTTGCAGACGTTGCTGGTGTGCATGATGACCCACAACTGGTACGCATAGCTGATGCGTACCAGTCCAGCACCGGAGAGCTCAGCCAGGTAGTGGGGCTCCTCAGAGACATTAAACAGCAGCAGGCTGCCCATCATGCCCGCTTGGACTCCCACATGTCCCACGTGGAGTCACACATGTCCCGTGTGGACTCACACATGTCCCGCGTGGAGTCCAAGTGGGATGCACTGCATGAGATGACGGCGGTGCACAGGGACATTTTACAATGCCTCCGCCAGATGAACAGCAACCAGTCCACACCTCCCTGCGTGCCAACAACATCTGGTGCCGAACAAACTGCAACTGCCACAGGGAGGGAGGAGGACTCTGGCGGAGAGTCCCCTGCACCGCAGCAGCCTGTACTTGAGGGGCCCCCCAAGAAGAGGGGTCGTCCGAGGAGGGAAAAGTGAGAGGCCGATGGCCAAGCGCAACTCCCAGGAAGCCTGAACCTGTTCTGGATGTTCGCCTTTGTGCACAGACTGTTCACCCTGTTGACGGCAACACTACTCCCACACATTGCATGGGGAGTACAAGTTGGACCAATGTGTCAGACAACTGTGGCCCCGATACTGGGGATCCTGTCTACCCGGACTTTCAATTCACCTAGGAACTTGGGATTGCAAGATTTATGTACAGCACAACCCATCCTATGCACTATTAACACAAATGTATCACAATAAACACACTAATACACCATACTTGCCTCTGTCGTGATTCCAACGTGGGTGCTGTTATGGGGATGATGAACTGCAAAATTACACTGTGTATGCGAACTGCAACAGCAAGGACAACACAGGCATGTGAGTACAGGCAACGTGACACACATGAGGGAGACACACCACCAGGGCTACACAACACATACACACCTAGGCCATCTGACTCATTGCCTACACTGATGTTGCCAGGGAAGACGGTGCAATGCACAGACACCACACCCATTCCCAGTTGTAGTCAAGTAGCCCACAGGTGCAGTAAGCAAATGGCAGTCAAATGTGTGACCACAGACAACGCACATCACAAAGTGAAGCACAGGTTTATTACACAGTTGCAACATGCCGTAACCACTACAGATGCAAGGTAACCCCACCTGGCAGCGGGCACACAGTCAACAACTGTAGACGGAAGGAAGTCCATGGGTGTGGCGCACATCACCTGTAGGGACACAACAGCTACCAGCCTGGATGTGCAATCACGTCGTCGGTGGACACAGTTGACCAAACGAATCTGAAAGTACCCTGTGAAGGACAGAAATGACACACAGTCAAAAGCAATGGAGTACAGGACAGAACAGCAAAACTCATGCACAATACATGTTACAAGATACCCACCCAGAACCAAGTTAGCATGTCAACACTGTTGGGGAGTACAGCCCACCTGTCACCACACATCACAACACACATCCAGTCAAGTAGCCCATGGACACACTCCAACAGCACCAGAGCACCACCCACACATCATGCCAACTCACATCATTGACATGACACCTCAGGATACTCACATTCAGCTAAAGAAGTTGGTGATGAGCTGTGTGCGGACATCACCATCACCATCATCATCATCATCGTCACTGGCATCGTGGTCCAGGCCAGGATCCTCCACAGGTGGCGGATGTTGGTCATTGTCATCCTGGATGAGAGGCAACTCCTTCCGCACTGCCAGGTTGTGGAGCATGCAGCAGACGATGATAATCTTGCACACTTTCGCAGGGGCATATGGGAGGGACCCTCCGGTCTTGTCCAGGCAGCGGAAGCGGCTCTTCAGGAGACCAAAGGTCCGCTCAATCACTCTCCTGGTCCGACCATGTGCCTCATTGTAGCGCATCTGGGCAGGTGTCACAGGGTTCCTGAGGGGTGTCAGCAACCACGGCATGTTGGGGTATCCCGAGTCACCTACGGACAGACAAGTGCACATTAGCTGACTTGGAAAAGTGGGCGGAATACTACAGATCAGATCACACACAATGGCACAAAGTCAGTACACACCGACAAGCCAGGCACGCTGGTTCTGCATCTGTGCCATCATCCTGGGGATGCGACTACTCCTCATCACAAAGGCATCGTGTGCTGAACCAGGGAAACGGGCACACACGTGTGTGATGGTCATGTCTGCAAGACACACCACCAGTGCATTGACCGAGTGGTAGTGCTTGCGGTTCCTGTAGGCCTGCTCCTGGGCCTGTGGTGGTACCAAAGCCACATGTGTCCCATCAATGGAGCCAATTACATGCGGCATCCTCCCCAGGGCATAAAAGTCACTCTTCACGTCAGTGAGTCGTCGCAGTCTAGGGAAATAGATGTACCGGTTCAGGAAGAGCAACATTGCCGCCAAAACATCGCGGAGCACACGGCTGAACATGGTCTGTGACATCCCACCAGCAGTCGCCACAGTATGTTGGAAGGTACCAGTGGCAAAGAAGTGTAGGGCTGCCATCACCTTCACCTTGGGGGTCAGCGCTGTAGGATACGGCCGGCCAGGCTGCAAATGTGGGGACAACTGCACTGCCAAATCCTCAATCAGCTGCCTGGTGAAGCGGTACCGTCGGATGCTGTCCCGTTCCACCATCGTTGCCAGGTCTGGGAATGGCCGATGGACAGCAGGAGCCCTGCAGTGCAGAGGAGAAGTAAGCAAGATTGTCAGTCACCCCACATATGCGGCATTGAACACACTCAAGATCCCAACATACATCATTATGAGGCACAACTACATGAAGTGTGCAGTACCGGAAGGACATGTATGGTACATACATGGCCAACATCTGTCAACACGGTCCAACAGGTGGCATCAATTAGTCCCAGGTTGGCCCATTGGATATCATGAGGCCGTGTCACAGTTCCCATCTCCTGCTGCCGTGTCACAATAACCCCCACAGTGACATGTGAGGACAGATGTGCCCCAGGCACCACAGCTCAACGACAGGTACATTCCCAGGGACCCTGTAATGCCACATGGACACTGGCATTACATGGAGTATCATGTATACACCACAGCAAAACAACCATGACCCCCACAGGTAGTGGCCCCACTTGCCACGGCAGGACAGACATGGACGTCTGTGACACACACGCACAACATCAGAGTCCATGCACACACAACGTGGATGTGGAGACTGTCTCCCATTGTGCACATGAAATCAGAGACATTGTAAACACTACATGCACAAAGACTGTGGAGGACCATCACTATTGTGCCACTGGGACACCCTGGCTCAAACATACCGTCCCACATGGGACTCACGGGGTATGTGACATGACATACACATACACCACTGTGAAATGTGACCATGGCACATGCACAGATATGAACAGTTGCACATCACAGTGGTCACGTACACGTAACACCCAGGATCCTGTCCCCATGAACACGTGCACAGCCTGGGGGTGGCTGCCCACAGGTGACACCCACAGGACAACATGTACACCAACATACACACAATAGGAAATGCATCCTTACATGCCTTATGATAAAGTTTGGACAGGCTGTCGTGATGTAGGTGTGCCCCTCACTCCCTGGGAGCTATCTGTGGCTGGCATATGTCCATCTGAGACAGGCATGCTGACATATGCCAGTCACATGTACAGTGATGCGTTGTACCGCAATGGACCGATCGGTGCCTCCGGCCGGCCCATTGCATTCAATGTGTGCGGGTACGCGTTGTACCCCTGTGCACGTTGAACTGCAATGGACCGATCGGTGCCTCCGGCCGGCCCATTGCATTCAATGTGTGCGGGTACGCGTTGTACCCCTGTGCGCGTTGAACTGCAATGGACCGATCGGTGCCTCCGGCCGGCCCATTGCATTCAATGTGTGCGGGTACGCGTTGTACCCCTGTGCGCGTTGTACCGCAATGGACCGATCGGTGCCTCCGGCCGGCCCATTGCATTCAATGTGTGCGGGTACGCGTTGAACCCCTGTGCGCGTTGTACCGCAATGGACCGATCGGTGCCTCCGGCCGGCCCATTGCATTCAATGTGTGCGGGTACGCGTTGTACCCCTGTGCGCGTTGAACTGCAATGGACCGATCGGTGCCTCCGGCCGGCCCATTGCATTCAATGTGTGCGGGTACGCGTTGTACCCCTGTGCGCGTTGTACCGCAATGGACCGATCGGTGCGCACCCATTGACAATGGGCTTGCCTGGCAACGGACGCGTTTTCGAATTTCGAACGAGTCGGTTGCTGTAAATTCAGTTGGTCACCCACAACAATGTTGCAAAATCATGTATGTCATGAAGTTGAAGATTTGAAGGATGCTGTGGGCGTGTTTTGGTGCTGCTATTCCATGGATTGGCCAGATTCAGAAGATGCAAACGACTTGGACCTATCACTTTGGACACAAGGGACAGTATCTGCCTCTCCAGCACATATATATTGCTGGCTGTTCCCCTGAGAGCTCACTTGCCTGCACTACATGCTCCAGGACGACATCTGCCACTGCACTGCTGCTGTCTCTGCCCCTCTGGACCCTGCAATGGCACGTACTGTGGAGAGAGCCCCAGCCTTCAGCCTTGAAGAGAACCAGGCCCTGCTGGACAGCCTACTTCCACAGTACAGCAAGCTGTATGGGACACCAGGGGAGCAGGTGAGTGTTCTGTGCACTGCCTTTCTGAATGTGCATTTTGTGTGACTAGCAAGGCTGAGAGTCTGCACGCCACTGGCTAGCAGGCTCACTGAGTAGTTGTCACCCCCCATAGTGTGTAGTGACTTGCACTGGACAGGTATGGTGCAGTGACAGTGCATTTGAACATGGTTTTACTTCCCATGCAATGATACCATGTAGTGACGTCTGGCAAACTGTCCATGGTCAGCTTTGCACTGCCTGTGTACATCATGTGCCCCTGTGATTGAGACATGTATATACAACTGTGTCATGCACGGATATGTTGCATGTGTGGTAATGGCCTTTTCACTTTGTCATCCTGACAGGTTAATGCCCATCGGAAGCAGGAAATCTGGAAGGACATCGTCCGGGCTGTCCGGTCCGTGGGGGTCTACAAGCGCCGGATCCGCAACTGCCAGAAGAGGTGGCAGGACCTTCGGGGCTGGACCCGGAGGATTGCACGGGTCCAGCTGAAGCTGTCGCCTCCTCGCAGGAGGGGCGGAACACGGACCCTGACCCCCACATGCTCCAGATCCTGGCGGTGGTGTTTCCAGACCTGGATGGGCAGCTGAAGGCCAGACAGCAGCAAGGAGGGGGTGAGTCAAAGACTGCACTGTGAACTCTGTATTACATGCTTTGTGCCCTCCTCTGGCCTGGTTCAACTGCCACAGTGCAGCAGTCATGTTGTCCAGGAGCCATGTCCCTCTATTGTGCACTGCCCACTGCTCATCTGATACCCAGGTGTGGCCCTTACATTCAGGGAATTGTGTCACTTGGGACTGTGTCCTTGCAGTTTGCTTCACTAAAGGTGGGGGACAGCATCTGTTTCCCTAACTCTGTTGTGGGCATCATGGGTGGGTCCATTGTTCACACAACGCCTGGGTTTGGACATGTGATCTGCGTGTTGCTTTGATATGCGGTCCACTTGCTGAGCTGAGCCACCACATGTGCCTGGGGTATGTGGCACACGCCCATGCAGCGGGTGGGAACAATGTTTGGGCCCCAGGAGTGTGCAGATTACGTGTGTCACACATACATAGCCAGCTATCCACTGTCCAGGGCACATCCCTCATTCATGTGGAGCAGGACAGTCATGCCTACTCCAGGCCATGCAATGCACTCTGTACTCCCACTCCCGTGTATCAGCTGACACATTGTGCACAGTGATTTGACCCCTCAGGTGTCTGCCTCTGTGTCAGTGTGCTGTGGATTAGTTGCCAGGACTGCTGGGGTGTTTCTTGGTAGGGGCTCAGCATGCCCCTGGAGATGTGACCATAGGAGACGATACTTGTGTGTCACATAGGTGTTTGATCAGCTGCCCGTGCAGACTGGGGTATGCGAATGTGAAGTTCAGGCAGCTGTTCCCCATTCACAGCAAATTGTGAGGGGCTCAGGTTCAGAGGGTAGTGTCACAGGTCTCCCATATGTCCAATAGGTGTGACCTGGACAGATGAGGGTTGAGATGATGTGTTGTGTGGGGGATGTACATGTGCACTTGTGCAGCTCCAGGACTTGCATTCCCCATGACCTACTATTGTGACACAGTGCATAGTGTTGTTGTCTGGCTGCCAAGTCATACATCACTGAGACAGTGATGTATGACTTAGCAGTCATGCCTCTGCCATGGCATGTGTCAACTTATTGGTGGTCCTGCAGGGGAGTGACATGTGCTACATGCACACCATAGTGGCGCTGGCTATCAGGACATGGGTGCATCATGGTGTCTGTCGCTGGTATGCATCACATGCATTTCCTATTTGACTCTGGGCATCCCTTTCATCCGGAAACCTGTACTGACTCAGTGGCAAGAGCTGTGATGTGTGCATGTCCACATGCCACACCGTGTCCTCTGCACTGTCCAACTACTGTGTACTTGGTGCATGTGTCCACACTGGGGTGTTGCAATCCAACAGACACCAGACAGATGGGTGCAAGGCCATGTGGGATGTGAGTGCCATGCTTGGCATCAGACTGACAATTGGCTTCTCCTGTTCAGTTAGGGCACTTTTAGCAATGTACAACTAATGATGCCAGGGCTTGCTCTGTAATGTGCTGTGCTCACAGTGGTGTGTGCGTTTGGTGCAGGTGACTGATGTCTGTCTGTTTCCCTATTGTTTGCAGATACATCCACGGCCACGGAAGGGGACAGCTCCACGGACCAGGAGGAGCCAGAGAGCCAGACTGGGTCAGCAGCCGAGAAGTGGTCGGAGGGACCCAGTGGCACGGAGGGCGAGGGGAGCCACACCGAGGAATCCTCAGCACCATCCACCTCAGCTGAGGACCAGAGCAACTCGGAGGATGACTCCCTTGTGGAGGCGGGTGTCAGCAGCCACCACACGCCAGCTAGTGTTGCTGTCCCCGCCACCACCAGCACCACCACCGCCCTCCCATCGGCTCCCAGTCCCCAGGTCCGTGGAGGCTCCCATGTTCGGGAGCGTGTCTCCTTTGGCCCAGGCACCGCACCTCCTGCCCCTGTGTCCCCTGCTGCCCTGAGTGAGGAGTCTGTGTACCTCCTTCGCCAGCTCCATGTAGGGCAGACAGCCATGCTGAGTGTCCTCCATGCGCACACCGCACTGTTGACTCAGCTGGTGTCGTTCATGGAGGGCATCTCATCGGGCATGTCTGACCTACAGAGGGGCAACAGGTCCATGGACTCCTCCCTGACGGCAGCAGTGTCCCTCCTCAGACAGTCCCTCACCCCTCCTGCCTCTGCTCCATCCACACTCCCCAGCACCTTACCCGTCCCAAGCACACGCACACCGGCACAGGCACACACCAGCACACACACGTCCAGCACACAGACACACACGCCACAAACTAAACGCACACGCACGCACAGTCAGGGGACTGAAACCAGACTCACAGGGGATGGGGCCCTGGTACACACACACGCATCCACGGGCACTGCGCAGTCCTCAGTTGCCTCTCCCTCCAAAGCACCCTCCCTTGCCTCACCTGCAACCCCAAAGACCCAGCGCCTCTTCCTCAGTGACCTCGGCCTCTTCCCCTCCGATCCAGCTGCCCCAGCATCCAGGGGGAAGAGGAAGCCCCCACACGGAGCAGAGTGCCCCTCGCCCCCGGACACCCACCCCCAGGCGCAGACAGACTGAGGCCCCCACCCGCAAGTCCCCCCGGAGTGCTAAGAGCAAGACCCCGCCGCCGCCCTGCAGCTCAAGCACCAGGTCTCCGTCCTCCATCCCTCAGGCCCCCACTCCACAGGTGCCCCCACCACACCCTGCCCCAGGTTCCCCCACCCACAGATATACCATCCCCAAGAGGCTCCGGCCTTCTCCCCCTGCCACTTGCTCTCCCGGCACCACACCCCCGCTGCGCTTGTCTGTGCCACTGATATGGTGAGGGTGTCCTCCCCCTCTGTCCAGCCCACCTTGCCTGTTCCCCATTCTCCTCCCCTGGTGGTAGGCACTGCAGTGGAGTCCACTACCACCCTGTCTGACTTGGGCACTGCAGTGGCGGACCTGTCCACTCCATCTGCAGGGTCCACTGCAGTCGTGCCGGCACCCACAACATCTGAGCCATGCCCCCCAGTTGTGCCGGCACACACCATGTCAGACACCTCCACTGCAGTTGTCAGTGGCTCTCCAGCACCCACCACCCCTTCCCTGCTTCCTCCTGGTGAGCCCTGATCCTGTCCCTGCGGTGCCTGGCCTACCCCCCGGTTGCCCCTCCTAGTGGATTGTCCCTGGTTTTGTGCAGGCATGTGTAGGGTGGCATCTGCCACTGTCACCCACTTGTGATTTTGTTGATGGACTGGCCATTGGCCTTTGTTTATGTTCTACCGGACTTCTACTTTTAATGCCACATATGCTGAATAAAGCAACTTTCTGTTCTCTAGTGCTTTTGCTTCTGATGTACATGATGTTGATGATGCTAACCATGCCCTTGCTGCAGTGATGGTGATATTTGGTCTCATGATAATGAAGTGTTACTGTGCAGGAACCCATGTGGTCCAGGGGGAATGTGTCCTATCCTGTGGTGTATCCATGTCATCCATAGCAGCATCTGAGGGTGTCATGTGTTCAGTATTTGGCAATGGGATTTCCTACTTAGATTGGCAATTTCACATCTGTGGCTTCCACCCCTGCACATCTGTTGTGCCTGCCATTGTTCTATTCGTCTACTTCCCTGACCGTGTGGCCATCTCCAGTGAACATGCAGGTTTGGGCATCAATGGGGAAGGACTCATCTGTGTTGTCAGTGCAACATTGCTATACAAGTGTGTTGGATCTGTGCTGATGATTCCGTTGGCACTTCCATGACCAGGCTGATGGGACGGGAGCCCTCATTTGGTGCTAATTGTTGATTGTGTGTCCCATTGCTGCCATGGTATGGTATCTGTTCACCTCACATCTGCAGTCTCCACAGGGTATCTGCATGTGTGTGCCTATAGGTGCAAATATGTGGGTCTGCATTCGGATGGTCACTTCTGTCATTGTGTCATTGATGATTGTTGACGGTGTCAGCCCCCATGGGTGTTGTTTGTCTGCACATGGCCAAAGTAATGTCTTATTTGCACTGCAGGATTTGGCTCCCCCAATTTATGTTGCAATGGGACACATACACTACTTTGCCACTGATGTGTTTGTTGTTCTGTGACCAGGAATCATCCATGCAGTTTGGCAGTTGCACCTCTTACTTTGTCAACACTTACCTTTTGGTCACTGTGATGATGGGGGTTTGGACCCCATTGCCACAATGTTCAAAATGTGCTGCAGCTATGGACCCCACACTTGCCTTTTGGTCACTGTGATGATGGGGGTTTGGACCCCATTGCCACAATGTTCAAAATGTGCTGCAGCTATGGACCCCACACTTACCTTTTGGTCACTGTGATGATGGGTGTTTGGACCCCATTGCCACAATGTTCAAAATGTGCTGCAGCTATGGACCCCACACTTACCTTTTGGTCACTGTGATGATGGGGGTTTGGACCCCATTGCCACAATGTTCAAAATGTGCTGCAGCTATTGACCCCACACTTGCCTTTTGGTCACTGTGATGATGGGGGTTTGGACCCCATTGCCACAATGTTCAAAATGTGCTGCAGCTATGGACCCCACACTTGCCTTTTGGTCACTGTGATGATGGGGGTTTGGACCCCATTGCCACAATGGTCATGGCCTGCTTGCGTTGTGTGTGCCACACACATATTTGTGTGGCACATGTGCTAGGGGGTCACATTGTATGTTCGAAGTCATGTTCGGTGTTGTAGGCATTTGACACAGTCTACACACGCTTGTCATGGTGTTGGGGGATGTCTTCTTCTTGCATTCCCTAGGTTGTGGTGTGCTGGTTGTGTCATGCATTGTCCATCCTATGGGTGGGGGTGGTAGTGGTGGTAGGCATCCTGCCCCCCCTGGCTAAGGGTGGTAGTAGTGGTAGGCATCCTGCCCCCCCTGGGTGAGGATGGTAGTAGTGGTAGGCATCCTGCCCCCCCTGGGTGAGGGTGGTAGTAGTGGTAGGCATCCAGCCCCCCCTGGCTAAGGGTGGTGGTAGGCATCCTGCCCCCCCTGGGTGAGGGTGGTAGTAGTGGTGGTGGTAGTAGTGGTAGGCATCCAGCCCCCCCTGGCTAAGGGTGGTAGTAGTGGTAGGCATCCTGCCCCCCTGGGTGAGGGTGGTAGTAGTGGTAGGCATCCTGCCCCCTGGGTGAGGGTGGTAGTAGTGGTAGGCATCCTGCCCCCCTGGGTGAGGGTGGTAGTAGTGGTAGGCATCCAGCCCCCTGGCTAAGGGTGGTGGTGGTAGGCATCCTGCCCCCCTGGGTGAGGGTGGTAGTAGTGGTAGGCATCCTGCCCCCCTGGGTGAGGGTGGTAGTAGTGGTAGGCATCCAGCCCCCCTGGCTAAGGGTGGTAGTAGTGGTAGGCATCCTGCCCCCCTGGGTGAGGGTGGTAGTAGTGGTAGGCATCCTGCCCCCCTGGCTAAGGGTGGTAGTAGTGGTAGGCATCCTGCCCCCCTGGCTAAGGGTGGTAGTAGTGGTAGGCATCCAGCCCACCCTGGGCGAGGGTGGTAGTAGTGGTAGGCATCCAGCCCCCCTGGCTAAGGGTGGTAGTGGTAGGCATCCTGCCCCCCTGGGTGAGGGTGGTAGTAGTGGTAGGCATCCAGCCCACCCTGGGTGAGGGTGGTAGTAGTGGTAGGCATTCTGCCCCCCTGGGTGAGGGTGGTAGTAGTGGTAGGCATCCTGCCCCCCCTGGCTAAGGGTGGTAGTAGTGGTAGGCATCCAGCCCACCCTGGGTGAGGGTGGTAGTAGTGGTAGGCATCCAGCCCCCCCTGGCTAAGGGTGGTGGTAGTGGTAGGCATCCTGCCCCCCCTGGGTGAGGGTGGTAGTAGTGGTAGGCATCCTGCCCCCCCTGGGTGAGGGTGGTAGTAGTGGTAGGCATCCTGCCCCCCCTGGCTAAGGGTGGTAGTAGTGGTAGGCATCCTGACCCCCTGGGTGAGGGTGGTAGTAGTGGTAGGCATCCTGCCCCCCTGGCTAAGGGTGGTAGTAGTGGTAGGCATCCTGCCCCCTGGGTGAGGGTGGTAGTAGTGGTAGGCATCCTGCCCCCCTGGGTGAGGGTGATACTAGTGGTAGGCATCCAGCCCACCCTGGGTGAGGGTGGTAGTAGTGGTAGGCATCCTGCCCCCTGGGTGAGGGTGGTAGTAGTGGTAGGCATCCTGCCCCCCTGGGTGAGGGTGGTACTAGTGGTAGGCATCCAGCCCACCCTGGGTGAGGGTGGTAGTAGTGGTAGGCATCCTGCCCCCCTGGGTGAGGGTGGTAGTAGTGGTAGGCATCCTGCCCCCCTGGGTGAGGGTGGTAGTAGTGGTAGGCATCCTGCCCCCCTGGCTAAGGGTGGTAGTAGTGGTAGGCATCCTGCCCCCTGGGTGAGGGTGGTAGTAGTGGTAGGCATCCTGCCCCCCTGGGTGAGGGTGGTACTAGTGGTAGGCATCCAGCCCACCCTGGGTGAGGGTGGTAGTAGTGGTAGGCATCCTGCCCCCCTGGGTGAGGGTGGTAGTAGTGGTAGGCATCCTGCCCCCCTGGCTAAGGGTGGTAGTAGTGGTAGGCATCCTGCCCCCCTGGGTGAGGGTGGTAGTAGTGGTAGGCATCCTGCCCCCCTGGGTGAGGGTGGTAGTAGTGGTAGGCATTCTGCCCCCCTGGCTAAGGGTGGTAGTAGTGGTAGGCATCCTGCCCCCCTGGGTGAGGGTGGTAGTAGTGGTAGGCATCCAGCCCCCCCTGGGTGAGGGTGGTAGTAGTGGTAGGCATCCAGCCCCCCCTGGCTAAGGGTGGTAGTAGTGGTAGGCATCCAGCCCCCCTGGGTAAGGGTGGTAGTGGTGGTAGGCATCCTGCCCCCCTGGGTAGGGGTGGTGGTGCGCATTCAGGCCCCTGTGTGCATATGTGGCATTGGTGATGGGCATCCCGCCCCTATGGTGCTGCTGTTGCTGGTGTAAGTATATTCTGCATCCCTCTGTGTGTGTGTGATGTGTCGTGTACGTGTTGTATGTGTTTTGTGGTTGGTGTCTGGCTTACCTTCTGCGCCGTACGCGTCCGTGCCTGTTCCGGTAGTATATGTAGAATATTGGTATGATCGGGACGAAGGGATTCATGGTTGGTTCGTGTCGTTCGTCCTTCTCGTTGCTTCGCCGCTCGTCGCTCGCTCGTCCTCGTCGCCGCCTCGTCCTCGCCGCTCGCGTCGTCCTCGTCGCTGCCGTGTTCGTCTCGGAGCCGTGGATCGTGTTGTGGCGCGAATCGGAGCTTATGTGCGCCTCTCCCGGATGCTTTGACGTGCCGTGTGTAGCGACGGGTTCGGCGCGTACGGAAAGCGCATCGTACTTGTCCGGCCGGACGGGGCTGCATTTTTCCTTCCGTGCGACTCGATTCAACGTTTCCGGATTCGCCTCGGTCGGAGAACAGGACCTGGTTTGGGTGAGTACGGCTCGGCCGGATTCTTTGCTGTTGTGCGCATCGTACTTACTCGTTCGGTGTGCTGTACGGATCGGTCGGGAAACAGGCTTTCGCATGGCTTTTTTCCCGACCGAATGGTATTGGGTGCGCCTCCGACCGAGATCGGAATCGGCCCCTTAATTGCATGAACTTAAAAGACCACCAGCGATACCCTAGCAAAAGATACCAAGATATACACATTCCTGAACATTTAACAATTACATACAATAAGGAACATTTCCTTTTACATGACAACCTAAATAAATGAAAACAAATCCTAATATTCTCTACAGCAGATAACATAGTAAAACGTAGCCAATGCCAAACATGGATGATGGATGGGACATTCAAAATGTGTCCCAACCCATTCACTCAGATATACACCATACTTGGTGAATATCAAAACACAAATCTCCCTTTTATATATGCCCTACTACCAAATAAATAAAGCAGCACTTACTACGACTAGGGGTGGGCAATAATTCCGCGACACAAGCAGAGTTCCTGGAGTTTTGCCTACTCTGTGTTACTTTTTTAACATGGAGTTCCGGCAAAGCTCCTCCACTGCCGCATGCAGGAGTATTTTCTCGCATGTGGCTCAGTCCGCCGCCACCCTAGCGGTGCTGGGACCGGCCGCCAGACGTGCGGCGGTCCCGCACCGCTAATTAGGATGCGACCGCCACCCTGGTGGTCGCATTCGGCATGTTTGACATTGCGGCGGGTGCTGCTGTCAGCAGCACCCGCCACAATGCCAAAGTGCCATGTTGTGTATTGCCATGCACAACGTGGCAGGCACCGCGCGGTGCCTGCCACCTTGTGCATGCCAATGGTACCCCCCAAGTGCAGCCCCCCACCCCCCCAGGGGCCCGCAACGGGCCCCCAGAGCAATTCCCCGCCAGCCTTTCCATGGCGGCATCGCCGCCATGGAAAGGCCTTTGAAAGCACACATGCTAATATGGATGGCGGTGCCTGCTAGGCACCGCCACCATATTAAGGCCCAATTCCGCCCGGCGGGCAATCGGAACGATTGCCGACTGGCGGAAAAGCGGCGGACGCACTTTGCGTCCGCCGCGATACACCCTGCCATTATAATATGGCGCGCGGTAAATCGGGTTGGGATGGCGGGCAGATCGCTACCGCCGGCCCGGCGGTGGCGATCCGCCCGCCATCCTAATCACCCCCTTAGTTGACAAACGCAAGCGGAAATTGGCGTCCCCATGACAAATTTTCTGATTGCAGGAGGTTGTGGCCGGTCATGACCGTTCACACTGAGAAAGCTGCTGCTCCAGTAGAAAATCTACTCGAGTGTCAGCAAAGAAGCAGCGTCCTTTGGCACCCCGTGTGGCGCAATTAACACTGATTTTGCAGCACAGAACAAGCTCCCAGTGCTAAAAACACATACTCAATCCATCACATAAAATAATTGCAACACATAAACTAAATAATTCCATATAACAATCACATAATGTTCACACAAACAATATAATATCACATTTCCCACACAAAAGAAAATAATTAATTAAAACTTACTGTTTTGTACCTGCAGATCTGTCTCTGTATCCACGTGATACAAAATAGAAATCCACCAAAAATGGGAAAATGATTGTCCAAATGCCCATAAACAATGCTAAAATAAAATGAATCCAGTAGCAATCCCTCGAAGCAATCCAAAGTATCTAGGAACCATAAAAAACCTGCAAAAGTGTTTTAAAAACAAATACTTCAGGAAACCCCCCAAAAAAGGAAATCATAGTAAAAAGCATTGGTTTATTACAAACCAAATATGATTTACTTAAAAAAAAAGTAAACTTGCAATGCCCATAGGACACGCTCGTAGACAAATACCTGCAAAGAAAATTTAAAAACCCACCCGCAAAACACATTGCATTTCCAAAAATACATACCCATAACAGTTACGATGTTGGGTGAACTGCCACCGACAGGACGTTGGTGGTGCTCCGTCCGACATCCAGTGTATCGATCCGACCAGCAGATCATGATACCGGCGGTTGAAGCGATTTGGGTGGGGGAAAGACCGCCACCTCCGAAAGGACAGCGGTTGGGGCCTAATTCCCTACAATGGAGGCGGTGCCTGCGAAGGCCCTGCCGTAGGGATTAGAATGGCAGTTTCCGGCAGCCTTTTCACGGAGGTCACACTGCCATGAAAAGGCTGTCGGAGACAGACTTTGGAGGTCCCCAGCTGGGCCCACGTCCCCCGTAGGCCTCTGCGATGTGGTCTGGGGGCACATGTGGTACCCCCCCAAACCTCCATGCATCATGTGCCAGGCACCAATGGTGCCTGGCACACAGTGCATGGATGTTTAAAAACATCCCTTTTCCTATTGTGGCTTGTGCTGCGGCCCTTTTCATGAACCGCAGCACAAGCCGCAATAGAAAAAGGGATGGTTCCGACTACCTACACAGCGGTCGCATCCTAATCTGAAGGGTGGGACCACCGACGACATGTCGGGCGGTCCCACTCCTGATTCGATGCCATTGTAATGACCCCCTTAGTCATCAAAATATATGTAACATAACACAATTTAACATAATGTAGCGATATATTTGCTAAAGTAGTGTACAAAAAGCAAAAACTACAAACTAGTGAAAAACTGTAACTTTAGTATATCTAAATATGCAAACAACCCGCAAACAACTCAATAACAAACTTGTAGCCCTCTCCTTAAACCCTCTTTACCCTCAAAACCCTTAAAAAATCCTTAAGAAAGGACTTTTCTGTTCTGACAAACAGCAACACCTTAACGTGACTTGGTTCTGGGAAAATAGACTAAAAATAACACAATTAGGTTACAAAATAGAAGTTAGTGGTAAAATTAATGGCTGCTAATTGAAACTAAAAAAAAGACTATCTTCACATAGAAATGAATTGGAAATATTGTAAGCACGTTGATTAAATGTATAAAAAATGTAGGAAATTATTAAACATGTAAAAAATGTCAAAAATGTTGTGATAAAATGTCAATAAAATTGTAAAGTATGAATTATATAATAGTATAAATATATACAATTATTTAATATATACTAAAAATGTATGTTAAAATAACATTGAAAAATGTATATAAAAAAGTTACAAAATTTTAAAAATCTGTTAAACAACGAAAAATACAAATTGAGAATATACAATATACAATAGTATTGAAATATAATTTACATGTTTTTTATAAACAAAAAATAAAATGTTTTACTTAAAGAACTTTATATAAATGTTTATTTTTAACTTGAAGTATATAGGATTAAAAATGTAAAAATAAACAATAAATAAACTTTGGAAACATAATTAAAACTAGAAAAATGTGTCATGTTTTTATTATACAAACAAATGTAATTAATAACATTATTGATTAAAAACATACAACAAACATTTTTAAATTCTATTTCTAGTCACCAACAATACTACTAAAATAACATATAGGGCCTAATTACTATGTCGGTCAATAAGCCGTCGGCAGCTCATTGAAGGTTTACCGACCGACATGGTAGGTTTACATTCCAACCGCCGAACTATAATGACAGCGGTCTGAGTGTAAACCAACCTGTCAAACTGACTGGGTTCCACTTCCGACAGGCTCAAGGAACCCTTCAGCCAGACAGAAGCCGCACATAATCCCTTAAGGACGGCATTTCCGCCGTCAAGATTATGATGTCGGTTTCCGCCAGCCTTCCCATGTCAGCCTTTCTAACATGGAAAGGCTATCAGAGAGTGACTTCGGGGGCCCTTAGCAGGGCCTCCTTCTCCCCTTGCCCTCCGGTTGAGGCCCTGGGGGGCACCTATGGTGCCCCTTCACATCCCTGCACCATTTGGCAGGCACCCTAAGGTGCCTGCCACACAGTGCAGGGATGTGCAAAAACTTCCATTTTACAGTGGGAGATTGTGCTGTAGGCTGTTTTGGACTGCCCACAAGCTTCCATTGTAAAATGGAAATTTGCGACCGTACCAGGGGGGTCATTATGATAGCGGGAGGATCACCCCGCCGGGCTGGCGGTAGTCACCGCCGGCCTGGCGGGGGCGATATGCCCGCCATCCACACAGCAAAGACCCCCGCCATATTATGATGGCTGGGGGGTCCGCGGTGGACGGAAAGACCGTCCGCCGCCTTTCCGCCGGTCGACTCGTCGACCGGCGGAAAACAAGGTTAATATGGTGGCGGTGTCTGCAAGACACCGCCATCCATATTACAATGCCTGCGGTGATCAGCCTTTCCATGGCGGCGTTGCCGCCATGGAAAGGCATGTGGTCTTTGCCTTCGGGGGCCCATAGCGGGTCCCCAGGAAGTTGGGGGGAGGGGGGTGCACATGGGGGTACCTATGGTACCCCCCTGCATTTGCATGCACAAGGTGGCAGGCACCGCACAGTGCCTGTCACGTTGTGCATGCAAATGCACGACGTGCATTCCCAGCATTGTGGCGGGCGGTGCTGTGAGCACTGCCCACCCCAATGCTGGGAATAGGGTTTGCCACCGCCACGGTGGCATCCTAATGTCAGGTGCGGGACCGCCGCACCCCTTGCGGACGGTCCCGCATTCCGTTACGGTGGCGGGCGGACTTTGTCCGCCCGCCATCGTAATGGGCCCCCATGTGCGGTCGCATCCTAATTCGGTATGCGGAACTGGCGACCTATGGTCGGGCAGTTCCTTCACCCAAACAATGCGTCCACCCGACATCGCAATGAGGGCCATAGTATTTCTACTACATGCATATAAAAGTAAAATATAATATTTCAGAATAAAATCTAAACATAATGAATCACACTCCAACATGAATCATGTAAAAAAATTATTAGACATTTACTATTTCCACTCCAATCTAACCATATTGGGGAATGGTGTTGGACACTAAAGGGGATACATTATTATTCCTACTCCAATGTAAACCAATTTGGGGAAGGCGTTGGACAGTAAAGGGATGACATTTACTATTCCGACTCTAGTCTGAACCAATTTGGGGAAGATGTTGGACACTAAAGGGGTGACATTTACTATTCACATCCCAATCTAAAACAATTTGGGAAGACATTGGACACTGAAGGGTTGACGTTTACTATTCCCACTCCAATCTAAACCAATTTTAAGAAGGTGTTGGACTCTGAAGGGGTGACATTTACTATTCCCACTCTAATCTAAACAATTTAGTGAAGGTTGGACACTGAAGGGTTGACATTTACTATTCCCACTCCAATCTAAACCTATTTGTGGAAGGTGTTGGGTACTAAAGTGGTGACATCTACTATTCCCACTCCAATCTAAATCAATTTGATGAGGGTGTTAGACCCTAAAGGGGTTGCATTTACGATCCCACACCAATCCAATCTAAACAATATTGGGGAAGGTGTTGGACACTAAAGGTGTGATATTTACTATTTCCACTCCAATCTAACACAATGTTAAGAAGGTGTTGGGTGCTAAAGAGGTGAAATTTTCAATATCTACTTCAAAATATAAAATTTTACACAAGGTAATACAAATTGAACGTTTTAAATGTACAATCAATACTCCTTACTCGCACACATTATTTAATATAAAATGAATAAAAGTTTCATCTAAAAAGACACTAACCAAACCTACAAACCTATATATACATATTTAAATATTGACATATAAGAAATATTTTAATTACTAATAATAATTACTATTTTTTCAAAATATTTACTATCATTCATAAAGTTTAAGCCATAAAATGACAAATTAAATCATAGCACAAAATTATAAATCATAAAATAGTAAATGCATTTCATAAATTAAATAATTAGAAATCAATTTTAAAATAAAATGTCAATTTTTAAAAACAAACATTTTTTTAAATGTCTACAATTTTTTAAAAATGTGCCACAAAGTATTTAAAATGTAGACATTTTACATAAAATAATTCCAAATATTTAACTTTATTAAAAGTTTTGTTATATCTTTTAATGATATACTATTTATTGTGTTTAAATGTATTTAATACCATTAATATACATCTTCATTAATATGAAGTTAAGATGCATTAAAACTATGATATAACAAAATAAATGTAAACATTCTAAATTATTAATTTGCATATCTTTAACATTATTATCTTAAAATATAGATTTTTATAAAATTCTCCCCACCCTTATCCCCTAAAAACCCAATATCCTGCTACCAAAAATAAAATTAAGCAATTATTTATATACATTAATACAATTTAAAGGTAGATATTTCAACAATTTAAAACCTAAAAATTATTTGACTAAAAACACAAATAAATAAAAATAATAAACAGATACAATCAAATAAACTACAATAAATTATATACTAACACTTACAAACATTACATACAATGAAATTTTATACATCGATATTTAATGCAAAAAACAACACTAAAAACTATATTGTTACCTTTGATATTCCCTTTGAGAATATTTTTGATATTCATATCCTTGACATGATATTTTTATATTAAGATATTTTTTGCCGCTATTTTATTAAAATACACTCCCGGGCTACAGTCCTGGCAAGTGATGCAGCGCAGCTGTCACCAGGGCCCCCACAGAAGCCACCGGCCTCCCCAAACAGCATCAATAAGATCCCCCCTTCCCCTCCAAACCCAAGGATATCATTTGTGGAGTGCCCCAAGGTTCCTTCCTCAACCCCACTCTCTTCAACACTTATATGACACCTTGGCCAACATCGCCAAAACCCACAGACTCAACATCATATCTTAGATGATGACACACAACTTATGCTCTGCCTCTCCGAAGACACCGCCAAGATAAACTTCCACAACTGCATGACAGACGTTGCCAACTGGACGAAGGACAACTGCCTGAAGCTCAACTCAGACAATACAGAGGTACTGATTTTCAGAAACAAAAGTTCCTCATGGAACGCATCCTGGTGGCCCTCAGAACTCAGACCTACCTCTACCCACACTGACCACGCTAGGAGCCTAGGCATCATGCTGGACAACAAGCTAACCATGATGACACAGGTCAACTCTGTTTTCTGCTCCTGCTTCTTCATCCTCTGCATGATTCATATTAAATTCAGATGGCTACCCCAAAGCTCAAGACATGCTATTGTGCAGGCCCTCATCTCCAGTCAACTGGACTACGGCAACGTTTTCTATGCAGGGATCGCAGCTCACCTCCTCAGATGACTACAGACCACACAGAACGCTGCAGCCAGACTCCTCGTGGATCTACGTAGACAAACCCACATCACCCCCTACTTCAGGGAATTCTACTGGCTTCCTGTATAGAGAAGATGCCAGTTCAGGCTCCTGATCCATGCCTACAAGGCCCTACACAACTGAAGCCCCACCTACTTGAACCACTGCCTGAACTTTCATCAGCCCACCCGACACCTCTGCTCCACATTCCATTTTTCTAACCCTCACCCCGCACATATGACATAGCAGATGCGGAGGTCGCTCCTTCTACTACCTAGCAGCAAAGACATGGAATGAGTTACCCTTTCATCTACGGGCCTCCCCATCTTTTTCAGAGTTTGGAAAGTCCCTGAAGACCTGAATATTCAGCTAATCAACTGGACCCTGTCAGCACCTGGATACCCTCACAGCTGACGAGAAGAGCTCTAAAAATCTACTGATTGATTGATTGATTGACGTCAACTCACCTCCTCCTATCTATCATCCCTGAGCCCAAGGCAACAACCTGCTAGTGCTGCTGAGTGGTCTACCCCTCTTTGCCAGCCTTAAACACCTACTGCTGTCTCAATGCCCTCTGGCCTCCACTTCCTGCGTGGGGAATGGTGGCTGTGGCACATTACCTCAAGCCGACATGTGCTCTTAGCTATACAGCTCATTAACAGGCTAAGGTCAGACTGTATAGAAGAACAGGAACAAAGCCAATGCCTTTCATTTAAAAAACAAAGAAACACAATTATACTGAGTAGCAGAAAATGAACTGATGAAGCAGCATTCATTGTCAAATATCCATGGCTTCAATTCCTTACATCCACTGAAGCCCAAATTTACATAATGCATAACAAATCCATTCGTACTATGGCAATAGGTGCAACACTACACATATTTGTGGGCTCTGCATAATGTGATGGATCCAGCTGTTTTCTAGCGAGGGGGTTGACCTAGTAGTGCTAAAGGCTTGCATGATTTTTACCAAAAAACACCTCCTCATGAGAATTTGCAACTACTGAGTTTGAGGGATAGAATACTACATGAGGAAAATGCTGCAATAAGTAATGCTTCTTTGGTGAGCTTTTAAGATTCATGAACATTATTCGAATGGACTGACTCTTCCTTGTGCAATAATACTTCATTTTAAAGAGTGTACATATATAGAGTCAAATGTACTGCCATTTTAACAGTTGCAAGTGCTCTGATTCTGTGTCTGAAACAGTAAAAATGCATTTCATTTTCCTATCTACTAATCCCATTTTAAGAATCACAAATGTTTCTCCAACTCCTGAAGTGGGATTACAAATGGATACCATTTAGGTATGTGGAAGTGGCATGTTGTAGGAGTCCTTCCAAATACTGAATCAATATGCTGTGTATCAATGTTTTACGATCTAAATCCAGTCACAAAACATTGGAAAGGTACAGAGACCTCAATGGTGATGGTAACCCATTTGCAAAAGGGCCTCTCGCAGCAAATTCCCTTTTTAAATTAAACAAAAAGTTTAGTGGGGAATAGGAAGTAATCCACGTGACTGCTACCAACTCTCAAACAAACAAAAAGATTTTCTTTTTAAACTGAGCCTTGTTTCTTGTAATGAAAAAGAGTTGCATGTAAAAAGCAAGTGTATTGTATTTGAAAGAGATCACAGATAATCTGACAACTTCAGCAAGCCACAATCCCTGTTATGGCCTCCAATCATTATGATGCTGGTCAGACTCTCGTCTGACCAGCACAGTAGTGGAAGCAGGACCGCCCGACAAGGAGTCGCCAGTCCTGCTGCCCTTATTACAAGGCGACCGCCTTCGCGGCTGTCGCAAAGTGTAGATTTTCCATTACGGCTTGTGCTGCCGGCTGCAGCACATGCCGCAATAGAAAATGTACACTTTAAAAACATCCCTGCACCGTGTGGCAGGCACCATGCGGTGCCTGCCATACGGTGCCCTCAGGCCCCATAGCGGATGGCCAGGGGGCAAGGGGGCCCTGCTAGGGGCCCCCAAAGTCACTTTCCGACTCCCGTTTCATGGCGGGCGAACCGCCATGAAAGGGCAGTTGGAAAGGGACATTGTAATCCCTACGGCAGTGCCTGAGCAGGCACCACCCCTATTGTAGGGATTACTGACCCTCCAACGGTCCAACGGGCTCCTTGAGCCCGTCAAAAAGCGTCAGACTGTCCCTCCGCCTGCTGCCTTCGACTGCACGCATTGTAAAGCATCGGTCAGACAGCAGCAACAGATGACTTGAACCGCATTTGACGAGCTGTTGGATGAGGTCCGAACACCATCAGAATAACCCCCTAAGTGTGTGGTAATTTACAACCTACTCCTTTAATTTTGATGACAGATGTAAGATTGCAATCCACTACAATTCCGAATTTAATGGTCCAACATATTAGTACTTTGGTCAAATCATAAAATTATTTACTGGTTGCAAAAATACTGGTCATATTTTGAAACGAGATATTCATATGTCTGGACCTTAATTAGTACAGCTACTGTGTGCAAAAGTTGCATTTAATTGCTATGTTAATCAGAGCTGTCAATTAAGTCATTCTTTGTCCCTCCTTTGATGCAAATGTGTAGTCCTCTGTCTATGTTTGTGAAATGGCTCAGGTTTTGGTTTTCAAAATCCGGACATCCTACCACACAGACATTTGACGCCTTCGGATCGCAGGGTCTATGTAAATAGTGTGGGTCCCCTTGCACCCCAAGGGCTGGAATGAGTAAACATGCACTCTGAGAATATGGATGTTCACCTATCCGCCTACCCAATTGCTTTGAGTAAAATGTTTGCATACATTTCCAAAATCGGAATTTCATCTTAAGTATTTTTTTAGTCTCACAGGCACAGAAATAAACAGTGTTAGCTTTTATATCCTATTTGACAATTGCTGCTGATAACATCAGCCTTCCCTAAAGCACACAAGAGTTTCTCCTTCATATATGTGAAGTTAAACCCACATGAAGAGTTCTCCACTATTTACAGTACTGAATATTTCCTTCAAACAAAAGTAAACTGATGCCTGAGGGTAGCAGGAACATAATAACTTGTAGTTGGAAACTTCCATCTCAATTTCTCAACAATCTGCCACCAATAAAAGGAAATGAAATCTGGACCCAGAAATGTCAACTCCGATACAAGACATATAACGCCACATGCAGTGCCCAGAGTGACACAGTTTTGCAAGCTAACAAGACATCATGCAATCTAAAGAGTCAATAAAAAGAAAATATTATTTCAAACTAAACTAACTGCTTCGGAAATAAACAACATGAAAAAGATTTTCTGAAGATAAAGATGCTCATATCTACAGGAAGATGACAAGAGCCCAGCTAAGATTTTCATCTAACAGAAATGGCAAGATTTTTCATCAAACAAAAGTGGCAAGATTTATAGAAAAGTGCATTTCACACCTGCTCAGATACACACATTCTGATTAATCTGAATGTATGATGGTAACGAGGTGTCTGTTGTCTTAATTTAAGGAAAGATCATTTTTTTACAACAAAATACAACCTCATCCGCAGGATTCCAGTGTTTGAGTACTATTCTGCACTGGTATTAGACCTACGGTGTTATCCCATTTACAGTTTGTTCGATGTCATGTTACATGCTTGGCATTAGTAAATGGTTGCATTGTCTGACAGGAATATTTAGGTCTAAATATTGTTTACAAAAATATCGCTCATTTGGGTGTAGATTTCTATTATTAATGTCAGTGTGGGTGCTTTTGTGTAAATTATGTTTAGGGCACAATGTTTTTGCCTGTCGATATTTAGCCAACAATATTCTGATACCATACTTTCTCGGCTGGATAGCATTGTCTTGTTTATTGAGCTGTAGGCAATGGCGCAGCAGTGGCCCGTGAAGGTAAGAGTGGTGGGGCCAGGTGGGGGGAGTTTCGACAGATGACAACGAGGGAAAATTATTTATTTATTTAATTTTCCTTCGTGGTCGTCTGTTGAATCCCCCCAACCCGCCCTCACCGCCTCACCTCTCTTACCTACACGGGCTGCTGCTGCAATGGCTGCCCTCCCTCATACGCTTCAGAGCTAACCCTCCTTGTTTTCTGCCCCCCTTTTTTATTCCAAGAGTGAATAATTATTTTAAAAAATGCCGACCTACTTTGTGTCCAGCAACATCTTGAGGCAGCTAGTGACACTGATGCATGAAGGCGCTTGCACGAGCCATCAGGGAGAATACCCAGGGCTGGTGAAATACCTACCCTAGTGTCCAAGGCTGGTGAAATCCCAGCCCTGACCTCAGGGCCATGGCACACCTCAATGCCTCATTATTTGTGACATGCTAAAGCATCATTGCTAAATGTAGCCATGGATGCTGCAGGCTTAATCCCTTTAGTGCCTGTGGATAGTCACCCCACCCTTTCCCAACTTGTTACACTGTTGACAGCCGCGACCGCTGCAGGTAAGAGCGGTGGGGTGGTGGGGCCGGATGGGGGGGATTTCGAGAGACGACCACAAGGGAAAATTAAATAAATAATTAATTTTCCCTTGTGGTCGTCTTTAGAAATCCCCCCCAGCCGGCCCCACCGCCCCACTGCTCCTAAGTGCAGTGGCCGCGGCTGACTGTTGAAAAAGGGTGGGGTGAAAGAGCAGAGACTGAAACCTTGAATCTGCGACTGCGCAGGATCGAAGTTTCAGTTTCATACTCCAGTGCTGGTTGAAGTGAGAAGGAGCTGTTTTGGATATACTGAGGATATATGGAAGAGTAGGAGTGCAAACAGGATCTACACAGGCAGTAAGGTAAGTAAAGATTTTAAATATTGTGTGCATATGAGTGATATGTGTGTCTGTGAGGGAGAGCATGTGATTGTGTGAGCAAGGGCTGTGTGTCTTTGTGTGTGTGAGTGAAAGTGAGAGAGAGTCAGTGAAAGAGTGAGTCAGAATGAGTGAAAGGAAGAGTGGGTATGAGTGAGAATAAACATGGGTGAGTGAGGAAGAATGACTGTGAGTGTAAATGAGTGTTACTGTATGTAGTGAGTGAGTCAGAGTGATACTGAGTGAGTCAGAGCCTGAGTGAGTCAGAAAACAAGTGAGACTGAGTGACTGAGTCACCGTGAGTCAGAGTGAGACTGAGTGAGACAGAATAGGTGGGACTAAATGAGACTGAGTGAGAACAAGTGAGACTTAGCAAGACTAGGTGGGTCAGAGTGAGACTGAGTGAGAACCAGTGAGACTAAGCAACACTAGGTGAGTCAGAGTGAGACTGAGCGAGTGAGACTTAGTGAGTCTGAATGATATAGAAAAAGTGGAACCGAGTGAGAACAAGTGAGGCTGACTGTGATTGAGTCAGAGTGAAACTGATTAAGAATGAGTGAGACTGAGTGAGATTGAGTCAGTCACAATGATTGACAATGTGTGGGACTGAGGGGGAATAAGTGAATAAAAGTGAGACTAAGCGAGTCAGAATGAGAATGAGTGAGACTGAGTGAAAATAAGTGAGGCTGAGTGAATCAAAGTCAGAATAAGTCTGAGTGAGACAGAATGAGTGAGTCACAGTGATATTGAGTGAGTCAGAATGAGTTAGAATGAGTGGGACTTAGTGAGAGCAAGTGATACTAAGAGCCCGATTACGAGTTTGACAGTGCAGCGGCAAGACCACCCTGCCGCCGCACTGACAAACCCACATGAAGACCGCCCATCCGATAATTACTTTTTTTGTAATTGGCGAGCATTTCCTTTGCTGTTCCCACAGCGGTGTCTATAAAATAGGCACTGCAATGGGAACGTCGAAGGAAGTTTCAGCACGGCATGGACTGAAAAGTCCATGCCGTGATGGAACTTTTGTGCATGAACACAGGGGGGCACATGTTGTGTCCCCCCTGTATACATCCACCAGGAGTGAGGCTCCACTGTTTTCATGGAGGAAAGACCTCCATGAAATCAGTGGCGGTGATGGAAGTCGTAATATGCTTTGCGGGACCGCGGCAGTCCCACCAAGCATATAGATGTCTCTGGAGTCGGCGGTCCCAACGCAGCATGACCACTAGGGCCGTAATGTGACGGTCACAAGACTGCCACAGCCGCGCCACCACGAGTCTGGCAGTCCTCAGATCGCAAGGCTTGTAATCGGGCCCTAAGTGAGACTGAGTGAGTCTTGAGATTGAGTGGATTTGAATTAGTGATAATTAGTTGGACTGAGAGAGTATGAATGAGAATGCGTTAGAGAGTATGACTGAGTGCAAGCAAGTGTGAGAGAGCCCCCCGAACCTCTGAGAAGAAGTCAGTCTCGTTCACTGGAATCATTAAGGATTACGTCCCACCACTTTTAAAGGTTACCAGTCACCACTGACTGTGGCTGAATGGTGCAGTATTGGAGAAGTGTAGCCAGTTCTTTTTATCTCTCTCATATTGATAAACATGCATTGCCCTGTGATTGAAGATAGTCTGAGTGCTGTATAGTTTATCTGGGCAAGACATGTGTAGGTTCTATCTAATGCGTTCTTTGTCTTTTAGGTATGTGTGTGATATATGTTGAATGTGTTCTTGGTGTTGGAGATGCAGATCTCTCTAGAGTGGGTACTGGTATGTACATACTGTTTATTAAATGGACATGTGTGAGTTAAATTGTCTAGTGTTTATCGCCTCAATGGAGTACCATAGTCAATAGGACTAAAACTAGGGGTGTAAATATAAATCTATCATTCAGTGCTATATTTTTGTGAGAAATGTATACTTGTTTCAATTTTTATCCAAGGACTCATTTTGCTCTAAAAAACATAGCAGAAGAACACAGTTACTGCAGACAACAGCCACATGTGTTTCAGTTGTGCATGTTGTAGCACGCTCCCATGCGATAGCTTTGCAGTGAACTGTGGTGTAATTATGCAATGCGGCATAATGGCATAATTTTGGGAATTTCGCAGAACATGTGGAACAAGAAATTCTCCAAATTACACAAATTGCACTGGAGTAATTTACATTTCCTCCTAGCCTAACATTACCAGAGGAATTATAGCTCATTAATTATGTGAAATGTTCTGTCTGTTTTCTCCAGCTTTGCTAGTGACAGAATGAATTTATTATATTGCATTTTTGTGTGGCATGTTCTAATCATGACTGCTTTTGTGAGAGAAATGGTAGCTGCCAATATGGCATATCTGGTTGTGACACATGCTGTCTAATGTTTGTGTGTGCAGCTTTTTGATAGGTGTGTAATGTACTTGATATGTGATGGATGCTCTCTTTAATGTAATCTTTTGGGTGGTTTTGTGTTGTTGTTTCTTTGTTACAAGGTAAGCAGTGATAGCCAACTACATTGAGTTTCTGTACTGTATTGGATGTATGAAGGTTGTTGACTTTAATATATTATTTTGGGTGATTGTTTGGTCTTGTTTCTTGGTTGAAAGGGAAGCATTGATAGTCAACTAAATTACATTTTTGTGCTGTGTTGAATTTGTGAAGGGTGTTCTGCGTAATGTGTTCTGTTGGATATTGACAAGTCCTTGAGAACAAGACAAATGATGCAAACATTGCGTTGTTTAGGTGAGATTGCTATAATTTAGTTACAACAAAAATTAAATGAAAATGTTAACATGTTACTGCCTTATATTGGACGAAAGGACACCAATTAGTTGAATAATATTTATTGTCTAACATGATAACACATGTTTTAGTGATGTTTTGCATTGTGTGAGTATGTGTGTTTGCATTATGGTTTTAGCCAGTTTGTATGATATTAGCCCTTTTACTGTATTCTAATTTGAGGCAATGCCTTCAGGTTAAACTTAGATAGGTGTAGATTAGCATTCCAAGCAACCTATTTGAATCATAACCTAAAGGGCGGAAGAATTGTACATGAGCCAGAAGGGGCGTGCCCATTGAATCTTAAGAAACCAGAGTACTGACTCAGGCTTAAGCGAATAAAAAGTGTAGTGTTCATCGCCACTGCAGTTGAATGTGTGATGCGCTCTGTAATCTGAAAAGGTTAACCCAAATGCAGTTTTCACAAAGAAGCACAAGGAAATGCTCACTTTTCAGGTCAGACCCAGAATTAATTAAGAGAGAAGCATGTACTGTGAGTTATTCATGTTCTGGAAGACCAATTGCAAACTTTTCGGTAAGATGGTTTGTCGAAGATAAAATCAGATATGATATTCAAGGTTCCTAAAGGTTTACTCCAGTCTGTGGAAACCCATGTTCAATATTGGTGGTACTATACCCTGTAGGCCCCATCTTCCTGGGCTGATTTTGGCCCCAGGGACCACATCCCGTGGGGCCTGGCCAATTATTGGAAGGGGAGGGGTGTCGTGTTGTCCCCCTCCCTGGGCCGATTTTGGCCTCAAGGACTCCATCTCCCGGGGCTTGACCAAATATTGGAAGGATTGGAGGGCCACGTGGCCCCCCTCTCCCAGCCAATTTTGGCCGTGGGATCCCCATCGCCCGTCCAAAAATTACTGAGGGCCCTGGCCGCTTGCTCCTTGGTGCCCAAGAGCCCACCCATGGTTCCCAGTGTGCTACGTTGGGACTGCGGGGGGAGCCCCATTGCCCCCGCGGTCCATGCCAGCTCCCCGCCTCCAGCGGGCACCAGCATTGCTCCTGCATGAAGGGAGCAGCCAAAATGCTGCCTTCTGCATGCAGGAGCAATCCCTTCATCTGTTTTCCTGCACGCTTGACAGCGGACAGGAAAACAGATGAAAAGTCCACTTCCAGCAAGCGACAGCAAACAGCTATGTCCCGGGGCTGGACACCCCGGGACATAGGGAGCTGCTCATCGGGGGTGGAGGTCTTCAGGGCCATTATCAGTTCCAGGAGGGGGGCCGCTCTGCCCCCTCCATTTATTTTCTAGGGCCTGCCCTGAGGAGGTGGTGGTCCCCGGGGCAAGAATGGCCCGGGAGGGGGACCACGCAGCCCCGCCCTCCCTCTATTATATGCATGGACCCTGGGAGGCGGTGGTCCCCGGGGCCCTTACAGTCAATGGAGGGGAATACGCGCAGCCACCCTCCTCGTTTATAAAAAAGCCTGTGGGAGGTGGCGGGGCTCATCAGAAGCTCAGGAGTAGGGCTGCGCGGCCTTCCTCTGCCAAGACCGGCCATTGGGAGGGGGGCCTTGCGCGCCCCCTCCCCTTATTTAAATTATAATAAAGCCCCCAGGACCTGGCCAATCCGGGAGACCATGTTTAAACAAGCGTGTTTTTATTTTTGTTCCCTAATTTTGCTGCAAATTCACAAATCTGTCCCGAAATCGCAGCAAAATTGGAGAAAAAAAATGCTTTTTCGCCCTGGCGGGGTCCCTGGGGAACCCCAGCACCACGACTAGGGGTCAGTGTACCTGCCCTGCCCCCTTTTTTTTATTGTAACTTTATTTTTGGGACTCAGCTAAGGCAGTGTCCCAAATTGGCTGCCAACACTTCCTGGTTGAAGTGTTGGCAGCCAATCAGATCTTTGAAAAAGATTATCAATATTCACAAAGTATTCTAGATATACAAATTTGGATTTCTTTAAATATGTCGAAAACTGCTGAACTGATTTACTCAAAATAAAAAAAAGGGTGCCAAAGATATGTGCAAGTAAAAAAAAAAAAATATATATATATATCTCCATTAACCTTCCAAACAAAGGATGATGACGCTGTGTTGGGATACGCAAATATGTTTATTTGCCGGCCTCTTTTGAGGCTGGCAAATAAACATATTTGCATATTCCAACACGGCGGCGTCATCCTTTGTTTGGAAGGTTAATGGAGATTGTAAACGGACCTTCCTTGTGTGGTCCGGTGCGGCGACGCGCCCTTTGGTTTGGAGCAGCGGCGGTATAACGCAAGGAATTTGGCAGAATATATATATATATATATATATATATTATCAACTCCGTTGATCCTTTGGTAATTGCTTCAAGAACGGATACAAACCACAGTTGCGTGCTTGATAAGTTCTTTATTGCTCCGTCGCCATTACGCGTTTCAGCTCTGCCGAGCCTTGATCACATGACATGGTAACAAAGTAGCTTTCATTTTTAAAGTGACAAGTGCTATTGTGGAATACCACGTGTGCAAAACGGCTAATGGACATAGAAAACATGGCTTAAAACATTTGGTAACAGTTCTCCGAATTCCCCATGTAGTTTTGTGTTTTACATGGAGTACATTTACATTTTTGGTTACCTTTGCGATTTTGGCCTTTTGCGATTTAATTGTCATTATAACAATTACAGTACAATACTTCATTGATAAGTTGATATCTGTTGGCCTGACAGTTCATAGTTTACCAATTAGTTAATGTCCCATTCTCATGTTATCAAACCATCACTCCGTTGTCTAAACTTAGTGCTTCTAATGTGCAAAAAATAGTGCTAAAGTGGATTAGTGCTTAGTGCAATTTTTTACATCCTTCATTACAATACTTTTATTTGACCGTTCCGTATTTCAGAGTTATATAAGTCTCATAGAGAACTTGTAACGCTGTTGTAAATAAGATTTCGATATACTTTGGTTAAATCCGATATGCTGGCATATTAAAAGAAGACTTATTGGGAGAAGACATTGTTTGCTGTTGATGACATGAACCAAGTTTGCTATGGGTGGAATGTAAGACAAAGCGAATGCTTTGCATTACTGTGCAAATATGTGCAAATATGTGCAAAAATTGTGCAAATACGCAATTGATGGTAATTTGTACCAATTTTTGCAAATTATTAAAGCCAATCTTTAAAGCAAATCTATATGCAAATTTTGATGCAAATTTTAAGCAGATTTCTTAGACAAAGTCCTTAAGCAAATATTTTTTTTAACGCAATTTTTGAGCTAGTTTTTAAGCAGAATACATAGGATAAACATACTAGCAAATAGAAGTATACTCACACTGTAAAATACCGTAAGTAGAATACATTAAAATATACTAAAATTTACCAAAATTTAAAATATGATCTGTGCAAACTACGCAAAATGTGCAAACATTACCAATAGTCCCTCTTGCTTATTGTATACAGACTGCAGTTGGGTCTAATTCGTATTTACCTCAGGTGGTTGTAAGAAATGATAGTTTCCAATAAATATATAAACGATTAATACATCAATAAATAAATAAATAAATACGGGATCATACTCCTTCATGTACTGTAGAACAATATATAAAAATGCCAATCACCCAATACTCATATTAAATATGATATAATGACCATTGTGTGTTGGATAAAATCATTAAAAAAAAACCTTAGAAATATACTGCAAGTATGCCTACAATTTGTAAATTGTAATTTAGTTGCTCACAGGCATGTGTATAAATCTTCAGACATATTGAGGCCCTTTGGCTGCTTTGAGTCTAACTGGAGGATGTAACATGTTCTCCCTGTTACCACCCCTTCTACTTGGGGGGACCGCGTCTATCACAAAGTAGCGAAGACCTGAACTGTTAGACTCATGATGTTTTCTAAAGTGTCTGGCCACTGGGTACGTGTTGTCTTGGTTCACTATGGCCCTGATATGCTGTAACACTCGTTTATGTACCTGCAACTTAGTGCTGCCAATGTACTGTAAGCCACAAGGGCAAGAAAGTACGTAAACCGCATGGTCTGTTTTGCAGGTTAGAAGTTTGCTTATTTTGTGATCTTTGGGACGGAAAGGAGTTCTATATGTGCTCTTGTTTATACCCTGCTGGCATGCTTTACAAGTTTTACACTTGTAAAACCCCTTATGTGTCTGTAGCCAGCTAGTTCCTTCAATGGTTTCAGGACTTGCTTTCACCAAGCAGTCTCGCATTGATGATCCTCTGCTGTATGTTATAGGTACTGTCGGTGGTAACAGTGGTCCAATAGTTGGATCATTTTAGTATCAGAGGCCAATTGCGTTTTATTATTGACTGCAGTTTCCTGTGTTGGTTGCTAAACTGCATGATTATCCTGAATTCACTGGATTCACTGTTAGTCTCAGTCCCAGATTCCACAATTTCCGTGTTAGCAGCTATTTGCTTGTCTTTGAGTGTTATCTCTCTCTCAAGGGTCATAGATTTTATGATTGCACCCTCAATTATCTTATTTGAGTAGCCCCTCGCAAGAAATCTCTCTCTACTTTCTTCCTGAGCTAGTTTGAGATCCTCTCGATTGCTGTGAATACGTCTCAATCGCAACACCTCCCCATAAGGTATACTGTTTACTAGATGTCTAGGGTGGGAGCTGCTAGAATGCAGGGTCGAGTTTCCAGCTGTGAGTTTCCTGAACAACTTTGTCTCAATTTGGTCATTTTTAATGTAAACCTGTGTGTCTAAAAAGTTCACTGTAACCTTACTGATTGTTGCCGTAAAATGCAAATTACATTGATTGGAATTGATGTCATTAACAAATTCATTAGCTGATTCCTCAGTTCCTTCCCAAATTACAAATAAGTCATCTATGTAGCGTAGCCATGTTTTTATGTTGCTGTTTACATAGTGTGAGTGTTGGACCCCAAGGACCAGCTCCTCCCACTACCCCATGTGTAAACAGGCGTAGCTGGGAGAGAAGCTGGCCCCCGTTGCCACGCCCCTCGTCTGTTGATATAAGACATTGTTGAACATGAACACGTTATTGTGTAAGCAAAAAATGACCATGTCTGTCAACATCCTGTTATGTTCATTGGAGTTTTCCCCATCCTTGCTCAAAAAGTGTTCTAATGCTTTCACTCCATCAACATGTTGAATGCTTGAATACAAAGATGTTACATCCAAGGCCAACATATAATAGTCACTTTTCCATTTGATTTTCTTCAATTTTCTAAGGAAATCACTCATGTCCTGAACATATGAGGGTAATGATTTGACGTGCTTTTGTAAATAGTAATCCACAAATTGTGAAGTATGTTCCAACAGACTGTTGCGGGTTGATATGATTGGTCTACCTGGGGGTTTCACTGGGTCCTTGTGTATTTTTGGGATGAAATATATCGTTGGAATAACTGGATTGTCATTTTTCAAGAATTTGTATTCCGGAGTTGTAATTAATCCTTTCATTTTCCATGCCTGCAATTTGTGATAGAAGTCATTTTATATTGCTTTTAAATTGGCAACACTCATCCTGTGATAACATGATCTGTCATTTAATTGAGTGTACGCTTCCTTCATGTATTCATCCTTGCTCCATATAACAATGTTGCCACCTTTGTCTGAATTGCGTATCACTATTTTGTTGTTCTCCTTTAGCTTATTCATAAGTTCATGATACTTGCGATCTCCGTCAATTCAGCTTGTCTCTGGTTCCTTGTACCTGGTGATTTAATTGCTTAATTTGTTCAACTACTTGTTCATGAAATATATCGATTGAGTCTCTCACCGATATGGGATTAAATGTTGACTTGGGCCTAAAAGGTGTTTCCTGCCTCGGCATGTTGCCTATTGTCGTTGGTATCATAGGTATAGTCTCTATGGTTGTATGTGTCTCATGTACTGGGTCCTCATTGTCTTGATCCCATAGTTGCTGTAGGCTGTTTACAACTGATATGTCCGACTGTGTTAGATTCTCCTGATTGCGCTTGTATTTTGGATGTATCTTTGTTGGCCAAAATATGAAATTTCTTTAGTTTTAATTTCCTCACGCTTTTGTACACATCGTCTTGTTTTTGCATAATTAAAGTTGTTTTTGGGGCAGTACGAAAGTTCTAAGCTTAAAGTTTGTGTGTCCTCTTCTGACAGTGTTATCCCAGCTAGATTCATAATTGTATTGTCATTCATGCTGTTGTTATTTATCTGTTTTGCCAACGGCCGCCTCTTGTTTTCTTCGGTTTGGCGGCGTTTCCTACTTGCCTTCCGCCTTTGTTTCCGCCCGTAGTTTCTGTTTGCTCTACGTTTTGCCTCTGTGTTCTGGGGCGGAGAGTCTGTCTCCAGTCGTAGCATAAAAAAGAAAGTTCTTCTTCCAATGTTGACTTCTTTTTTTTTTTTGATAATCAACTTTATTGATTTTAACACACAGTAAAAACACAGCCTTGGTTCTACATCTTGAGTAGTAGTAAGATACAGTTTGGAGTGACAAGAGAAGTAGAAAGCTACCAGGTGATAAGAGTTCCATTTCGGCCTAGACAAACCAAAAACATTTATGGAATCAATCCCCTTCAGCCCCGCAATTGGATTATAAGTTGAACCATTTACCCCATATTTTGTCAAAGAGACCAGGACATCCCCGGGCCTCAAAGAGAGGTTCCTCCTGAGCACCGCACCAATCCACTCCTTGCCTCCACCTCCTCATGGAAGGAGGGTTTTTTGCGACCATAGCACCGCTATATCCCGCTTCGCGACCGCTAGGGCCGTGCCCAAGAAGCGTTTGTCTCCCTTGATCCGTCCAGGCCGTCGAACACCCCTAAAAGCAAACGTGTCGGGTCATGGGGAACCGTCCAGCCCAAGGTCTGTGTCAATTCGCGTTCCACTCCTGTCCAAAACCGCGTTAGAGCGGGACACTGCCAGACCATGTGGAAGAAATCAGCTGGGGACTGATCGCAGCGTGTACAGGCTGGGGTGGATCTCATATGGGCATTGTACATGCGCAACGGGGTCAGGTATGCCGTGTGTAAATAGTAGAATTGGATAAGACGCAGCTTGGAGGAAGTTGTCAGGGTCTTGGGGGCCATAAGGGCGTCTCTCCAGTCCGCGTCATCCAGGGGGCCCAACCAGCCCTCCCAACGAGTCCGTAGGGATTCCAGGGACGTGGGGCCATTGTTTACTAAGGCGCGGTAGATCCGGGATACCCCTCCGCCACCCATATTCCCCATCAGTACCTGGGCCTCTAAGGGGTTGAATTCAGGGAAGGTGGTGGGGGAGGGTATGTGGGTGTGGATGGCATGGCGTAATCGTAAGTATTGGTAGAATTGAGAGGAGTGAAGAGAGTACTGGCGTTGCAAGTCTGCGAAAGATCGGATGTGGTCCCCTACCCAGATATCCCCCAGCAATGAGATCCCAATAAGGTCCCATCGGCGAAAGCCTTGGAGATCAGATACTTCCTTCAGCCAGGTCCCACGCCACAGAGGTGTCTGCCGGGTGAGTTTCTGGTTCCACTTGACATATCGAAGGGCCGTCCGCCAGGCCATAAGGACCGCCCGGGTGATGGGGGGGGAAGCGCAGGGGACGGGTCCACCGTAGAGGTATGCCATGATCTGGGGAAGATCCATGGTTGTGGTTTCCAGTCGGTATGCAGGGTCAGACCAGCCGCCCGCAAACCAATCATGGATTACAATGAGCTTCGTGGCCAGGTAGTAGAGGTGGAGATTAGTCACCCCCATGCCACCGTCATAGGGGGGGATGCGGCAGTGCAATGTTGACTTCTTAGCTTGTTCTCCTTGTTTGTTTTTTCTGGCCTCCTGTTCAGATTCACTATCTATATTGGAGCTGAGTTCTGAAGGGATGTGTTTGATCCTGTTCCTCCACCTCTAGAAGTGCCAGCTTTATGATCCACCATGGTTTTTTGCTTGGATGAACGTAGTGCCTCATACTTTTTGGCAAATGTAAAAATTTGGCCCAACTCATAATCCGTTTTGTCACGGTGAAATTTGTATGTCTTTCTTTCCTTCATCTTTTCTTCTTCTTTCTTTAGGCGCAATAACATTTCATTGCGCAATTTGTCTTTTTCCTCCGTTTGCTCCATAGTTTCCAGTTCCTCGTTTATTTTGTCTATTTCCTCTAAGAGCATCGCGCGGTCTATGTCAGCATATTTTATTAAAATTAATACCAGTTTTTTTGATGAATCTAAGTTGCACTCTGCCCACTCACGCATCATGTTTGACTTAGGATTTTCGTAACTTGGTGCTATTAGAATACGTAAGCCTCGTGGGATTCTGCCTACATCAATGTATCGTTGTAGGGAGGACATTCCCACCACTTGCTCTGTTCTACTTTCATCTTTTTTTCTAGTATTTTAAATTTATCTGTTACGGAATTAGTTTGGCTTGTTGGTGCACTGATGGATGTAATTGCACTTGTTGTCACAATCGGGCGGTCGCTAAACATTTCAAGCGCCGCCGCTTCTCTATCGCGTACCATGTCCGCCGACATCGCAATGTTACTTTGAATTGTCGTTGGGGAGTTTGTCGTTACTAAATGTGATTACAATACTCCCTTCCTGCACTCCTCTCCTCCCCGCGATGCCAATTTTCGCCTACCTGAAATGTAGCGTGGTTTGCCTGGGTCCTCCGACTCACTCTAGTCAGTTTACGATCAGGATTTACGGTGCTCTTCGGCTCCGGGGGGTCAAACGCCCCTATTCCTTCCAGATTCGATTTCAGTTCCAGGTTGCCCCGGAACGCCTTGTCTCACTTCGTGCGTTGACCAAATATATATATATATATATATTCACTGAAAAAAACATAGGTTTCAGGGACGTTATAGTTAGTAATTAGCATTTAAAAAACCTTTGAAATTCACTGAAAAAACCATAGGTTTGAGGGACGTTATAGTTAGAAATTAGCATTTAAAAAACCTTAGAAATTCACTGAAAAAACCACAGGTTTCAGGGACGTTATTTTGTGGGCCATGGGGACCCCATCCCCCAGGGCCTGAGACATTTTATTTATTTTTTTAGTATGAAAAACGGGAAGGGGGCCGTGCGGGCCCCCTCTCAAGGCCGATTTCGGCCCCGGGGACCCCATCCCCCGGGGCATTGACACAAATTTTTATTTTTATAACTTCTTTAAAAGGAGGGGGGCTGTGTGGCCATTATTGGCAAACTGCAATGTCCTGGGGGTGGGCACCCTGGGACATTGCTGGAGCCGGCCCTGGGGGGTGGTGGTCCCTAGGGCCATGGAGGGCTCCAGGAGGGGGGACGCGCAGCCCCCCTCCAACATGTGTGTAGCCCCGGGGAGGTGGTGGTCTCCGGGGGTCCACAACAGACCCTGCACTTCATTGATCTATGCCCCGGGGAGGTGGTGGTCCCTGGGGCAGTGTGGGGGGGCTCGAGCCCCCTCACACTTAGTATTACAAGTAGCCCTGGAGAGGTGGCAGTCCCTGGGGCTTTGGGGGGTCCGTGAGGCCCCCCACCCTAAATAAAGTAAAGCCCCAGGGAGGTTGCGGTCCCCAGGGCAGCGTGGGGGGTAAAGGAGCCCCCATGCATTTTTTTAACAAGCCCCGGGGAGGTGGCGGTCCCCGGTGCTGCGGGGGGGCTGCGTGCCCCCGCACATTATCAGCAATGCCCCAGGAGGGTGTAGTCCCCGGGGCTGCAGGGGCCCCCGCAGGCCCCTGCTACATAATTCTGCATTGCCTCCGGGACCTGACCCACCCGGGGGCTTAAAAAAAACGAAGCACGGGAGACCGAGCTTCGTTTAAAAAAAAATATTTTCTGCCAGATTCATACACCCGACGCGACTCCGGCCGAACATTTTAAAAAAAATATGCTTTTTCTGGCCCTGGGGATCCCTGTGGGACCCCCTGACCAGGCCTAGGGGGTCAGGGTGTTTTTACCTTGCCCCCTTTTCTTGTTTTTTAATGTTTTTCTCACCTTTTTGCTTGTGGCTCGGTACCGAGTTACAAGATGGCTGCCAACACTTCCTGGTTTGAAGTGTTGCCAGCCAATCAGAAAAAAGCTCGTGATCGGGAGGGTTCAGCCAATCAGATCTCACAATTCTCAAATATCGATATCTGAATATGTTTAAAATTCTTAAAAACTACTGAACTGATCTACACCATTTAAAGAAAACCGTGCTTTCTGGACCAAGAGCTGCCATTTTGCCAAATTTGGTGTAATTCCGTTCAGCAGTTTGGGCTGTAGCCGTGTCTAAAGTTGCCTATGGAAATTAACATGGAGAAAACATGTTTTGGGACCCCCCTTTTTTCTCCGCCCCTGCTTGACAAATCACCCCAAAACTTTTAAGACACTAGCTGATCAGAGTGCCCCATTAGTTTTGAAAATTTTGCAAAGATTCGTCAACCGGTGCCAAAGATATTGGCAAAAGAAAAATGCTTTTGAATAGAAACAAGGTTCTAATTATAACTACCTACTGGCGACCGCCAGTAGGTAATATATATATATATATACGTGGATATAGATATGGATATGCAGATATCCTACTGGCGATTGCCAGTAGGTAGTTATAGTTAGGACCAAAGTTTCCATAGGAAAAGCGTTTATTGTTTTGCAAATAACTTTGGCATCGCTTGACGAATCTTTTTTTCTAAACTTCCCCTTTTTAGGTTGAGCCTCGAGTAGCGCGCAAGCGCTGCTCTGGCAAGACTTTATGTTAGGGGTTTCAGAAAGCTGACCAGACGCTCGTGCGTCATGGCCTTTTCCGTGCGGTTACCCGCAGGGCCGACATCTGTTTTGCATTATCGTGCCCGATAATGCAAAACAGATGTCTCGCTGTGGCGCGCGCGCGTGCACCACTTGTTTTTTTTGTCGCGCATCTCTGCCTGACGTAAACATGGCAGCGGCGCATGCGCAAGGCTGCGGCAGGAGCCGGTGTGCATGAGGGGTGGGCAGCGCATGCTGCTTGTTAAACATGAGTTTAGCAAACTTTCTGCTGCTCACCCACACATCAGTGGCATTAGACTGGCGAACTTTGTCACCTGTACCCTACACGTGGTAGAATCTTATTAGAGATGAAGCCACATCATTATTTTTGAACACCGCGTGCCCTGATTTCACCTATTTAAAAGTTTTCTCATATATGTTAACGTACAAAAAGAATGGTCGTGAAATTAAATATTTGCCTAGGACCACAATTTGGTCAAGCAGGGAAGCCGGGATTGAGTTTAGGCTTTCTGCTGTCACATTAGCGTCGGAGGCCGGCAAAAGCCGCGTGAAGCTTTGGCTGATTTTGCGTTCGAGGGTCTAAAATAATCTTGAGCTGAGTTCCCGCTATCAGGCGCAGCTTTAGAGACTCGCCCACCTCTATGGGGCTTATTTACAAGCCCGTTGCGCCGCCGGTGCGTCACTTTTTCCCATATTTAGAGACGCATCGGTGGCGCAATGGGGCTTGTAAATAAGCCCCTTGCTTTCTAATATGCTCGTCATGATGTGCGTGACGACACGACCCCCCCCGTCACGGTAACAAAACTTGAGCAGAGGGACTGCAAAGTACATGGAGTCCCTCCCCACCCCCGGACCCAATCAGGAGGAGCTCTAAGACCATGTGCCCGTGCACAATGCCGAGGCCCCCGCCCCTCGGGGGACTAATATTACGATCCTTACTTCGGACATAAGGCACAACTGCTATCTCGCAATTGATCTCGGTGGCATGCATGTTTTATCTTAATTTCTCTCGTTTCGTGTCCAGTTCCGGTTTCTCATTACAATACAGTGCTGCATAGGATGGGCGGACGGCTTATCTTTGCAACGCCTAGTTTCCACTCTGTTTCATTGTAATCGTTTGGAGTGTTCTGAGGAGTTTTATATTCAAAACTTTATTGGCAATCCACACACACTTTAAATATTAACCGGGCCTAACTTAAAGCGGCCAATGGGTAATGCCAACCTCCTTTATGGCATGGGTCACTTTTTCGTGCGACTGCTCTTGCCTTTTTCAGGCGTAACTCACGAGTTCTTAACCGGTGGTATCTCTTAGACGTGCAAGGTCGGTTTTGTTGACCCATGGGGGATGGGCAGTTAGCCTCCTGTATTACGCAAAGAGCCTCAACTTTTCCTTGTAACTCTGCCGTTTGGCCCAAGGCCCGTAGGGCCGGGAGCATCCTTACAGACGTTCCCTGGTGACTGAATGTGGGTTAGTCTTCCAACTTAATTTCTGGTAGGTCATTATATCCTTGCACTATATCGGATGTCCTTCACCCCCTGCATCTAGTGTCCTTGACTTTTGCAGACTGTGACTTCGGAGCCCTGGTACCTCCGAATAAGAATTGCGCTTTCAAGCCACGTCATTTTGTTGACTTAACACAGGAGCAACATTTGCAGGCACCTAAGGAAATTCTTGAATAAGTTTTGCTTTTTCAAGTTCAATATTTTCATCTGGTCCAAACGGAGTGACCAGGGTTTTTTCTGCGCCAGACTTCAAAACCTCAGGTATACATGGAGTTTATGGAGTCAGCTGAGAGGGTGGTGGCCTAGCGATTGGGCTGGAAATCGTATTCATACCTGGTGGTCTCATAACCAATTAATCAAGGGTCCTGGTTGATTTAACTCTGACAGTGGCCATGCCAAAATACAACAATGAAAATGGCATATTTAGTAGGTGCTCTGCCATGGGCGACATGAAGGACTAGAATAGGCAAATGGGTCTTGATACTGCTGTTGTGCTTTATTAATTACAAATCATCCTATTCAGTAGGCACATTTTACAGTGGGTTTATTTATTTTTTGTTCCTTGACATTGCTGTCGACATTTCAGAATGGGTCAACAAATCTCAGCCTTGCTTTGTCACCTTCAGATTTTTAAATGTATATTTTCTTTTATTTTAATGAAGGTGAAAGCAAAGATATGGACCCTATTGTAGAATGGGAGGCCACCCAGAACAGGGCTTGACAAATAAGTGAAAGGACTGTATGAAGGGGGAATTGTCCTCCCAAATGTACTACTGTGCTTCCCAGCCTGTGACTCTCAATGATTAGACCTTTGCCACGCTTGATGCACCCTCCCGGCGAATGGAAAAATATGCAATGGGGTCATATGGCTGCCTTACTGCTTTGTAGAGGAAGCGAGCCAGAGCAGCCCTACTGAGAGAGAATCCATCTGTGACCTATTACGAGGTGTGGGCAACCTGCAAGGTTTTAAGTAATGAGACACAATAGATTGGGTACGGATGGTGGAAAGACTGACCAACCCCACTGGAAACCCTTAGGAGAGATTGAGTAGGCGGACATGAACCTACAGATATCCACAGTTATGACATACACTCGCAGCTCATATCCCATTGACTAAAGAATTCTCACAGAGCCCCTCCAGTAAAAAGAAATCTCCCTTGTATAGAAAGGAAATTAGTAATTCTCCAGACCCGCTGGAGAAAAGGTGGTATGGGGAATTCCAAGAAGGGGAGTAGGAAGATACCACTTTTGGGCAGTCAAATGTATCTTTAAAGACCGGATTAAAATATTGCATAGTGTACCTTGCTAGAGTTACTGGCGAAGATGGGTAGGAGGGACAAATAATCACTCTTTAATAGTCTATGGGCAAAAAGGCAGCTTTAGTCCAACAGTATAGAACTGTCCCCATTTGAAACTTAGTGGATGGGAGATGGAAACTACCATGCAAATAGTGTCTTCACAGGGATGTCTGCTCCAAAATGATCTGTTAGATGTATGAGCAGGGGTATGGAATTTAATAAAATATCTACTTGTCCCTGGGACAGGTTGTTTTATGAATCTACTTGTCCTGTAATAAAATCCACTTGTCCCTTTGGTTTCACATAGTGCAGTGACAAATTATGGCAGCAATCATTATATAAGAGCTCTGATAATAGCCTCTCTGATTATGTCAAGTTTCCTACTATAGTAGGGCTTAAATACTAGCAATTCCCCTATTTTGCTGCCTTTCCGCAGATCTACATAAAGGGGCTGGAGGTATTGGCAAGCAATACTTCCAGGTTTGGAATGCCCTTTTCAATCTGTGCAAACCTAACTTTAATGTTTTAGAGGTTTTCACTAGCTCTTCTCTAATATTTTTCCCATACTGAGAAAGGTTGGAAACTTACTCCATACTAGGGCAGAAGTAAAACTCCTTCCATGGTTGGGGGAAAAAGGTGGTTGAAGTGAAAGTGATCTAGTACATGCGTAACAACTTTTTGTATGAGCAAATCTCCACATGCATATTTGATGGTGCTAAAATGCAGTTCACAAATATTTGCTAGGAGTACTATTTCCTGGCCTACTTCTGTAAACTCTTGTGTAAATCTGCCCTAATGAAAGGGTCATATACTATGGCTGCAATTCTGTGACTTCTTTAAAGAATTTTGCCTAATTAGGTTTGGTATTAAACAAGACCTTTTTTGTTTTTAGGTCTCGCCTACGCAGCGCGCATGCGTTGCTTAGGAGGGCCTTTAGCCGTCGCTCTTCACTTTTTCAAGCACTGCACTCGTGCTTGTGGCGGCATCCACCTTGCGGGAGCGAGCAGCGGCGCGCCACAAGCACGAGTGCAGTCCTTGAAAAAGTGAAGACTGCTCTCCCAAGCGCTCGCGCACCACTCCCGGGCTTGTTAGGTCTCGCCTAGGCTGCTTGTTTTTCTTTCCACTGCTTGTTCTCCCTGTTATTTCCTTCTGGCGTTTAAAGCTGATGCTTTTCCGCATGTTCGCCTGTGCTTTTCTGCAAATTGGCAAGCCACATTTGATTTGTACTTCTGCACAAATGGTTCCAGATCCACAGCTCCAAAATGGGGCGCTCGTGACTTCAACCAATGATACATTCTTGACGCCTTAACATTTTCAGCAGCCCTGCCCCGGGGCGCTTTGACGTGTAAATTACGAACCGTAGGTGAACTATGGCGCTCAGGAGAGGCTTCGGTAGTTGTATCCAGTCAGATATAAATGTCCCTTGCTTGTTTCATTGGAGCCAGCGGGAGGCTTTCCACTCCAGGGCTTCAGCTTGGGGTGTCTCACTTGTACAATCCATACCGTCACTTCTGGGCATGGAAAGCCTGCCAGCCTGTAATGAAGAGCCGCCGAGGGCTCCCATAGCCGCTCTGCAAACATATGCGCGAGCTCTGAAGTGGCAGCTTTGGCGCTAGCTGCTCGAGCCTGCATCAGTCCTGGAATGACACTCGGGACCTTTTACCTCTGTCTCTGTGCCCTTATATTCCTCCATAGACGTGGAATACCGGGACACGGCCGGCGGGGACATTCGGGTCCCTGCGGGCGGGCTGCTGGGCTCATTTCGGAAAGCACTGTTTACAAGTACTTGGCAGAAGGGAACTAACTCTAGCTCGAATCTGAGAGCATTATCGCCTAAAGCTCGCAGTACGTGTGCCATGTCTAGAAGTAAAATGAGTGAGCAAATGTGCGTGCATAGTTCTAAATGTTGCGCGTGTGGTCCACTCCCGTCGCTGTCCCTGTACTGTGTTTTTTTATCGTTCCTGTGTCATATCATCACATCACGGTCATGACAAGTAGTTTTGTCGCTCATATAGAGCTTAAAGTGATTCTTCTCTTAAGCAGACCTTGTTCTTTGGGGACTCAGTGGCTCGCCATATGTTGCAATCTACATTAAGTGGTTCGATGCCCCCGTTTTTCAAAACCTTCAGTTAAATAAAACCTTGACGTTTGTGAGTACTGCATAGTGATGTATTAATACCGATCTAGCGCCTCGGCAACTCAATGTCATTGAAAGCACATGGTAAAAAGCTCATTAACACCAGCCTTATATTTTGGGATTTAAATAATGCAGCACAGTGAAATGTACTTTTCTGGGGACTGCCGCGTGTTACTACTCTCAATAGCAATTTCCACCTTTATTAGCCTTTCACACCTGGTTACCCCTGGTCGTGTGTCAGGTGCACATCTACAGACGGCCAGACCTAGCAGTTCAAAAGAAAACAAACTATGGCCGTTGTTTTTAGGGATGATGGGAGATGCTTGGTGTGTACATGTTAATATGTTACATATGATAGTGTAAAATTACTTTATTTGTTGGCAACACACTGCATTGTTTGTGCGGCGATTGGATGACACTGGGAGAGGCAAGATCCTGTTTTGTTTTGTCTTACGCATTCTGTTCCACGACAGCATTTGGTACGTCAGTTAGTGTTCTGCTTACCCTAATAGGCGACGCTACAGTAATTTTGTAAAAGTGCATTTTACACTTGACGCTTCCAAAGGCATATCATATAGCTGTTTGGATTGCTGTTTACTTTTTATTTGTTCCTTTATATTGTGACTCCAATTGTGTTGGAACAGATTCTTTTTAGACAATTGTTTCAGTTGAATTCTATGATCAGATGTTTCAAATGAGAGCACAGGTTACATATTTTCAAGGAAATTACTATGCCGTTTTACTTTGTGTTTTTTTTTTTTTTGGGTGGTCCAAATCTATTTAGTAGCAGAGGGCTTTACATATGTCCAAGTTACATGAAAGATGCCGAAAATGTCATATGCACTGAATATATAGACTTGCATGAACTACTACGTGTACAGAATATACAAAGAAGGTCAGAAGACAGCGTTTTCGTCTCAAAAGTTTAATGTTGTAGAAAGAAGTGTTCCGTGGACAATGCAGGCCACTTTCCACTATTCCTCATTGAAAGGCCTCTAAAACAAGCTAATGTGAAAATATTTATATTGCGAAAGGCTGCGCGGGGAAAGGTTTAATGTTACTTTTTTTTAAAGGACGAACTGAGCATACATATTGCTGGGTCTGTTGCCTAAGATGCAGACTGCAACATTTACATAATGGCATTGCCATTGAAGAGGACAGAAATTAACTTGTACAAACATTAAAATAAACAAGCATTGGCATAGCCAATAGGTCTCGCCTTTGGGACCTTATAAGTATTTAGTTATGCAGCACAATATCCTTGGTGCAACAACATTAACTGTTGCATGGCTAAACACTTATAAGGTCCTAAAGGCGAGACCTATTGGCTATGCCAATGCTTGTTGGTTCAGCTGCTGTGTTGAAAGTTTCGAGGTGATCTGTCAAGCGGGTACCGAGAAAAAAGGGGGGTCCCAAAACGCATTTTCACCATGTTATGTCTATGAGGATTTTTCATCTTTTGAACGCGACTACAGCCCGAACCGCTGAACGGTTGCTGTTCCTAGTGCAGTATGGTTGTTGAAGGCAACATAGTTCTTCATACTTTTATGGTAGGTAATATGAGTATCACTATGCAGGGCAACAGTTTTTCTTATTATGTACAGTGAGAATGAAATGCTGTAACAAGAAATACCACGTATAAACCATGTGTATATGCTCCTGTATGGAAGGGCAGATTGGCCATTAACCTTCCTGGGCTAATGCCTTCTCGGTTGGTTGCATTAAAGCCTTTAGTGCTGGTTCCCTGCTGCTTCAAAGGCCACTTCATAGCAAGTGATTGTATTTTTCTTATCAACTCTGCTTAAGATCACAGATTTCTAAAGCTGTGCTGTACATTACACCTTCTGTGATGCAGTTTCTTCTACCTGTGTAAACAAAATCCTGAATATTTACAGGCACTTCTATATAGTCCCGAGAAAAAAACCTTGCGTACATCAGCATAATCTCGAGTAATTTTCAGCATTTTGTATTACATTTTTGTTAAGCAAAATGTTCGAGATTGTGCTATTATGTCAAATTGCACAATTGCAGGCAGTTTGAGTAAAAATCATATAGTGGGAACATGGAAACAATGTGAACAAACAGAACACGAGCGGCTGTTGTTTCCATAATGTGCAATGTTGTGCTTTTTTAGTGCAAAACGCACCATTGCCTCCAAAACTAACAAAGGAGGAATTTCATGCAAAACAACTGCGTAAAATGACAGACCGGCATTTCATGTAATTTATGTAATTCTTTGAGCATTTCACATAATTTCTTTAGAGGGAATGACACCAACTTCACCCAGAATTATTTCTACACAGCTCATGTTCAGAGTGTTCAGGGCTGCAAGAGACGCATACTGCCTCTGGCAGTTGATACATTGGAGTTCACTAGACATTGGGCTTTCCTCCTGATGTCATGTGACACCGTCTTTTATTATGCCAGGGAATCACCAATGACATTGTACATGAGTTCAGGTCAATATATGTGCATTCCGTCTGTGGATAAAAAATCTAGAAGGGTGTCATTTGTGTTGTCCATGGAAATTATTCTTATCTTTAATTCCCAGGCGTCTGCTAGGTACGAAGTGGAAGAACATTTTCTTAAATGTGTTTTTCTTTAATCATACATTCAAGAAACAACATCCTCAACATTTGTCCTTCAAAGGTTTGGTACAGAGGCAAACATACAAAGAACAGAGCAGTGATGATATAGCAGAATGTATGATGAAATGAATTGTTCTGATTTCATTTTGGTGCTCAGTTTACACAGGATAAAATGTACTATGTTAAGCAATAGTTTTGGACATTATTTGTTAGACCTGGAGTCTTTTGGCCTGGTTCCCCCTGTCTTTTTACTTCTAGCCTCCTGTTTTTGACGGTGTGCTGAACTTCGTTTTTGCTGGTGTTAGGACTGTGGGCACTTTACCACTGCTGCCCAATGCTAAAGTACATGTGTTTTGTGTCTAAAATGTATTGCCATTTGGTTTCTCCTTGATTGGCATATAAATGATTTACTAATAAGTCCCTGGTACAGTGTACTGTGTGTACCCAAGGCATGTAAATAGAATGCTACTAGTGGGCCTGAAACACTGATTGCCAACCCACATGTGTAGCCCTTCAAACCTGTCTCAGGCCTGCCACTGCAGAGCCTGTGTGTGCAGTTTTAAACTGCCATGTCGACCTGGCAAGTACACCTACTTGCCAGGCCCACATCCTCCCTTTTACTACACGTAAAGCACCCCTAAAGTAGGCCCAAGGTAGCCCCATGGGCAGGGTGCACTGTATTTAAAAGGTAGGACACAGTCGCGGCTCCTGGAGGGAGTGCTGCAGGGCGGTGGGGCGTGGGAGGGGCAGGGTGGGGGGTAGTAAACTCTGGCATACGGCCGAACGGAGGTAAGTACATAAATAAATAAATAAAATGAATTACATTGTGCGCGCTGCAACGCCAAATGGCGATGCGGCGCGCGCAATGTAATTCGTTGTATTTATTTATTTATGTACTTACCTCCGTTCGGCCGTATGCCGGAGTTTACTACCCCCCACCCTGCCCCTCCCCCGCCCCGCCCCGCAGCACTCCCTCCAGGAGCCGCGACTGGTAGGACATGTGCCTTTAAGTTTTACATGTCCTGGAAGTGAAAAACTGCTAAATGTGTTTTTTCACTGCAGCAAGACCTATCTCTCCCATAGGTTAGTATTGGAGCTGCCTTGTAACATTTTACAAGTGTATCTTCCAATTGGGAACATTGGAAGATACACTTTGTTTGGAAATTGGAGTTTGGTGTCTCTGGACTCACAATTTAAAAACACATCTTTTAGTGAAGGTGGTTTTAAAATTGCAGATCTGAAAATGCCATTTTTAGAAAGTTGGCATTTTCTTACTTTAACCATTCTGTGTCTCTGCCTGTCCCTAGAATACACGTCTGGGTCAGGGTGACAGCTGGGCTTTGTGAATTCACTCTAGACAGTCACACACAAAGGGAGCTGAGGTGTGCCCTGCATATCCTGATGGCCCATCACCAGGCTGAATTGTCTTTCTGAGCTAGAGTGATGGAAGGAGTTGACTGTTGCAGCTGAATAGGGCTGTGCCTCTCCCCACACAAAGAGGTGCCTACCCCCTGTATTGTGTCTGGAGCCAGGGCCACGATGGGTAAGGTCTTGTGTGCTACAAAAACCTTTCTTTGAAGTCTCCCTACTTCAAAGGCTAGAATGGCTATAAGTACTGGGCCTTTGACACCATATACTCAGAACACTTCTGGACTGAGGACATTCTGCCAGGAAGAAGGGCAGTTGTTCTGCTCTGAGGGTAGGCCACTCTGCAGCTTGCTTTGCTGTGTTGGCCTGCTGTCTGCTGCTTCTTGTCTGGGAGTAAGAGGACTGGACTTTGCTCTCTGCATCATGCTTTCCAAAGTTTCTCCAAGGATTTGAGTTGAGCTTGCCTCTTGTTGGAAGTCTCAGGGCCATCAAAGACTTCACCTGCAGCACCTGGGCTCTTCTGCTGAGAGCCTTACTCTGCCATGTGGTGCCAAATCCAGTTCCTGGGCCCTTGGAAGTGAGTTTGGTGTGCTAAAAAAGAAGAAATCCGCACATCAACTTTGAGCGTCACTTCATAACCGGTCCCGCTCTCCGACACAGCGCTGCTACCAGCACCAGAGCCATTGTCTCTGCTCAACACGACCGTGACTTGTAACGCAGACCCTGAAACCGCCGCAGCACCTCTGAAGAACCACCACAGCGGGAGTCTTGAGTACCATGTCACCGGCATCCATGGCGCCCGGCTCAGCCGCAGCACCTGTGATCCCGTGATGTGACCTCAACACTTTGAAGTCGACACCTCGCGGCTTGACCCTCAGAGCTTCATCGACACTGCACCGCCATAGGAACTGAAGCATCATTACCACCGCTGCATCACCTCCCCTGTGCCTTGCAACGTTCCTGGGTGTCAGTGGCTCAATGACTCCGCACCACCTCCAGGAACTGACAACTTGCTTCAGTGAAGCCTCACCTCCCTACTTGGACAGGGTGAAAACCAGTGCCAACTAGAGACCAGATTTCTTACACATGTAATGCCAGATTGCCATTGATAAAGATGATAATGCACACATGAATTCACTAAACTAACAAATGAAAATAATTGCAGGGCTATGGGCGTGTCAAGTTGATTTTTGCCTGCCTTGTAGGTGTGCCTTCAGTCATTATATGAATGCAGTGCCTTGGACAAAATTCATGATACTCTTAGTATAAACATTTGAAATGAAAACACACCTAAAACCTGCAAAAACTCTCTGCACAGAAGGAACATCATAGTAGCTTACATTCCCAGATGTCTACTAGTAAAAAGAATGCTATGGATGAAAGTTATTCCCCTACAAATCTTGCAAAGTCAATACCTGTCAATATTTGTGAAGACAATTTTGTGAATTCCCTAAATGAGTGCCACTTTCCCAAGATGTTAGTGGGTCTGATTCACAACGGGCCTCTGAACTCGTGGCAGAGGCCCCGTAGTCATGAGGGGAGTCTCCACACTTTGGGCGAAATCTCCGCAGTGAGAATTCTCATTCCAGAGATTCCACCCGAGTGCGAAGACTCCCCCACAACTGCAGAGTCTCTGCCACAAGTGCGGGGGCCCTTTGTGAATCAGGGCCAGTAAGTGCAGCCATCAGAGATGCTTTACGTTTCTGAAATCAAGACAAATAGGAAATGTCAGAAATTTCTCAAAACATTGTCAGCCCCTTGGGGTTTCTCGTGCCAGAGATTTTAAAAATCCCAGGACTTAGTTCATGACTATGGAGAGTCACAATACCAAGATTTTAATATTTTTACTAGTTATTTTCACAAATATAGCCCATTGATTTATGCTATATCATCAAGGTAAGCAGATGTGGAGTAAGAAGACTAAATCTATACTTCCGTTTCCTTGCTGACATATTGATCATCGGTATTGTGGAGTTGATATTTTTGTCCTCAGTATTGTGACATACATCTGTTTATGAATGGTATACCCTGGGTTTAATGACAACATAAAGAAGAGGACATTCCTCCTTCTGGAAGAAATCCAAGATTTTTTGCAAGTAGACCAAAATTTAGCTGTTTCACTGAGATCAAATTCTTTGAAAGTTTCAAAGAGGTTCCAGGTTTTCCATAGAAGCAAGTTGCAAGAAGACCCAGGACTGGTAACTACAGCCATAGGTTCTGTGTCCCTCAGCAATCATTGGAAATCTTTTTCAGAAAAATGTAATTTCTAGTGGCAACATGGGTGATACCTTCAGCCTCAGCCATTGAATCTAGTGAATTCTGAGCTGCCACTCATCTCCCCTTTTTTCTTCTAAATATTTGGCAATGATCAATAATCTTTAATTTAATCCACTTGCCCCAGCTCCATAGGCAGTCTTGTGTTAAATTTTTGATTGGAAGGTCCAGCGTCTCTACAGTGGGTGTTTGAGTGCAATTGTACAGTCCTTTAAGGCTGTAACAGGTGTACTGTTAGCAGGATTCAAGGTGAGATACACGTTTGGAAACCATGGATGAAGCAAAGTAATGTATGTTTTTTTTTCAGAGATAAGGTTTATGTAAGTGGTAATGCTTTAGACTCATTCCAGGAAGGGTGATGGGGTCTGCCGTGGTATGAATGGCTATTTTGCAGGACCATACGTGTGTCTAGAGAAATGAATTTATCAGCCTGGTTACGATGCCTGGTTGAGCCAAATACAAGCAGATTCCGCAAGGTTCTTTGTATCACCAGCCCATTCTTTCGATATGTGGAGAGGCCCAGAGGATGCAGAAGAGTCAGCGGATGAGGGAACCCTTATTCCTTCTGTAGCTATCAAGTGGGCTATATGCTGTGATCTACCATGGTGGGAATTCTACCCAGGTCGGCATGTTCAGGGCAACAAGAGGAATCCTAGTTTTTCATCAAAAGGGATGGAGTCTGCCCATTGACTTTCGTTCACAACCACCCATACCTGATCTGGCCCAAACAGCAATTTTCCAGTTACCTCTTATATGTGTGTGCATGTTGCATATGTGTGTGAGTGTGTCCTACAAAGTTACATGCCTTATGAGATGGTATTTGGTATTCAAGTGTACATGCCAGCTCTCCTTCCTAGTGTGGCAGATTCAAAACCAGATGAACTGTTGCAGACCCGCAAAGTATCAAAATCAAAAGTAGCTATGCATAACTGTCCCTCTGACTCCACCTCTAAAACTGCAGCTACAGGTGAAGGATACCAAATGCAAGGGATCTGGTACAGGAGGACATCACAGATAAAGCACTTTTTGGGCCTTCTTTAAGATCACTGATTTAAGTACTTGAGGTACATGTCACCTGCACTACGGTTTTGCCACACTGCCTGGTGACAAGAAGCATCATGTAGCCCATCCTGTTTAGAGGCTCACTGCTGACTCCTCAGTACTCCAGTTTAGTCTTCAAAAAACATGTCCTGCTGGTATTTTGACAAAATATACATTTACAAACATTGAGCTACAGATAAATCATATTTTAAATATCGTGACACATAAATCTAGTGATGCAGAAATATTGTTGACAAGAATATCGATTTTTTAGGTAAGTAATATTGTTTTCAAGATCATCTGTGTTGTTAATATCGTTTTCGATAATATAATTGTAAAAATATTGTTATATATTTAGCTTTATGTGTTTAAGTTCATATATTAATTATTTTAAATATTGTTTGTATAATTGTCGACAACATTTTTCAATATAGTTTGCAACTTTAAGTGATTTATTATTTTTAATTTAATTGGTAATAGTAATTTATAGTGTTGTAGCAGGTTGTGAGGTTTGTAGGGGTAGAGGGTGGGAAGATAATTAAGTATAACTAATTCTTAATTTAACAATAATTATTTTATTGATAATCATTTATGTAAATTGTGTAATTATTATATTTTTTAAGTTATATTTTAGGTGCGGGTTGTTGGGTTTGTAGGGGTAAAGGGTGGGAAGTTTATTAAGTAATAATTGATTCATAATTAATGATTAATTTATTATTAATTATTCAATTGATTGTAAATTATCCAAATTATGCAATTATAATATTTTTTACGTTATATTTGAGGTGCGGGTTGTTGGGTTCGTAGGAGTATAGGGTGGGAAGTTAATTAAGTAAAAATAAATTAATTGTTCATTTATTATACCTTATTTAATTGATTAATAATTATGTAAATTGTTTAATAATTATGGGCCTTATTACGACACAGGTCGGACGAGCGCCCAACCAACATCATTTCGGGAGTGTAACCGCCTGAAAAGTAGTCGGCGGTTCCACTCCCACTATTATGATGTGACCGCCAGCACAGTGGTCGGAAACATAGCCTTTTCTGGGCCGTAGCACAAGCCGCAATGGTAAAGAGTATGTTTATAAATAACTATGCACCGTGTGCCAGGCACTATGTGCATAGATGTTTGGGGGAGCACTATATGTGCCCCCAGACCACACAGTGGAGGCCTAGGTGGGACGGGCCCCTGCAAGGGGCCCCCATAGTCACTTTCTGACAACCTTTCCATGTTGGAGAAGCACTATATGTGCCCCCAGACCACACAGCGGAGGCCTAAGTGGGACGGGCCCCTGCAAGGGGCCCCCAAAGTCACTTTCTGACAGCCTTTCCATGTCGGAGAGGCCGACATGGAAAGGCTGATGGAAAGGGACATCCTAATCCCTGGGGCGGTGCCTCCGCAGGCACCGTCTCCATTGTAGGGATAAGGCCTCTGACTGATGCCCGAAGGGATCCTTGATCCTGTCGGAGGTGGCGGTCGGTCCCTCCGATGACATCGCTCTGACTGCCGGCAAAATAATCCGGCGGTCGGACCGATGCCTTGGATGTCGGCTGGACCGCCTCTGACGGCCTGTCGGTGGATGTCCATCCAACATTCTAATAAGGCCCTACATGTTTCAACGTTATATATTAGGTGCAGACTGTTGTGTTTGTAGGGGCATAGGGTGGGAAATTATTTTAATAATAATGAATCAACAATGAATTATTCATTTATGATTATTTAATTGATAATTAAATATGTTAATTGTGTTACACATCTTTATTTTAGTTATATTTTAAGTGTGGACTGCAAGGTTTGTGGGAGTATAGTGTGGGAACCTCATTAAATTATAAATTAATGGCATTCATTTTTTTAAGGAAAAACTAATATTTTTTTTAATAATCATGCACATTGTTTAATTGTTTTATATTTAATAAACATTATTTTTATATTAAGAATTTTATAATTCTGGTCATCTAATGGGGGGCATATTAGCAAGGGCCTTATTGCCGCTTTAGCGGCACTTTTTGCTGCTAAAGCGGCGATATTTCTATCGCCCTATTAGCAAGCTGTCGCTAACAGCTGTTAGCGACAGCTTTATGGCGAAAGCGACCGTTTTGGTGCCGCTTTGTATGTCAGCGATATATATCGCTATTGACATGCAAAGTAGGCGTTTCCAACTAAAAGCGACTGAAAACAGTCGCAAACACAACTTCCCCCTATTAGCAATGCCCGCGAAGCGATAAAAACATTTGCGCTAACCGCGATTATCGCTGGATTCTAACACCTGCTAAAAACCTGACTTAACCATTCTAGTCAATGGGAGGTGGATTGTAAGGTTAAGTCCTCACCTGCCTATTAGCAAGCTTTTCATTAGCGCGTTGAATTTGTCGCTGGATTTCTCGCGCTATTGCTGGGTTTCGCCGCTATCGCTGGATTTTTTATCACCTTGGAGATAAGCGTTGATAATAACGCGTTATCTCCGCGATGAAATCCAGCGATAGCCGGCGATAGAAAAAACAGCGCTAATTCCTTGGTAATATCCCCCAGGTTATTAAAATATGTTATGCGTTTGAAGTGAAGCACTTTCCCTACTGCCGCACAGTGGTGTGGGACCAATAAATATTACCCCTCTGGAGGCCAACACTTTCCTTACTGTTGCACAGGCTGGAGTTGGAATTAAAAATGTAACCTCTCCGAAGTCCAACTTTTTCCCTACTGTTGCACAGGCTTGAGTTGGAATAGTAAATTTTACCTCTCCGAAGTCCAAAGCTTTCCCTACTGTCCAATGTTTTTTCTACTGTTGCACAGACTGGAGTGGGCATAGTAAATGTTACTCTTCCGAAGTCCAACGTTTTCCTACTGTTGCACAGACTGTAGTGAGAATAGTCTATGCTTTGTATTCTGATTTAAATTCTTAGGCCCGCATTATGAAAGCGAGCGGACCGCCACCTACAGGCCGTCAGTGGTGGTCCTCCCTCCATATATGGCTTAGGTCAGACCGCTGCAGTACAACGCAGCCAGTCAGACTGCAGAGGTGGTGGGTAGGACCTCCGCCTCAGACAGGATCAAAGATCCCATCGGGACGGTGGTCAGATTCCTAATCCCGACAATGGGTCAGTGCCTGTGGAGGCACCCCTGTTGGGAGTACGATATCCCTTTCCCTCAGCCTTTACATGGCGGTCCCACCGCCATGTAAAGTCAGATGCAAAGGGACTGTGCGGCCCCAGGCAGGGCCCTGTCTCCGTGGGCCACTGGAATGTGGACAGGGGGCACATGTGGTGCCACCCCAAACATCCATGCACCGCATGGTGCCTGGCACACGGTGCATGGATGTTTTAAAACGTCCCTTTTTCAATTGCAGCTTCTTATGCTGAGGCCCTTCTCCAGGCCGAAGCACAAGCAGCAATTGGAAAAGGCATGTTTCCAACCAGCTTCACGGCGGACAGATCGTAATATGATGGGTGGAGCTGCCGACTACCATCCCGCAATGATTGACCGTCATCGTAATGGGGGCTTAATTTTTTAAATTGTTGAAATATATATATTCGCATTATTTGTTTGTTAGTTTAATTTTATATTATTTGTTTATTTATAGATATTTCTTTAATTTTTGTAATCTGTTTAATACTTTTTTATTTTATATTTTTTTTACATTTAATTAATTTGGTAGTTTATTGTTTTGTACTTGTGTTTTCATATTTTTTTCAGAATATTCAAATATATAAATATATAGTAGACTAAATATTTGTATAGCACGATATTTGTTGTTCCAATATTCTGTCAGATATCCATCCTGCTTCTGCAATGGAATTAGCCTAAGAAGAATTGTCCAATTTGATGTGATACTGCCTGATCAAGAAACAATCAATCTTCCTCTTGTAGTGAAGCCTTCTTGGGCCCACTTTGGTTCTCAATTTTAGTCTTATATTTTTCTAATATTACTCTGAGAAGGCACTGTACATGCTGCTTGTTTTTAGAAAGGCTTTCCTGCTACATTATCTGTACACTTCGTTCAAGGCTGGGAACACAATGAACACAGAACAAGATACCCTAGTGCTTGTGTTGCCCATTCAGAGACAGCTTCTAACATCTAGACACATCATTACATCAGAGATGTATTGGTTTCATTACATAAACAGTGCACTGTGCCTTTACAGGTCAGCCGGGCACTCTAGCCACAACGGTCCTGAAATGAATGCTGTGTTCGACATTCCATCCTGCGAAGAGGTACTGCCAATTCCAAATAAGCTGATTCCTTGGCAAATTTATCCAGGTATGGTGGCTCAGGCAAACCTAAGAGTTCTGGAAGAGGCTCCACCCACTATACTCTCAGAGTAGGGGTAGTGATGTGATAGATAGATATATATATAGAAATCAGACTGCCATGGTTGGACAATCTTTTCTTTTCACCATGTTCATAATGCAGGTTACAGTGCTTTGTTTTATCTGCCTAATAATTGCAGCTCATTCTTCTTACGCAAGATTACGATTGTTTCAATAAATGTACTAAAAACTTTATTCATATCTTTCCTTGTCTTTACCATGTGGCATGCAAAAGTAAACAACCTAAGCGGTAAGATCTGTTTCCACGATTCCCTTGGGGATCAGAGGGTCATGTTAGAGGTTGCCAAAAACACCTGTCACCCCAGGAAGGTTAGGGGTTTGGGTGAGGCACTGTGAGCTAGCTAGGAGTTGAGCCAACAGTCTCTAATGGTGTAGATGGACTCAGTTCTGCATTCTGAAGTTCTGTCGTAATATGCAGGCCTACCTTTTCTAGTGTGAACTATATAACATGGCGCCACCAATATTCTTGGGTCAGGTACTTATTTAATGGGCCTCCTGAGTAGTTCTTGTGTGTGCCCAAGGTAAAGTATTCACCTTTAAACGGAGATGTCCTGGTGTTAGGGACAAATTCTCCTCATCATTATAGGAAGCATATATTTTTGCCTGTAGGCTTTTCAAGCTTGAACCTTTAAAAGGATACCCCACTATAGTGATTCCCTCTCTGAATACCATTCACTACAATGCGAATGCAATTAATATTCCTGCTAATTGCAGACCCGCTGTTACAGCAGCCCATATGCTTCTAAATATTCCTAGGCGTTCCTCTCTGGGCCCTGACCTTGCTAAGCTCCACTGGCTTCCTATTCAAACCAGAGTGACCTTCAAAGCTCCATGCTTCTGTCATAGAATCATAAACGTGAAAGGTCCTCGATTTCTGTTTCCCCTGATCAAGCTCTATCGGTCAAATCACAGTCTTAGATCTTTGGGAACAGCTAAGTTGATGATTCCCAAAGTGCACAGAGCTTGTTTGGGTGCCATACCCTTCAGTCTGCTTGGGGCACCTCCTCCCCCTGGACCTTAGAATGCAGCCTTCAGAAGAGTTGTTTCGTAGAAATTTGAAGACCTGGTTCTTCAGGCAATCCATGGTCATTTAATGACTATGGCTGGCTCACTGAACACTCTGACTGACAGCTTAGGAGAAATCCATACTGGAGTAACCAGGCGCTTAAAAAAATTCCAACATAACATAACATGCAGCACATTTAACATTACATGGGCTTTAAAATTGGGGCGGAGATGTTACTTTTATGTGTGAGGCTAACAAAGCTTAAAGAACTGAAGTATTTTACTCATGAGTCACTTTTCCAGCAATAGATGCTAATACACAAACATTTCACACATACACTGAAGCTGCATTACCAGGCCAAGACAGAGCTTATAATGACTTAGAAATACAATTTAACATTTCAGGAACACACAGACAAACATTTCACACATACACTGAAGCTGCATTACCAGGCCAATACAGAGCTTATAATGACTTAGAAATACCATTAGCATTTCAGGAACACACAGATTGGTTCCAAGGTGCCCTACCACATGTATTTCACAACATCAGACTGTTCCCCTCAACAGTGATGGGTCTACCTGGCCAGCATTGGCTGGCTACACACCCTACCCAAATTTAGCACCACTTAATGTGGGTGAACTACGCTCTCTCTATACTGGTCTTGTTAAACTATACAGACGTTTAACACAATTTGTTATGCACACAACTACCCCAGCACAGGCTGTTCAAGCTGTCCAGCCACAGTTAACTGTGTCTGCAATTAGTCCTGTAGCTATTAATGCTATTATGGCAAGATTCCCACCAGATGGGAGGAAATTCCGTTCTGGATTGCCCAAAAACAAACCAGCTTGAAGCAGTGTTTCCCCATACGGGACCCCAAGATAAACATAGAATTCTCAGAATGTGCTTGCCAATTGGAATGTTTCCCGCCATTGATGAGTGTGCCACTTGAGGTACAGTGTTTGCTGCAATTTATACCATAACTCATGGTACACCATCACTTGCTGTTTTACCTAAAGCGCTAAAACAGATTCAAAATGAATAGGGGCTGCCCCTGACCTGGATTTGGGGATGAAATTAATTGGCAATTTTGCTACAGTATCCTCAATCCTATTAAGTAATATTATTGGGGAAGCAGCAGCACTGGCGATACACCAGTGCCTACCACAAGTTGCTGTAGTAGACTAGAAGTGCGAATTACCGAAACTGATTGCGGACACCTTTACATCTATAGGTCAAGATAATTTGGGGCCAGGTCAAATAAGCTACAGCTTAAGGGTAGTTCCAACAAGGTCAAATCCAAAGAAGCACCAGATTCTTCTAAAAATGCTGGGACAAACCAAAAAATAAAGAAAAAACAAAATCACAGGGTGGATCTCTGCAACTGGAGACCTCTGATAGATGACATAATTTACGTAACTGTGATACAATGAAATAGCCTGATAGGTATCAGTACACTGATACACATCCTTCTCATTCCTTTCAGGACTCATCGGAGAACAATCTGAGAGAGGGGGTGATCAGAGCGCAGACAAGGACAGTGTGTGAAACCTAAAAAGGACTCACAATGCTCATCTGACATCAGCATAAAAAGGGAGGAGAAACTTCCGCAACAAAAAACCCACTTAAAAAAAAAGAAGGTTGCAGGAATTTCGACTAAATATGCCACACATATTGCAAACTCTTCTTCAGAGCAAGTCATGGACAGTGACTCTGCTAGACAGCACAGCAGAGATCACGATAGTTCGCTAGAATCTTCAGGAGTTTCTGGATGCAAAAGCAACTAACAACTTCATTGAAGTCGAAATCCCAGATCAGTCCAGCAGCCCTCCAGACAGACTTTATAACCTAAACATACAGATTGAGGGTGGCATAATGCGGACCACTAGGATAATATTCTGGGAAAATGTAACACTTGGGGCATCTTTACGATGCCGGTCGGACTCTTGTCTGACCGGCACCGTAGCAAAAGCAGGACTGCCCAACTATAAGTTGGCGGTCCCACTGCCCTGATTACAATGCAACCTCCTTCACGGCGGTCGCAATGTGTATATTTTTCATTTGCTGCATGTGTTGCGGGCTGCAGCACACGCCCCAATAGAAAATAAACACTTTAAAAACATCCTTCCACAGTGTGGCAGGCACCATGTGGTGCCTGAAACATGGTGCAGGGGTGGTTAGGGGGGCACCACAGGTGCCCCAGGCCCCATAGCCGAGGATCAGGAGAGAAAGGGGCCCTGCTAAGGGTCCCCAAAGTAACTCTCCGCCTGTGTTTTCATGGCGGGTGAACTGCCATGAAAGGGCAGGCAGAAAGGGACATTGTATTCCCTACGGCGGTGCCTGAGCAGGCACCGCCCTTATTGTAGGGATTACTGACCCTCCGATGCACCGACGGGCTCCTTGAGCCTGTCGGGAAAAGCCACGGACGGTCCCCCTGCCCAATGCCTCTGCCTGCTGGATCAGAATCCAGCAGTCGGCTCGCTCATGTAGATGTCGATGGGCCCACCACCAACGGCCTGGCGGTGGCGGGCTCACCAACATCAGAATGAGCCCCTTAGTTATGACATTCTCTTAGCGGAGGTTGATTGGCCACCAGAGTTTATAAGAACAGCCCCACAAGGAGAGGAGGTAATTTCACTTTCCTTCTCAGTGCTTGTACCCGAAGAGGCTAAACAAGCGCATGGTGCAGAATGGGCTATTGAACGAGCCCTGGGGTCATATCGCAACCATGTAGGCTGGGATAAGGAGTCGCCTTAATACATTATACCTATCAGGTCCAGCCCACAAGTGCAATAACAATACCCAATTAAACACAAAGCAAAATATCCAGGGAGAGAGATTCTCTCACAACTCGAGTACCAGAGTATTATTGAACCCTGTGTATCTCCTATGAATAATCCTATATTTCTGAGAGCTAAGCCTGATCATTCCTACTACATAGTCTTAAACTATAGATATTTGAACAGTCATAAACGAACATTTGCAATTCAAAATTTATACAGTACTGCTTTAATTAACAATATTGTTTGTAAGAAATACAATATAACCTTAGATATTTCAAATGTTATTTTCTGCCAAAACATAGCACCTGAAAGCAGAGATCTGACAGCTTTTTCCACATTCAGCTCACAAAGCCACTTTTTTGCCGACTCCCTCAGGGGTATAAGAACAGTTCAGGATTGTTTGCTGCCCGAGTAACGTCAATTCTACATGATATTGACCAAGAAGCATTGTCCTAAGTTGCTGATATATATCTAATGGATGATGACTTAAACACACACTTAGCCTGAGTAGATCGCATTGTATTGGGATTTGCTTAACAAGGCTACAAATTCAATTTCAAGAAAACAAAAATTGCTTTTCTCAATGTCCTATTTTTAGGATATGAACTCTCAAATATGGGTAAGAGCCTGGTGCCACATTTCCAAGAGAAATGTGCTCTTTTACAACCATCAAACACTATTAAAAAATCGCAATCCTTGTTAGGATTCTTCAATTTTGGCAGAACATACATACCAGACTAAGCATAACGCATAAAACCCTGATATGATTTGATTCATCCTGATTTCTCCAGTACACATTGGACATCAGAACACAAATACTCAAATCACTACAGACTGACATGCTTGCATCAAGACACTTAATTAACACGTGCCAATAAAACAAACTTTGTCATCTGTAGAATTGGAGGTGCCATTAGCTTCATTTAGGCAAGTGCCTCTTTTGACATGGCTAGCCCCCACTTTTTGCCTGGTGTATGATGTGATTTCGATTTGAAAGTGTACTGGGTCACTGCCAACCAGGTTCCCAGTGGCGGATCTCTTTCCTAAAAGTGTACCAGGATTGGCACAACTTCAGTAACCCCTGTAAGTCCCTAGTAAATGGTACCCCTGGTACCTAGGGCATTGGCACTGAAGAAGGTCTTCTGGGGCTGCAGCACCAATTGTGCCACCCCAGAGACCCCTCACCAGGACCATGCAAACTGCCATTGCAAGCTGTGTGTCTTGGTGCAGAGAAAACCAAAGAATCGACATGGCACACAGCCCTGTGTGTCATGCCCACATACACTGCATGAGGTACAGGTAAGTCACCCCTACTGCAGGCCTTATAGCCCTAAGGCAGGGTGCATTATATCCCATGTGTGGGCATATCTTCATGAGCAGATATGACCCTACAATATCAAGTCTATTCTAGGATATTGTAAGTGCACAGGAAAGCCATAGAGAGTACACGGTCTGGATACTCGACATTAGGAGTTTCCTAGGCCCATTATGGCTTCACTGTACCCTAAGATGTTTTGGTACCAAACATCTCATCTTAATAATTTCTCACTGATGCCAGGGTAGTGGCCCTTCCCACAGGAAGTGTTCACTTAGAGGGTGTAGACACCCTAAAGGTAGGTCGCCCATTGGCTACTACCTGTCACCCCCTTTAACACCCCTAAATTAGTATTTAGGTGGCATCCCTGGACCCTGAACTTAGTTTCGATGGACACAAGACAAAGAAGAGCTGCTGACTCAAAGTCTGAAGCCCTGCTGCATAAAATGAGGCCAAACCCTGCCTGCTGCCTTAAGAACTCGACAATCATGGTGTGCTGTCTCATCCTGCATCTCTGAGGCCTCCAAGAATCGCAGAGCTCCTTCAGCCTTCTACAAATTCCCAAAGAACTCCCTTGGAGTAGAGGTACTATTCACCTGCAGTCCACAGGCACCGAACTCGTAAAGTCCCGTTTCTTGACCTGCGACTCCGATGCAGCACCTGAACCAAAAGTGGCACAACAGCTCCGAGGATCAGATCTGTCTCCCCACCAAGTTTGCAGACACCAGGATCTACTGGAACCATGCAGCACCACTACTCGGGGTACCGGACCCCCTGCAGCATACAGCGAGACCATGAGTCCATTCTGGACTCCAACTGCCCAGGAAGCAAGCACCCCTCGAGGGACATCAAGACTCCAGAGACCCACTTTGTGAGTGGCCCAGCTGTCCCAGAATCACCTCTCTAAGCTGCCTGACCCTGACCACAAGGATAGATTGATGTGTGCTGCCCAGCCGACCTACCTGCTCTGCACCCGGTCCGACTGCCCTTGGTAATGGGGATTCAGCTGTGCTCCCGTGGTCTTGAGGCCCTTCCAACCTTCTCCCTTGAGTGGGTCCCCTCAAACTTACCTTTAAGACCTTTGTGCAGTGTGTTTTCATGTGGCCCCCTTTTTCATAGCACACCAACGACCTCAGCACTAACCCTGGAATTAGTACTACGCTACGCTCACGGAGCATGAGTAGTTTGCACTACTACGCACTACGCATATTGCACATAGTACAGTGCTAAAACTGCGCTAAACACGTAGCGTAGCAGCAAAATCATTAACACCTACAAATGCTTTGATAATGCAATTTTCCATGCTAAAAAGCATATACCGAATTCACAAAAGTGAACTTTGACAATGAAAATATGAGGCAATGAGAGAGGTGATGATTTTGGTGTCCCCCCTAACCTAGGGGGAGGACCAAGCAGATGCCTTGAACACAAAGAGCATATCATGCTGAACGATTCAGTGGTGGTCCCTTCCTCCTAGGAGGACCACCCTCAAGCACAGTTATGGGCAAAAATACAATCCCAACCAAAGGCCCTGCAAAGCATTATGGGACGAGATTAGCAGTGGGCAGTGAATATTATAGTATCCAATATCAAAATAATTCTACAAAGAGCTGCAGTTCAACTAGTCGTTACTAGATGTCCCTTTGGTTGGGATTGTATTTTTGCCAATAACTGTGCTTGGGGTGGTCCTAAGAGGATGGGACCACCACCGAATCGTTCAATAAGATGTGCTTTTTGTTTTCAAGGCATCTGCTTGGTTCTCTCCCTAGGTTAGGGAGGATCCCAAAATCATCACCTCTCTCACTGCTTGTTAATTTGTTATTTTCACTTTTGTGAAATGACTATATGCGTTTTAGCATATAAAGACAGAGATACTTATTTTATCTTACCTTGCACTGTGCAAGATGCTATTTGCAATTATTGCACAGTGCAGACAAGCATACAGCTACGCAATTTGTAAGCTACGTGTAGTTCAAAGTGTTATTAAAGATTTGCAAGTCTTCATCAGGACATATGCAGTAGCTCTCTTCCACTTGGACCAGGGCCCTGCTTTTGCTTCTAAGGCTTACAGGGATACTATGGAGACACTGGGAGTTCTTGTGCATTATTCCTTACCCTATCATGCTGAGGAAAATTTGATAGTGGAGAGGAAAAACCGTGACTTAAAGCAATCCTTAACAGCCAGAGTATTCGGTTCAGGTCGTAGAGGATACATCACTTGTATAGAGTTTCAGAGAGCCTTAAATAATCTGCCTAGATGATCTTTGGGTGGCCGAATCCCATATGAGGTCCTGTTTGGCACCCAAATGTATGTTCCAGATCTTGACAGTCCTGGAGCAATGGAGGCAGATACACCTTTCGACATAGATGAACGTTTAGCTGTATTACAGGAACTACAGGAATTCCGGGAAGAGCGATCCAATGAACTTTTCAAACCTTCTGCCACTGATGGAGTGAAGGAACAACCAGCACCTTCCAGCTGGATTAAAAAAGTTGGGGAACTAGTTCAAGAGAAGATTGCAGTAAAGAAGAAGTTTGGCCCATCATCCTGTGCACAGGTGCCAGTCCTCGGCATTCAAGGTACAAGAACTGTGATTTTGCCACAGCTTGCTGGTTGTAAGCACTAGCTACTTGTCTCCATAGATCAAGTAAATTACATTATGTGGCCAGTACTACACAGTAGGCCACGGGGTCTCCTGGGTAGATCCCTGACCCCTCTCACTACCCTAAAGGAACTTCCTATACAAGTTTTAAGCAACACCAATGTTGTTTCCCCTGGTTGGGGAGGGCAGAGAATGAACTATTGTTGATTCCTGTTAACTGCTACAAATACAAGCCATACATCGGATGTGGGTATACAGCTTGCTTCTGCTACTCCTAACAACAGAGGGCCAGATATAGGTAACTTCAATTTAGTGAGTCCTTAATAGCGATTTTTACCGAATCGCTATTAAGGACTCGCTAAATGGAATGTAGGTAGGAATCGCTAAAATATTAGCGATTCCTTAACATTCCTTAATAACGAATCGGTAATTGAGATTCGTTATTAAGGAATACCTAGCCATTCATTCCTATGGGCTAGGAGGCCCATAGGAATGAATGGGAAGATATTCACTATTAGCGATTCAGTATTACCGAATCGCTAATAGCGGGAGGTATTTCAAGGGTGCCACGGTGTCCAAAGGACACCCTGTTGCACCCCTGAAATGTGCATGTGTGCACATGTGGCGCACATACATGCCCTAAGGGCATGGATGTGTGCCACATGGCACATTTGAAAAAGCAAAGAAGTGCTTTTTAAAGGAAATCGCTACTTACCACCAACTTGAAGTTGGTGGTAATTAGCGATTCCTTAAGGCTCAAGTGCACTATTTTTAGTGCTACGTACATTGCATTTAAGGAATCGGTATTTCCGATTCCTTAAATGCAAGAGCAAAATAAGGAATCGCTATTTTGCGATTCCTTATTTTGCATGTAGGTATGACCTCACCTACATTGCACTCAGCCAAATACCGGTCGGTAACGCTGAAATTCTCCGAATTTCGGCGTTACCGACCGGTATTTCGCCACCTACATCTGGCCCAGAGTTGTTTATGATGAACCATCTTTGGAGGTGTCTACCAGTTCTCTTCTGTCAACTACGGCCCCTGTTTTTCAACAGACTATTTCTGGTCACTTTGTCCATGTTGATGACTTTTCTTCTGACACTTCACTACATGGTGTACATGATTTTCTTCTTTGCCTGAAATACACTTATCTGATTCCTCCATGTCATTACATTTGGATTCCCACCTCATTACTTTTACTGCTTCTTTGGATTCAATTTGTGACTGTTTTCTTCTTGCTAATAAATGGACACTATCTTCCAGAGCGCTCTACTGCAGAACTGGTAGTCGAGGTATTGAAACCTCATTTGTCTTCCCATAAAGTATGAAGAGACCTGTCCCTTGTGAACATTTCTGCTTTTCCAGTGCTTGATGGAACTGTTTGGGATAAGGTCCCATATGATATTTTTGGCCCTACAGAGACACTGAAGATCCCTTATGTTTATAAGGTTGTCATGGGGGATGTGATTACCCATTATTTCTGATGATTGGGATGTAAAAACAGTTACCTCAATGCTCTCAGAGTTGAATATTATACTGTATTTGAAAGTGAGGATTTGTACCTTAACTCTGCTAATTATGGAGAGATGTTTTATCATCACTATGCATATCATTATTTACACAGAGCTAGTGTTCCACGTACAGTTTTCAATTTTACACAAATAGAACAATGCCCGACTCCTCCAGTGGGTAGCTCCAAAACATACATGGACACATTCACATATTTTTCAGGGCATAATAATTTAGATCCTGTTTCCTTTTATTCTAAACTTACCCCCTCACAAGAAAGAAAAATATACTAACCCAAACAAAATTGATTTATTCGGATTCATTCATTTCCCAGTTGGCCCTAAAAGGCTATGACTATTGGAAAGACACTATTTATTTAAAATCAGTTTGGGGAACACACTTTTGGCAAGTGCAGGGCACAGACACCTTATTTAGAGCCTGCTTGATTCCAAAACAAATGATTTTCTTAAATAAGACAGTACAGCAGACTACTTGTGTGGGTCTAGTCAAAATTAAAGAAATGAATTTGCCCAACATGCTGTCAATTGCCCATTTTGATAATTGGCAACATTTGGTAAATTACACTGGGGAACAGCTCAATAGTATGGTACAAAATGGTACATATAATTCAACACTTTCATATCCCAATGGGTGGTTATTGTGGCCAGTGGACACAAATGGTTGTCCTGTTTGTTTTCTGAACTCTACACAGGGTTATAAAGCTAGCAGACCAGACCTTTGTTAAATTCAGTCTCAATGCTCAGGGACGATTACTACCTATTCCACAGGAAACTTATGCCAACAATGGTTGCAACATTCCACTTCGTCTGCAGTAAAAGAGCATCTTTCTCTCCTTTCGGATAGCATGGATTTTCAAGATTTTTTGTTAGGTCCTAGGTCTCCGTGTTCTAAAAGATTCATTTATGCTGCCTTTAATGAAGTTTGGAAACTATCACAAATGGGAGCTGCTGCACGTTTAAGGCAAATTGATCAAGCTGATTTAGAGAAAGCACCTGCTGTTGTTGATAATGGAATGAATACGTTGTCAACTCGTTTTTTACAGTTTGAATAATATTTTATCATCTGCAATTGACATTATACAAAATGACAAGTCTTCATTATACCATGGGCAGAGTCAGGTTAGGTCTATTATGCAGTTGAGCTGGACATTACAAGTCTTGAAATCTCACTGTGCGCCATGGCGATACTTGAACACAACAGAATTGTTTTTTCCTTTCAATTTAACATGCAGGCAACAGGGCATGGCTAAAAAGGATGCAAATTATACAATGTTAAACATCAAGAAATTAGAACAGTGGCCTTTCACAGTAGCCAAAACACCGTCAGCAGTATGGTTAATGCACAGAGTGATATAATTACCCATTTCAACTTATCATGTCACATGTTGCTTGAAACATTTTCTAGCCGGCAGGTACAAGTCTTTAAGGGAGAGTTTTGGCCATGAATTGTAGTCATTGTCCTTTGGTTACAAATGTGTTAGTGGGGAACGGGAGTTGTTCTTTAGTGGAAACGAATGTGAATCTTCGCTCGGTCACTCACTCATTTGTAAAGAGGAGACACTGTATGGAGAGTGTAATGCTTCAATGGCCAATCTGGCGTGTTACTTGAAGGGGTAACCAGCTTCTTCAATTTGTCCAGTCCTTAGATTACTTTCGAATGGAAGTTATTTGATGTTGAACGATCAAAGTTGCAGAGAGCTGAGGGCAGGTGTCCCATATGTGGTTTTGGTCTCTCAGATAGTCACATGTTGCAATTCTGTGCTATTCCCTCGAACGCACATGGGCACAGAAGTTAGCTTATGGCCTTCCATTCCAACTTTTAACGCTAACTTTGACAAACTTAGCAGACTAAAAGCCTTATTTTTTCACAAACACTTGGCACTTACATCTGCCCGTGAAACCTTTGAACTTCAAGTAGCAAGGTCGTCCTCCGATATTCAATTGTTACAATGTATAAACCTACCTCTGCATTTTGGTGAACTTGTGCAACGCATAATTAATGCTTCCAACAGCGCAGGTTGAAGCAGTTGGGACTAACTTTGTTAGCACGTTTCAGACTATTCTTGGAGTGATGCCATCCTTCATGCATTCTATGTTTTCAAGTGTTTTGGAGGCATACAACTTGTGTTAATTCTCATTTGTGGTATTTTGGTTCTATTTTTGCTGCCCGACAATGGATGTTCCATTTCGAGGCCAAATTATGATGGATGTACCGCACGTCCAGCTGCGTCGTGCATGCATGATAAGGGTTTTTGGAGTGTCTTGGCTTCAGGAACTGAATAAAGACTTGTTCCTGACCTTCAGGCCAATGTGATTTACCTGCGTTCAGCCTTTGTTACTCTGTCTGTGGTGCCCTTTCGCGTGTGCACTCAACATCTGCCATGCAATGCAATTGGTACCATATATGGGCATAGATCTGCTGATGCGTCTGATGAGGACCCATTTTGTCCCATGATACTGCCATTGCTCTAGGATGCTTTCTACAAGCCATTCTATTCCTTGGATGTGGAGACTTCGGCTCCTCAGTTATTGGATCCTGGCTCTTCAAATGCGGATGCACTGTGGGATGACATGCATTTGGCATAGGCTGAGGGTGATCACGTTTGTTCTTTGGAACTAATAAATGAGGCCATTGTGGCAATATCGTCTTAGAATGCGGAGCCCATCTTGGATTCCTTTAACACTGAGAACATGGATAACATCTTGGGAGTCTCCTTTGAATTTTGATTCGACCTTTTTGCTATAAATTGTTTTGAACATTGTTTTTTTGCACATTTAAATTGCTATTTTTTAGATGGGTTCTGTTTGCTTGATTTGTGAATATGACCATTTTTTATTATATGGTTTGCTTTTTAGTATAATTATATATAGAAGCTGAGTCTTTTCACAACCAAGAGGAGGAGGGTGTAGTGAGGCCTTCTCGGGCCCACTCTGATTGTCTATTTTAGTTTTATATTTTATACATTGTGGGCTGACATTGTTTAAGCAATGTTATTTTACGTCTTTAGCTTGCACGATATTATTCTGAGAAGACACTGCACATTCTGCTTGTTTTTTAGAAAGCCTTTCCTGCTACATAATCTGTATACTTCATTCAAGGCTAGGAACACAGAACAAGATATAATAGTGCTTGTGTTGCCCATTGAGAGACAGCTTCTAACATCTAGACAAATCAGTGCATCAGAGCTGTACCTCTAACACAGTGGTTTTATTATATAAACAGTGCACTGTCCCTTTATGAGTTAGAGGGATACTCCAGCCACAATGGTCCTGGAACAAATGCTGTGTTCGACATGCGGCTCGACATGCTTCTTGATAAGGGTGACCTTGCAGCTGCAAGTAGTAGATGATTTAGCTCTCGCCATATACACCATAGTGGGAGCCATGGTGGAATGGCATTGTATTTGTCGTGAGCTTTTTGATGTTGTGCATGAGTGACCAAACAGGTGGTCTTATCTTGTCTTGGGACACAGTGTAAGAGATAGATGCGCTCAGGCCACAATTATACATTAGCTGACTATTTACCAGTTTATTCTGCAAGTCTCAACTTACATTTAGGGTGATTCCAGAAAGACTTTCTTTATTTCATTCTTATCAAATGTGTATGTCCTGTGCGGAAATTCCCTATTTGGGTTACTCCCTCTATAAGTCTTGTTATTTTTTTTTATATCTTTTTATTGACATTTGTTAAACCACAGCACGTTCCCAGATCACCATAATACCATAGATACAGTGTATTTGATTCCCATCAAACTGATTACATATTTGTACAACATAGGATGTTACTCCTATTGGGGTACTCCAATACAGTAAAACCCTGCAGAACTTCTGTGTCAATAGTACTTTTAGTCCACCTCGAATTTGCTAATGAAAACTGTAAACTAGCAAATCAACAAATAAACATACCCCCCTCCCGCTCACTATCCCTCCCCCCCCCCGGTCTCTATAAGTCTTGTTAGTGTGGGAAGGAGAGGAAACAGGTAGAAAGAGGTGATAATCTTTGTAGTTCTTCATTACTGAGAAACGTTTTATTGCAATTTCTTGACTTGAAATATAACCCGCTTGGGTGAAATAGTAGCGTTCACATAGGTGTAATGAGTTGTCTCCTTCCAAAGATGTAAAAATGCAGCAACCTGGCTGGTGTCAAGCACCAGCCAGTTTGGCCATATCACCCAGGTACTAATCCTTCTAAGTTGTCTCCTTAAGAAAACCACAAATGCCTTTGCAATAGGATGATGCTAAAACATTCATCCACACACTATAAAATATTCATTGATCACATTAAATTTCCCAGGATAACACGTATTGTAAAGAAAGAAACTATGCTTTGAAATCCCAAACTTGAAGAAACAAACTAAACCATCCTTCTTAGGATCTGATGAATAATTCTCTTTACGGACTCTTGTCCTAGGACAGTGAGATGCTGTACATGGCTCTCCATGATGTTGCATGCTACTGATCAGCCCATCAGGGAGGCAATCAAGAGTGTCGGGAATACTTTTTTCAAGTCATTGACATCTGAAGTGTATCTACAAACTATGATGCTCTCTGTTTATGGTGCACATGTACAGCTGATTACATAAACATACCGTTTAGTACAGTTGTACTACACAGGACAAACATGCCTTGAAAATGCATATGACTGGTTATGAACTGGGGTGGTGAAGTGAGCAAAAGAACGATGATGGATTCAACCCAGATCTGTGACGGGGGTGTCTGAAACGTTTCAGTGCTCCGTCCATCATCTCCTTGTGTATGCCTTGAAAATGATCGCAGGATTTTGAATCGGATATGTGTCAGCTGTAATGTGCTCCTCTAGAAAGCACAACATGGAGTAAGGAAACTTAGAAAATCAAGAATAAAAATTAAAAAAATGTTTAGACATTTATTAAATAAGAAGATGAAAGTATTAAACTAAAAAATCACTATATCATGCATGTTACCCAAGAAAACAATATACACGGTACACCCACATCCACACCATTATAGTCTTTTCTCAGGATCCAGAAAGATTCTCCCTCATGAACTGCATCTCACATGTCCTTCTAGACAAGCTTTAGAACATGCTTGCCGACTAAATGCCTGAATTGCATCACAATCCAGACAATATATCGCAAATCGACGAGATTTGACCCCACTCTTGAGTGTTTGGAAAACTTTAGCATCCCTTTACACCAGTTACCTCTCCACTTTTTAATTAAATGACCTAACTAATGACCACACCTTGCAGAAGCCCAGTACAAATTCAAGGAAACTATAAATAAATGCATATAAAGAAAAGGTATTAAATAGGTGGCATGGGCTGTGGCTTTGTTGGTGAAGGAAAGTCAGGTGAAAACGAATTTAAGGAGGATTGTATTGCATTGTATTAGACTTTATTCTATAGCACCTTATACCCCTGTCACAATGGCCAAAGCACTTCTCACAGGACAGGTAGCACACTTAGCTGTTAGTTGTGTGGTTGGAAAGAGTGTTAGTAGGATGGCCTAAGTAACAACATTTTGATATTGTGATTGAAGACCACGGTGGAGCTCTCATGATGATACAACATATATATAGCTGTGTTTCAGCCTGGAGTGAAGAGCCACTCATGTTTATAAATACCATGTTATGCTTGTTTGGTAGAGGTTCGGTTTATAAAGTGGCTTTGCTGGAGGTGTTTTGGTGTCCTCTTTGATTACCACAGGGATGCTCTAATCATGTTGTGGCAATATTGTGCCTACTCTTGAAATTAGAGTAGGCAGACTGGTTCTTCTTTAGCTGGTGGTATGGTTTCAGTAATGATTTGCAATGGAGGTACAATCTATTGGCAAATAGACAGGTCCCAGGCAGGTCCATACTTTCTATCAGAATTCCAGGGGGTCTCAATGTTTCTTATCTTTGCTGGAAGTGAGATCTAGAACTTTGCTCCCTGAACAGAGGAGAAGGTTCCACCGATGTGCATCTTCGTGAAGGGCAGCATGATCAGTAGGGAACCAGTATTCTGCGCCGGACTCTATTCTGCAAGTAAAGTGAAGTTTCACTTGGAAAAATGGTGGCCCAAGGCCAAGGATGGCCTGAGACAAAACAGAGGCAGAGGAAGAGTGGTGATGAAGAAGTACAATGAGGACCAGAAAGGGGAGGGTATTTAGTTGAAATGTAGAAAATGCTGCAAATATTTAACCACAATCCTCATTGCGATCAAGCCATTTTAAAAAATATTATTACACCCTTGTCCATTCTCCAAATTCGCAGTTGGACATATGTTGCAATAGGAGCACCTGCCAGAAATTGTATTGTATGCCACGAGACATGCAAATTAAATGGAAACAATGTTTTTTACCGAACTGTAACAGCTCAAAGTACTTTTGGCAAATCACTGTCAAATAAAGGAAGCACACGTTTAAAGTTGTAAAGAGGCTTTGAATACCCTTTCAAAAGAAGAAAACTTGAAGCTAAGGAAGGTAGGAAAAGGCTACACTTCCTTAGAAAAATCTGCAGTTTATTTCAGTTAAGGATAGGAATGTGGTCATGAAACCCACAATTTGGCTGAGGTAGCTCCTTTTAAAGGCGGGCTGATCGAAAACAGTGTAAGTGACAGTTTATTCTGATCATTAAAACTTATCTTGTGTAAGTGAAACATGTGACAAAATGACAATTTTGTCAGATCCAGAGTTCTGTTTCAGTTTGCACAAAATAATTGACCCAGAAAGGCAACTAGAAATTGCTGAGCATAAAAGAAAAATCCTGGTTTACCGATTGGTGTATTGAAAATACCGCGACTTCTTTTTAAATTCAAACACCAAGATTGCTTGCGTTGTGTTGAATATAAATATTTTTAAATGTTACCATATTTATGTGCCCTGTATATTCTGCTGTGTATAGTTAACAGGCCAATCTAGGTTGGATCCATTGGTATGTTCACTGCCTCTTATTTTCAGGGGCATTTCATTATCCACCCATCGGACATGTCCCTGGACAGCTCCTCTTTAGCCATAGCCCTAAGAACCTGGGCAGGTTAAATGTAACAAAGCAATGGCTCATTTGTGGTGGGGGGTGATCTGGCATCTTTTGGCGTGATTTCCCCTGTCTTTTTGTCTTCCGATCTGTTTTAACTGTGTGCTGAACTTCGTTTTTGCTGGTTTAAGAACTCTGGGCACTTTTTCACTGCTAACCAGTGCTAAAGTGCATGTGTCCTGTGTCTAAAATGTAATGGCATTTGGTTTCTCCATGATTGGCATATTTGATTTACTAATAAGTCCCTAGTGCAGTGCACTACATGTACCCAGAGTCTGTAAATCAAATGCTACTAGTGGGCCTGCAGCCACATAAGTAGCCATTCAAACATGTTTCAGGCCTGCCACTGCAGAGCCTGGGTGTACAGTTTTAAACTACCATGTTGACCTGCCAAATACCTCTACTTGACAGGCCCAAACCTTCCCTTTTATTGCATGTAAATCACTCCTAAGGTAGGCCGTAGGTAGCCCCATGGACAGGAAGCAGTGTATTTGAAAGGTAGGACATGTGATTTTGAGTTTTACATGTCCTGGTAGTGAAAAACTGTTAAAGTCGTTTTTCACTAGAGCAAGGCCTATCTCTCCCATAGGTTATTTATTTTTTATTTATATAAGTTTTATACAGCGATTGCTAGACCCGAGGGTGTCAGATCGCTTCACATGCTCATGATAGAATACTGTAAAACAGTGACCCAATGAACATATTAGGCGAGAGTTCGAAAGATAATGGTACACACACAGGTTAGCATTGGAGCTGCCTTGTAACACTTTACAAGTGTAACTTTCAATTGGGAGCAGATAGAAAATTGTAGTTTGGTGCCTCTGGATGCACAATTTAAAAACACATCTTTTAGTGAAGTTGTTTTTTAAATTGCAGGTCTGAAAACGCCACTTTTAGAAAATTGGCATGTTTTTATTTTAACCATTCTATGTGTCTGCTTGTCCCTAGAATACATGTTTTGGTCAGGGTGACAGCAGGGCTTTGTGCATTCCCTCTAGACAGTCACACACAAAGGGAGCTGAGGTGTGCCCTGCATATCTTGATGGCTTCTCACCAGGCTGATGAGTCTTCCTGAGCGGGAGGAGCTGACATTTGCACCAGAATAGGGCTGTGCCTGTCCCCACACAAAGAACCGCAAACCCCCCTGTAGTGTGTCTGCCAAGTGGTTCCAAATCCAGTCCTGGGTCGTGGGAGTGAGTGCTTAGTGCTACAACCCAAGAAACCAATGCATCAACTCCAAAGCATCATTTGGAACTGGCGAATTCCCTGCAAAACTGATGCACTGCCGCTGGCTGCACTGAAGCCGTGGACACCACTCGCCGAGTGCAAGATGCAATGATCTTGACTTACAACGCAGCCCCAACTTTGCCGACGGAGTGCCTCTGAATCACCGTTGCTGAGTGAGTCTCGTACAATGCATCACCGATGTCTGCTATGCCCTGTCCTGAATACGACGCATTCCTGGCCCGGCGGGGCTTTTAACCGATGCATCGCCTTTGGCCCAACGGTTCGACATCGACACCTTAGAACCGATGCACAGCTCTCTTGACATTGATGCATTAACCACTTTGCCCATCTTCGAAACCGACGCATCGCCTGTGGCACTGACACATCACCTCCATATTTCAACGCATCGTACCCGAGCATTGACGCATCCAAAGTACTGTCAGCAGGTCTGCATGACTCCTGTATCCAGCCCACTCTCCATAGTGGTCGGACTGAACATTTGGATGTGCCCCGGTCAAGCGCATCCCGATAGCACCAGTTGGAGCTATTGACGTCTAAGCACTGAATTTTGATTTAACCTTGCAAAATTCATAACTTGCCTTGGGTATGTTGGATTTTTGTCCCTTTGATCTTGTTTAACTCAGAGGTAAATATTGGCTCTTTTTCAAAACTGGTGTGGAATACTTTTGTGGTGTTTTGCATTGCGTTACTGGTGTGTGAATGCACAAATACTTTACACATTGCCTCTTTAGTTTAGCCTGACTGCTTTGTGCCAAGCTACTAGAGGATGAGCACAGGTAAACTTTTAGAGTGAACTACACTTACCCTGACTAGGATTGTGGTTCCTGCTTGGACAGGGTGCATACCTCTGCCAATCAGAAACCCAATAAATATAGCAGAGATTTTTTGATTGGATAAGTTAAACCATTATGGCAAATGAATTGGACCTAAGGGTAAAAGCAAGGCCATTCATTCAAAAATAGAATTAAAATGAAATTAAAAGATAAGCACTAGTAGAAAGAACAGAGAAAAAAGAGAAGCATATGCAAAGCTTCTTTAATACAATGATTAAACAGTCCACATTGCAGGAAAATCTGTTTCGCCCCCTAAGGTTGGCTGAACCAGGGTCCTTATCGGGACAGAGTCAATAGACAGTTAAGAAAGCAACCAGAAAGAACCAAAAAACTAGTCACCCAAGGGTGGGAACAGACATCACAATAGAAAAGTGACAAAAGTCTAAAAGGTGTTGTAAGAAATTTGAGGGCCTTTTTATGAGCTGGTATATGCCACTCCTGCACAACATGGTGGAAGTGTGACACAAACCTTACATGTGATTAATGAAACCATGCAAGGCCACTTTGAGAGGCTTCATAAATCTAGAGTAAGGAAAAGCAGCGCAAATTGCTGCGTTGCCTTACTCTGCCCTGGGAAGGCATTCCATGGGAGTTGTGTGTGCGGTCCTACACAACTCCCATGGTTTTTGATGTATTCCCAGATTTACTAGAACTGGTAGACCTGGGAATGTGGCAAAAAGATACGCCTTCTCAGGTGAGGCGTAACGAGGAGAAATATCTTTATTTCTTCTTGGTACTTCTATAGAAAGAGGAATATGCCTCTCAGGATTGTTTCTATACAGGAAGGTGTCCCTTCCTGCGCAAAAACAATCCTGCATGCCACGCAGGCACCCTTGCACCATTGTGGAAGGGTGCCTGCATTGACGCTAGGTTGACAAAAGGGTGCCAACACAGGGAAAAAGGCAGGAACGTGACGCATTGTCTTAAATACAGTTCATTCCTTTCCTTTTCCTGTCACGCAGTGCAGCGCAGCAAGGTGAATTGCTGTGCTGTGTGACATTCTCCTAAATAGGCCTCTGGGTTAATACTTGTGCAGGATGTGAGTTCTGCACATGCGCTAGGTCCACAATTGTACCCTTACTGGGAACCAAGTACTCCATTATAGCACTTGACTCTCTCAGAGTAGCGAAGCAGAGCAGTCCAAGACCTACTCAGGGTAGGTGGTGTGGGCTAGTAAACTCCATTCTCTGGCACTCAGCTACACACAATAAATAAATGTCCAGTCAGTGCTCTTTCTTTGAAAAGGGAAAGGTACATTTATTAAACACCCTACTAAATACTTTGCATTAAATTACAAATATATACATCAGGTAAATAAAAATACCTTTGGTGACATTCTCAAATCACATTCGACCACTAGTGGGTCTTGACCCCTACAATCATAATACCTCCCACCTATACCAGATGCCATACCTAAATATAAGGGAATGTTATTTTAAATAAGGCCAATTGGATTTGCCAGGGGGTCATCATATTAATATAGGATGCAAGCTTATTGGCTTTGTCAAGAGGTTCGCCACATTAGCAAAAAATCACATGTTAAAAGTCACAATAAAATCCAAAGGAATCAATAACAATATTTAAATGTAATCATGAACAAAAGCATTGCAATCTTTCTCAATAATCATTGTCGATAAAATACTTTGGATAAAGCATTGCAAATCAAAATAATGTGTCAGAATCTTTTTTCACACCTTCAGGCCACATAACATAGACATACTACCAACCACTAGATGTTTCTGCATTCCCAAGCTGAGGAACACAAAGACCCAGCTCTGAGAATGCTTTAAAATTAGTAAAATCTCTCCTGGGGTCATGCTAATGAGGCCCCAGGAGACACAGGACTACCTTTTGGAACAACCAGACTTGGAGCCTGCTGCTCCTCCTGCAGCTCCCAACAACACCAGGTCCTAAAGTTGGTGGTGTCCCTGCCACTCTTTGGGGAAACATAACCAAACAGGATAGACACAGAACTGTCATCACAGGGCATTATGGAGCACTACTGACCCCAAAGCAGTGAAGATATGATGAGCGGGTTCTCTGCTGTGCTGTGCTGACTCAAGACCTCCTTGGGGGCCACAGGGGAGCCCCAAGGCCCAAGCAAACCTGCTGGCTCTCTGCACACCGTACTTCACAGGTGCAAGAGCTTGCTTCACTGTTCTTCGCTCCCGCTTGGCAGGAGCTCCTGTTCCCTTACTCCCCCAGTGGGAGCAGCAAAGTGGTGTTGGGTGCGTCTGCCCAGCTTGGCCTTCTGTCCCCAGTGGGACAGTGGGAATAATGCACTACAGCACATTGGGTATGCTTGTTGTTACATCAGGCCCCAGGGTTGGGGGCCCTGGGGCTGAAATTTGGGTACACACACTCACACTCATGGCTATCTCCTATTGAGTGCTAGCCATGGAATGTTGTTGTTTAACCCACTTTTGAGCATCTGAAGTCTATGCACTCATCTCTGTTCTTTTTCAAAAAGTATAGGAAAGATCTTTTCTTTTGAGATGGTGCCAGTAAATTGTTTTAACACCACCAGGATGACCATCATTAAATAATAAATATATGGTTACATCCTAGATACTTTTAGCTTCTCACTTCCCTACAATATCAAATAGCTCCCAGATCCCTGGTTGAGCCCACACTAATGCACAGCCATTTTAGGGTGAGGATTCCAATGATGAAGCATGTCACAAAATTACATGGGTGAGGATCCTTTTGTAACTTTACTGGTTATGCATGCAGAGAATGGGAATTAGAGTCTGATACTCCGAACACCCAATACCATGAGGCAGTAGTGTTATGAAACTTGAGGGGAACCTGCAAAGTATGTGGAATACCCCCTCACACTCAGATATACTTTCAGGGTGAAGATGACAGGTGGCTGCAGTCCACCCTCCCCAGGTCAAGGAGTCTGGGGGTCCTCATGAACCACAGGGGTGTGTATTCCTCTATAAGGACCCTGACCTGCCTTTCTGTCATCTTTCCCTTTGTCATCTCTCTCTATGTCACCTCCTTGAAACCAGTCTCTGCCTATACTGACTCTTTCTTTCATCACCCTTTCTCTCCAGATGTGTCCTCATTCTCTGTCTTTCATTTTCTTTCCCTCTCTCTGTTCTCCATCTCTTATACTCTTTCTCTTGCACTCACGTGCTCTCTCTCTCCCACTTTCTCCAAGTCTGACTCTCCCTTTCTTTTGCATCTGTCCCTCTGCCAGCCCTTTCAACATCTTCTGGTCGCCATTCTTCTGCCTCTGTCTCTTTGCACCATGCTTCCCTTTTCTTTCTCTTTCAGCTCCTAGGCCCAAAGACAGTAGAGGTGATTGAGCCACTGAAAGCTCGAGCCAGGCTGGAGCCAGGTACTGGCTCTGGCTAAGTTTGAGGTCCTCTTGACCCTCAAGCCCAAAATGGGACAAGCTTTTAGATGACTTCTACATGCCACCTACTCTCTAACCTAATGCACCTAGAAATTGCATTGTTCTTTTATGTAAAACAGGAGGAAGAAAGAGAAACCCATCTAGTGGCTGAATTGCCCATTGTGAAACCAAAACACCTGGGAACAGTCTTGGCTTTCCAATTTGACCAAATTCTGTGATCCTAGCAAAATATCTTGCTTGTGTTTGATTTAATAGTCTATAATGTTGTTTCATGTATAAAAATAATCAAGGCCACATATAGGGTGCACATGACAGCTGACTTGCCTCTTTCTTCACTAATGGCATTGTCGTGCTTCTTAGGAAAAAACTGAGTACAAACTATAGGGCCAGATGTAAGAAGCATTTTTTCAGTTGCAAACAGCCTGATTCACAGAATCAGGCCATTTGCGAACGAAAAAAGGCATTTTTCAATGTACAAAGGCCCAATTTGTAATTCGGTAACCTATTACCGAATCGCAAATTGGGTTTGCAATTCAGTATTAGGAAGAGGCGTGTTTAGGGTGTCCTTTCCTAATACGAATCGCAGTGGGTAAATAAGCTTTATTCGATATCACATAGTGAATCATAAAAGCGTACACAATAAAAAAGCGTATGCAATGTTCAGATTATAAACTAGTAAAACTGTTAAAAAACAGATGCAATTCGGATAAGACATAAGGAATTCTGCTCCCACTATAACAATTTCCTCTGAGTGATAACCGCAAATAAAAATCGTGACAAAACAGCACATCTATACAAATTTGGAAGCAGTTGTAAGTATAAAAAAGCTGGTCGACATTGCATAAAATGTAGAGGCTTTAACAATGGCTTAATTAATTGGTTCCTCAAATCAAAATAAAATTTACAAAAAAACACTGTCTGCATAGCGGACTGCTTAGATGTGTTGTCACAAGGACAAGGCGCTAAATCACATGACCAATTATTTATGTTGGGAAAACTGGTTAAACAATAGAAAATAGCCAGCCTAAAGCGTGTCAGTACAAATCTATGTTGAGCATTATGTACATTTGTTAAATACGGTTGCATTTCAAAGGTGGTCAAAATCAACTGATTTTTAAATACAAATGGTTTAAGCATTTCAGTAGACAGCCTCAATTCCTCAAGTAATCTTAGACACTCCATCTTTAGTTCTTTCCTAGGGGTACTAATCAAAGATTCTAGATGATCAAAATATTCAGAATTACCAATATCTGTCAGGAATTGGTTGACATACTTTAACCAAGGGATTTTAGAGGCACGCTCGGAGCTAAGGCAATCCCTTGCAATAGCTCAATTGAGCTCTATGTGCGCAGATGACCGGATTTTGTGCCAGAGCAGATCCGGCTGAACCTTAATCAGGATCTACCAAGTATGGAGCTCCCAATTCCACACGGCAGACAAAGGTAGAACAACTTTTAGAAAGTGCAAGAAGATTTCTAAAATAAACATTTTCTATCAACTGCAAAGAATCAACATTTGCATAGCCCCACAGCTCAGATCCATACATAGCAATAGACCGACATTTAGAATTATATATGGTCATCATCTCTCTTGGGTGTTTAGTGCTCAACTTCCTAGAGAAGTTGAGCAAAGCTGTGATGGATTTAACAAACTGGAGTCTTCTAGAATTCACTGCATTTCTCCAGTTGCCCTCTTGATCAAATAAAGTCCCCAAATAAAGAAAAAGAAGGGGTGAGTGTTATAATAGTATTTTCAATTAAAATGTCACTGCATTTTACTGCTCTTTTCCCCACTTTCATGACAAAGGTTTTGCTTATGTTAGTTTGCAGGCCCAGATGCTGCATATAATTAATAAATTCTGTACGCTGTAGGGCCAACGGGTTACGGGCCATAAGCACCGCGTTGTCAGCATAGAGGAGGGCCGGTTTAGGTCGATGCCCAACCTGGGGAAGATCAGAGCATTTACTTACTAGCGTGCTGCCCAAGCTATTGATATACAAGTTAAACAAAAAAGGCGCAAGTATGCACCCTTGTAGGACCCCTCTCTCTATGCTAAATGACTGAGTGCATTCCCCTTTGAGGCCGTAACGTATCCTAGCTGTACTAGTCGAGTATATGTATCTAAGAAAGTTAAGTATGGTAGTGTCCACACCCATGGTGAGCATGATGGTCCAAAGTTTTTCGTGCATGACTCAATCAAAAGCTGAGGACAAGTCGACAAATACCATAAACAGATTGCCACGTTTAATGTGCACATATTTTCCTATCAATAAATTGAGGTTGATCGCCTGCTCAGTAGTCCCTAATCCTGGTCGGAATCCATATTGTAGGTCTGAAATTATATTATTAGAGTCAACCCTATCTTGTAGTCTACCTAAAAGCATGTGGACAACTACTTTAACTAAAGAACCAATTAAGGAAATAGACCTATGGTGAGCAGGACAATTACGGTCGCCTTTCTTATGGATAGGCACTATAAGGGACTCTGACCAGGTATTTAAAAACCAAGCACTCCGATAGGATCTAAAGAGGAGAGCTAGGAGGGGGCCCCAGAGGTCGATGTTAGATTTGTAGAGATCAATTGGGATACCATCTGGGCCTGGTGCTTTACCTCCTTTACTCGACTTTAGAGCCAAAATGACTTTCTCAAAAGTAAATTTATGGTAGATTTGGTCATAAGGAAGTGCCGTTAAAGGAGGGTCACTTATAGACACTGATGGAAAAGATTCATTGACACACTCCATTCAGTTAGAATATACTTTGGAAAAGTGGGTTAACCAACTTCCTCCGTGATTGCAATCTTGATTCGGGGTCTGTCGACTTCTCTTAAAAAAGGAGAGTTGATAACACGCCGGAAGGCCGTGTTATCATTATTGTGGCATGCCTCATGTAGATTTTCCCAAGTCTCCTCCTTCAAACCTTTTTTTCTGAGCTTTAGGGCAAGCCTGTAAGCGTGTCTACTGTCCTAGACTTCTTTAATATTCCTAGGTTGCTTGCTTAGGGCTAATTTTAAGCTCTTGTGAGCCCTGGAGCAGGCAAAATCGAACCAGCCACTAATCTGCTTTCCTATGCTTTTCTGGTGGGAAGTTAACCCTTCTTTGATTCCCTTGGCAATTTGTTTGAATGCTTCAATGACTTGTGTTGCCCCCGCTTTCTCATCTAGACAAATATTAAAGGCTCCGCTCTGATTAACAATGAACTGTTCTAAAAATATATTGGGATTTACCATAGACCACCGTAGAGTATAACCATTTAAACTGGAGATTTCAATATTCTCAACTGATGAAACACAGTGCTTTACCCCCTGTTCATTAATAAGGTTGATATCTAACTCTATACTTTGGAGAAAATGGTCACTCATTGAAAAATCATGTAAAACTAATTTGGTTACCAGGGCAGAGTGACGATTTGGAAACAGTAGGTAATCAATTACACTTTCCCCCCTAGCCCATTAAATGTACCGGTTACATCAACCGGGAGGTAGCTTAATTTGTTACAGACACCCAGGTCATATTTAAAAAGTAATTCATTGAGTAACTCTCCATACTCTGTATGCAAAAAATGAGTGATATCATCGTTCATAAGATTAGCCAGACCACAGATCTTGTTAGATTGCAATGGACACAGTCGAAGAATAAAGTTGCCCCCCCCCCATAAGAAAATCAATTCTCTTGATTTATTAGAGGCTAGTAATTCCAGGTCAGTTTCAAGTTGACGTAACACAGATAGTATATCCAAGTTGCAGGCATTGTATAGAAATGTATTAATACCAACAGTGTAGACGATGAAATAAAAATGGGAATAATTTGATAAAACACTTTTGTGGGTGTAACAATTAGATTTGAAGAGACCAACTCATTTTTGGAACACATGTGCATAAGCCACCTTTGGGTCTACCACTTGTCGAATGGATAGCTGAAGTATGAAATGTTTTAAAACCATTAAGATGAATTGGATCTACAGACCAAGTTTCTTGTAGACATACAATTAGAAATCCAGACACAAAATCCAACCACTCTATCAAGTTATGCTTACTACGTAGCCCAGCCATGTTCCAAAATAAGAAAGCAGTGCCACATTCACTGGGAGTAATATGAGGGAGGTCCTCCGCAATGGTCGTGGGAACCAAGTTGACACTTGTCTGTAGATCTGTAAAACGACAGTTTGCCATGCTATCAGCCAGTACTCCCATATTATGAATAGGAGTTTTGGATAAACCTTCACAGAGGTCATCTCTATTCTCGTTGTTAGTCTTCAGTCAACCAACTCCAGTGAGTGAAGAAAGACCATCATACCTATTAAAAGTCTAAATGGAATAGGGCAAGCGATGGGATTGAACCAGATTAAGGTGTGCTGGTAGTTGTTGTACTTGACTCAACATGGGCTGCGTCAGGAGCTGATTGGAAGGTTGATAAAAAAAAACGAGAGGTAGAACAGCAATTTGGTGTGGGTTCACAAATGGTGAACTGGATCTATCTAATGTAGTTTTAATCAGTTCTGGGGTTTTAAAGGATAACACCACACAATCTTCCTGTAGTAATTTATGTCCCCTACCAACCCACTTTATTCTCCTTATCATCTTAATATCAGCTAAAAGGGCTACCCTTAACCCCACTCTTGTATTCAACCAATTAAGAGATTTGTTTCTCAATGAATCCCAGGATTCTTGGTTTGGCATGGAAAGAATAGGAGTGTTTGCCTGAATATCCACTTAAGGTGTTATTGCTTGGGGTAAATCCAAAGAATCAGATTTATTGATGGTATAATTAAAAGCTGATTCTTTATTGAGAGTGGTAGAAAGGAAGGGGGGAGCGCAGGTCTTAGTATACAATCTAACAGTAGAGGCCTGGATCTGTTGTGACTGAAGAGCTGGATTACCTATGAGACTAGTCAGAGGAGTATTACACTTTGGGGCGATGGATAGCCCAACTGCCACAGGCGGGGGTTGAAGGCTAGCAAGGTGCCATGTGTGTGATCCTGCAACTTATCCGTGATGATCCCCGGCGGGGGGTAACTACCAGGATGCAAATGTACCTTCCCCAGTAGGGCTACACAGGGTAGAACGGTGCTTTCAATAGTTTTAAGTCTATCGGTAAAAGCACTAAAAGAGGTCCTAACCGAGTCTACCAGTACTTGTATAGAAGTTACCAGGGAGGTGTAGTCCTGGGTTAGTGTGGACAAGATTTTATTTTGAACTCTGGATGTCATATGTGTGTCTACATGCTTCTGTGTGATTACTTTCCTTTTGGGCCATTCAGTCCCTTCTCGTGAATCTAAAATAGAATTACTAGTGAGATTACTCTGTATTTTTGGACATTTCATTGGGGGTCGAGGAAACAAGGTACACGGCGAGAAGGAATTAGGAATACTCTCATCACTTTCAGGTGCAACAGGGTTCGTCTCACAATGAGAAATACATTGGGCAACAGTTAGTGATGGCGCTTCACTCAGTTTTGCAGAATCGCAGTGGTATGTGTGAATGTTGTGTAACCGAAATGTGGTCGCAAAACATTCACATTTTACCACCCACTTCAAGTAGGTGGTAACCCATTCATAAATGGGAAAGGGTCCCCAAGGGACCCCTTCCCCTTTGTGAATGTTTGTAAAAACAGTTTTAAGAGCAGGAAGTGATCCCATGGACCACTGCCTACTCTCAAAAAATGAAAAGAAAACTTTTAATTTTTCTTTTTGAAACGCATGCCATTTTCCTTTAAGGAAAACGGGCTGCATTTAATTTTAAAAAAACATTGCTTTATTGAAAAGCAATCACTGTCATGGTGATTTGCTTACCCCAGCAGGCCACCATCCCTGTGATTTTTGCAATCCCCAATGGGTCACAAACCAAGACCTACCTACTGAATATTAATGAGGTAGGTCTATTTGCGACCTACTGGGAATCGCAAAATGTGTCAAAGACACATTTGTACATTGGTGCTTGCAATTACCAAATAGTGAATCGCAAAAATGTGCTTTTGGTAATCGCAAATTATCAATGTACATCTGGCCCATGACTTTTAATAAATGTTTCTTAATGTAGTGACTTAATATGATGTACTAAGGTGAAATGCTTCTGCTTGTTGAAGAAATACAATTTTGGGAATTCTGAAGAGACGTTATCATATTTTTACACTACATTTGTTGCACGAATTACATGCAAAACATTTCTTGGCCCAGCTCGTCCATGGGCTCTTAGTGCCAAACCAAACCCTTGGCTCAGCTCTGATTCGGCTTTCTGTGCTAATTTGTTGACTCGCCCACTGCTAGACTTGGAATGCGACAGAAAAATAGGCCTGGCCACCAAAATAAAAATGGCCCCCATTTGTGAATCTAATGGCTAAAAAATGATCCTTAGCCTGCAAATCGGGCAGTTTTGAACTTGTAAAGACACTGTAGAAGTATTCTGCATGGTATGAGACACTGCACACATTTGTGCTTGCTCTAGGCCATGTGTGTGGCAATATCAGGGGAAATCACCAAAAAACCGGCCCATCAGACCATAAAAGGCCCACAAACTTCTACAAAAAACCTGCCCACACACTACCCAGTCAAGCCAGCCATAATTGCCCTGCCCAGATTACCCTCTAGGCCACTCCAACCCTGTCTACCTCTAAGTAATAGTGAGAGATACATGAAGCACTTTTTCTCTGAACTCCTGCCCACCAGCAACATTAAAATCATGATGTTGTCAGTTTGTTGCTTTCTACTGTGGAAAACACAGTGACTTTCCAGGGCATTTAACTATTTCCTGAGCTTTTAACCATTTCACGTTCCTTTGACTTTTGCATTCTTTCTATCGGAGGTGGCTGAGGCGACCCCTCCAGGATACTGAAACCCCTGTTCCCCATGCACTTCCAGAATGTGGGGGCCTCCGTTATGCCCCGGCATGAGGTGAGGGAGGTTTGCTGCTCTGGGCGGATCCAAGACCACTCCTTTTATGTTATATAGAATTGTAGAATTGGTAGCCATAGGCCATTCAGACAGCTGCACTGTCAAGTCAGAACTTAACAGAATGGCATTTTAGTAATATTTAGTATGCTGAAGAATTCATCTCTGACCTCAATTAGCACTAAAATGTGCAAGAGGAGAACATTCCCCTTTAACTCCTTACCTAGCCCTCCCTTACAAGTTTGGTAAAGCTGCCTAAGCTCGCTTACTATGCATTCTTCTGGGCTGAATTTCGATTACGGCAGAGTAATGGGAGTAATATTGGAAACTCTGTGTTACTCTTGGCAGCTGCAGCCCATGCAGGTAAGAGCGGTGGGGCCGGGTTGGGGGGAGATTCGACAGACGACCACGAGGGAAAATTAAATAAATAATCCCCCCCACCCGGCTCCACCGCCCCACCACTCTTACCTGCACGGGATGTGGCTGACTCTTGGATGTGGAATTACTGATAATGAAGTGATTACTCAAATTTGTGTAATAAAGATTTATTTGGGGGAAAAAATCCTACTGAGAGAACAGGTTTAAAGAGCATGGGGACCACTTGCGCCTGCCATTCATGTTCTGCTGCATTTAGCGGTGTTTCGTAGCGCAAAATGCATCCTCGTGTCTGTTTTGGTTGCGAGGCTGCATTTTGTGCCAAGAAAATAGTGCTAAATGCCGGTTGTAAGTTGAGGAAAAGTCCTACCTCAACAACACACTTAGGGGGTCATTACAATGGCGGATGGACTTCAGTCCGTCCGCCATCGTTTCAGATTTGGGACTGGCCGCCTATGAGGCGGCCTACCCACCATCCGAATTATGATGTGACTGCCACCGTGGCGGTCGCATTACCTATATTTTGTATTGTTGCAGGATGCGGTCAGCAGCCCCTGCCGCAATACAAAAAATAGGGTGCAGACATATCCCTGCACTACGTGGCAGGCACCATGCGGTGCCTGCCAAATGGTGCAGGAATATGTAGGGGGGCACCATAGGTGCCCCCCAGGGTACATGTCCCTTCCCCTGGGATTAAGGGGGGCCCGCTACCGTTTCCACCAGCCGTTTTGCTGCGGATTGACCGGCGCAGAATGACCGGGGGAAAGGGATATCATAATCCCTACAGCGGTGCCTGGCAGACACCGCCGCAATGCAGGGATTAGCAGTAGGTCAGACGGGCGGTTGGATTTGATCCGCCCGTCTGGACCGTGGCGGTTGGTCTTTCCGACCGCCGAGCTTCCCCTCGCCATCATAATATGGTGGGGGGAAAGCTGCATTTCGATGGCCATCGTAATGAGGCCCTTTGTGAGCGTGAGCGCCTGCTTGCACCCTCTATTCATGTTCTGTTGCATTTTGGGCTATTTTGAAGCGCAAAATTCACCCTCACGTCCATTTTGGATGCAAAGGTGCATTTTTGCGCTAAGAAATAGCTCAAAATGCAGAATTACTGTTCTTGCATTATTCAAGCGGAATCTTGTGGAATTCTTAAGTAATTCTGCATGAATACATTACACAGAACTAAGTGAGTTTCGCCCACCCCTACTTTTAACCCCCAACCTAGCCCGCCAATTCAGAGGTGTCCTAGGCAGCAGCCTAGTGTTGCCTTAATGTGACACCGGCCCTTTGCGACAAAGGCTTTATTGCTTGATTTCAGGGTCACGTAAATACAATTTTCGGAAATGTGCTGCTGAGTTAAAATACATTGCTCAATTGAATACAGTCAAAGAGGCTATTTGGAAGCATACTTGTATAATGATAACAATGAGGAAGGCATACCTCAAACTTTCTGCAAACACAAGCGCTCTGGAAACCGCATATCTAATGACGTCCCCGCGGTGCGCAGAATAAATATTTAATATCGTCTGTCAGCACGACGCTATAACTTTCTAAAAATGCTTGTTAGCCATTGTGATCCAATTGCCGCTCCAATATTTGACTTATCGAGCTCCCTTTGCCAGACGTCACATAGATTTGCTCTTGTTTGTCTTGATAACAAAGGAAAGCCACCAGGATAAATTAACCAGAAAATAATTTAATGTAGTCTGTGACCTTTTCTTTTTTTCCCCTCGCGCTCTCTTCATTTTTCCTGCCTCCGAGACAAATAAATGCCGCGGTAATCATCAGTCAACCGGATGTATCAGTGTTAACATCATCATCTTCTCAAAAGACCTCTTTTAACCTTTGTTTGATCTAGGCGTTTTTTTTTTTGAGGAATGAAATAAAAGGCACAGGTACCTCTACCAGTCCATAAAATGTTTATGCAATGTATTGTGTTGTTGTTGTTACTTTGTTGTATGCTTGAGTGTACCCTGTATTGCAAGGGAGTCCAAAGTATTTCCACGAAGACCAGACCCATGGTAGATTTTTAGAATTACCAATGAATATGCAAATGAGCTCTATTCAGATTATTTACATACAAATGTACCTCATGTAGTTTACCAGAAAATGTTGCATGGATCCTGCCTTCCTGCAGCAGCACTGGGCGCCTCAGCTCTACTGCAAGAGGGGCATTATTTAGGGGTTGCTGGTTATAGCTACCCCTACCCAAGTGAAGAGGGAGGGGTCTAGCCACCAGCTAAGGTGACCTAGGCTGACAGTTAATGCAGTGCATTTTAATTGATGAATAGAACACCGGGGAGCAACAACTGAAGAAAATGTTCCCTGATGAAGGGCTTTTCCAAGGCCCGAAACTCATTGAGGATTGGGGACATGGAAATACGGTGTCGTGTTCGATGTCTGAATGATTGTTGTGGAAATATCTTAAAATATGATTTTTAAATCAATTGAATTATGAATACAGATCATAAAAATATGTAATATGGCAGGATTTAATTAGTTACTGAAACATTATCATTGAAAAAAATATGGGAATAAAAAAAAAATAAAGTTATTTGACTCCTGAAAAGTGGCGCAGAGAAAGGGGTGACGTTTACCACAGAAGCTTGTGTTTTAAGCTTGGAGCCCAGTCATCAGTGGGACTCACCCACTATGGCACAGACACCAGTACAGATAAATAATAATTTTGAAGTCATACAACCAAAAAAAGTTGAATTTATACAAAGCAAGTGCTAAGGGGATACATTGAAATTTTAAAAGCCAGGGTCGTGCCATGATAATTCTCCGAGTTAGTGCGCGAGCTACAGGCAACACACAGCTCGAAAACAAGGAGCAGGAACCTGTGTCCTCTATTTCTGATCTGTGATGTCTACAGGTTATGCGCTAAATTAGAGAATTTCTGAGTTAAGTGTATGCTCTTTTGTCTTAAAAATAGGAGCAAAACTCTGCGCTGGCGCACAGTTCATGATGCAGCCTCGCGTGAATAATTTATGTTGGGAAAGGCATAATTTACCTGCAAATTGAATAGACATGTCACACAAAATGGCGGCTTTAATTTGGGGCATAACAATATTGTGTCTACTTCTAATCCACTCTCAAGCCGCTTACTCGCATATTTTTACTGTCGCTGTCCGGCGCTCTATTTTGGGCTCTTTCGGCGGATTAGCATAAAAACAGCGAGCTTCACTTGCTGTTAGGGGCAAGGATGCTGCCTTAGAACTCCCGACAGACCCGCCTAAAAATTACAATAGAAAAACATCCAACTGTGAGCTACGGCCATTGTTTCATTAAAAAATAATAATAAAATGAAACACGATGACAGCGGTTAATACCAAACTGCATGGGCGCCAACACTACAACGGTTGCCTGGCAACCAAATGGGAAAATAAGCTACAAAGGAAGCTCAATTGATTCGAAGAGAAGTGTTGCTGTCTGTTCCAGGTGAGGTGGACATTCATTGAAGCAGTATTGATGAGGGGGCAGGGCGACTGTGTTTCCGTTTTGGAAAAATATATGATAACCAATTACAGGTACAAGGACTTCATGTAAGCCTGTCAAGAACGCATTAATTTATGAATTAACCCAGCATTCCTTTGATAGTCTTTGAAGCCGCACATAGTGGGACTCAGTTTCCGGATTCTGAAGAGGGCTGTGATTGGACTGCCAACTGATTTGGAAGAGTTAGCCATTAGAAAGGTCACCTTGAAAAGTGTAGAGGACTTTCATGGAAAGATAAGTATTGTGGGGCAGATTTACAAGCCCCTTGTGTGACTTTTGCGCTGCAGTTGCGTCACTTTTTTGACGCAACAGCGGCCTATTTACAACGTGACGCATCTAGGGAGATGCGTCACGTTGTAAAGCCCTGTGTCACATTATACCTGCGTCAGGTATAATGTTTGCAGGGTGGGCGTTCCCACGCAGGAAGGCCTAGTAAAAGTGACGCAGTGAAATCTATAAGATTTCACTGCGTCACTTTTAGGACGCCACAGCGTCAAAACCTTACGCCTGCTTGAAGCAGGCGTAAGGAGTGACGCAGTGTATTGGTAATAGGCCTCAACACGCATTGCTGGAGTTGCGTCGTGCTTGCGACACGACTCCAGCAATGCGTGACTTTTCCGCCAACAGATGCGTCAGAATTTCTGACGCATCTGTCAATCCTTGCGCCATAGTGCGCCGTATTGTAAATACGGCGGATCTATGGTGGCGTAAGGGTTTCTAAGGGTGGCGCAGGGAAAGTGATGCATCTATACAGATGCGTCACTTTCTTGTAAATCTGCCCCGCAGTGCCTAGCAGGACAGGAAACACCCGCAGCATTTTAGGGAGAAAGGTACGAGGGCACTGACAATGTACCCTAAATTTGGGAGTACATTTCCAGAGTTCCACTAACAATGGAGGAGTTTCCAACTTGGTTTTTATCACAAAGGAGGCAGCAACAGACACATTGATGGAGGAATTTTGATCAAAAAGTGGCCGAATTTTCTCCACACTGTGAGGAAGGACGTCTAACTACCATCCTAACAGATGAAAATTCCTCTACCAAAATTCAGTCTAAGTTTCTCATTACAAGTTGGGTAGTTGGTTTGATATTAACTTGCACCTGATTAAACCTGACTCAACTGAGTCGGAATTTATCAGGTCCTATAAATACCAACCAAAAAAGAGTTTTGCGGGATCCACATGGATTTTCGTGCTGACTGCACGAAAATATGCATGTTCAGGTAAATACCAAGCATTTTCCCCATGATGAATATCAGCAGTTTTGACTTTCCAATATTTATCACAAAACTTATAAATAGGGCCAGAGGAGGGAACTGAAAGCAGCCTTGGCAAAAATGCTCAAACCAGCCCCTCTCCCTTCCTCACTTTCTCTAGCTCTCTCTTTCCATCCATCCATTCTCTTTCTCCTGTCCTCTTTCTCTTCTCTTCTCTTCTCTTCTCTTCTCTTCTCTTCTCTTCTCTTCTCTTCTCTTCTCTTCTCTTCTCTTCTCTTCTCTTCTCTTCTCTTCCTTTCCACATCCTTCTCGCTCTCTCCTGGAAGCCCCCGTATGTGTGGCAAATAATCTTGGAGAGCTGTAGAAAATGACAGAGGCACCAGTAGCAGGACTGCGCTTGCAAACTGCGCCTCGAAAGGGTCCAGCCCACCGGGGAAATGCCCGATAGAACAAAAGGCCTATCCGGCCTTGTGATATAAGTGGTGGCAACAATTAAACGGGCCGGTTGTAATGAGGGCCTAAATCAGCAGATTACCCTCATTATACAGATGTTGTGCTGTGTGTGGGAGTGAGGGGTAGCAGCCATGTGTATAAGGCCATAACAATGTCCCTGAAATGCTTGCAAAGAAATGAAAATATACATTTTGTGGGGAACCACCAACTTTTCTAAACATCAGTTTTGTAGAAGTATCAAGCTCTAACTACAAATGGCATGGCGTGATGTAAGAAATGCTAAATTCCATCAAGATTGAATGCGTCATTGCATCATACTGCCCTGTTCCAGATGAGGAAGTTACTTTCCTCCCAACTGTCTATTGAAATGAGTTGTAAATATTCTCCTTATGAATGCGATGTGTGTTGAGATACCCTGTTTGACTACAATGTGCTAATTTTGGCAGGATTCTGAGATCCAAATAGACCATAAACATGTCAACCACTCTCCAGTGAAGAAGAGCTCTCTCTCTGTCCTTGGTGAGAACCGTTTGAGTTCAAACTAACATATGTTACACGTACTCTCATCCACCTCTTTCCAAAAGTGGGAAATCCCAGCACTGCCCTCATAAGAGGGCATTTATTTTGGGGAATTGTAAAAATTCCGCACCTTCAGTGCCTTTCATTAATTGCCCCAGCCCTCTTTCTCATTAATTTCCATGCCAAGTCCCTCAGAAATTCCTTCACTGCGTTAGCCAAGCTCAGAGCCCCATATGAGGTGTTAAGGCAGCCGCTTTAGGGCACCAGCAGTGCGTGGCTCCAAATAACACGGAAAAGCAGTGAGGAAAAATAGTGACTCAAGCACCTACACAAGAAAATAGCTGCTGATGATGTCTGGGTGTTGATGTCATCACATTGCGCCTGTAAGCTATATGGCTGCTGGCTGTGTGCAGCTTTCCGCCTTAAGGCTATCACCTGGCAAGATTAATTAGGTTAACCATTTATTCTGGTTCTTGTTGTTAATCTGAACGGTAACAGTGATGTTGGCAAAGAGCATTGATACTGAAAATAAACAAAACAACCACTGGCATAGCCAATAGGTCTCGCCTTTGGGACCTTATAAGTATTTAGCCATGCTGCACATTATCCTGGGTGCTACAACGTCTAAAGTAACTTCAAGTGCCACTGGTGAATGGCCACACACACCCAAGGATGAGCTTTCATGCTCTTTAATAAAAATATGGTAAAGTGTCTTCAAAATTCAAATGAGGAAATGCAGCATGTAAGTGAGAAAGCAGGGAAAGACCTACTCCCATAGAGTGGTGGTGTGAGAAAATTGGAGCAGAGTATTGATATCTCATGAAATATGCGACAGTTAGAAAGGGGAAAGTGACCTTATTAATAAACATTTGGAAAGCACTGGATATATATCTTAAACCAGATTTCTGAAAGGATAGGTTAAACAGTATGCAGCAACTGGACACTGAAACGGGGGCATAGTACGAACATAAGAATGCAACTGTAAGGTTTCCTTTTTATGGCGCTCCATATTACATACATTTTATAGTGCTTCCTGACGAGGTGCCCAAGCCTTCCAGGAGGTCTAGTAAGGGCTATTCTGTTTGTTGCCTAAAGGTAATAAAGTATATAGATGTTAGAGTGGCCTATGCGGTAATTGCATTAGCTCTTCCCTGGAGCGGGGATGACAACTGAATGTGTGTTGTGCTGGTCTCTGGTGTGACCAGAGGCTATCACTATCAGTCCAGCTAATTCAATCCGTCTGGCTGCTTCCATTGTACACAAAGACACATTTTACATAAATTAAGACAGACAACTAAAACATGCGAACACAGCTATGTTTCAGAAGAAACAAAAACAATGTGTCACTAATTATATTTGTGTGCAAGAAGCCCAAAAAACACTCATAAAGTGCTAAGGTGTAATACTAATAGTTGAAAACACTACAAAAATGTCAAATCACTACATAGACAAAAAGCAGTGGGTGCTTAACTAGTAACTTGAGTGCTATGTGTTGATCGTTGCTACAAACAATATGTTTCCAAAATTACCCCCACAGTCTATCATAAATTATATGCAGGTGACTTGAAAAAGTATGGGCTTGGAAAGAGATCTGAAAAATCAAAAAGAACATTGCACAATAAAACAAACTCTGACATTTATTTAAAAAAAAGTTGTGTGTGAACAAAGGGGACTTCCCGTGCTTCCCGCGGCTAAGATATTAAAATGCACACAAGGAAAGTTAGTTATGGCATGGGATTGAATACACTCTGAGTCATGCAGTTTGATTTATGACTCGCACTAAATCGGGGCACGGAACTCTTCCAAATAGGGAATGGGCAAGGTTACATTATTAACCCAGCAGGTGTGGGAGACAGCTGAGGAAGATTTAACAAATTACATTTAATACTGCTAACGGATCAAGGCACAGGAGTTATTTTACCTTTATATAAAAGGCAGTCAAGCCAGATATGATCATCCCACCTTTGACAGCTAGGCCAAAGCAGAAAATGGATTGCAACATATGTTTCAAACAATGGGAGGATGTACTGCAGCTTTGGTCCTGTTTACTTGAGTGCTGTCTAGGCCCGACCTAAAAAATTAATGAATGGAGGTATAAATGGACAGAAGCTAGCCAACCAGCTTGGTGGGAGGAGGGTGACACAGAGGGACCATCGCTGAAATAACGAGACCCAGTGAGGTGACCATTACCCATAAGGCCAGCTCTCACCGGAAGTTTGCTTGTGGCACATGTTTACAGGAAACAAGCAGCATCATGTCATCGGCTAAATGTAGGGTGGGTGGAGGCTTCACAAACAAGAGAGGACAATATATTCAGAGTATTACCAAGCTGCATCACATTACACGGGGCCCCCTTCGGAGGGGGGAAAGGGGGAGCAGGCAGATGAAAACTAGCAATAAATACGGCCATTTGTTTACGTTTTGTGTTTTGAAACAGCCGAGTGATGGTAGGTGAAAAACAATCCCGCAGAGGGTCCCAGGCTCCCAGGACCCCGAGAGGCAGCAACGGAGCGGGAAGTGCAAAGCGGCCTTTCGGAACTGCAGGCTGTTTTGCCCTGAATTTCCCTGCTCTCATTGGTAGAGTGCACAGGGAGGCTGGTGCCTGTGTTTTTTTAAACATGAAAATATATAACGGAGCAGTTAGTGCTCCAAGCCATAGAAGGTAAGCACATGGGATCTCAGAGAGCTACGGAGAAAAACACCGATCTGAACAAGCCCGCAGAGAGGCCCTGGCTCTACTCCGCCCACTCCTTCAATGAGCGGCCCACAGAGCCTGAGGGAGGAAACAAAGACAATGAGGAGAGGGAGCGAGCGAACGTTAGCAACAGTTCAGAACAAGTCCTAAACAAGCCCAGAGGGGGCGTAGCAAATAAAGCGGGTATGCGCTTTCTTTTCTGAACATGCCCAAAGTAACTAAAACACAAACACAGCTCCCAAAGTAAATAAAACACAAGAGAGCACGGCGGCCGTGAAGACAGATCAAGCACAACAAATGAAGCAGCTGCAAACGTTTCATCATGGCAGAGCATGAAGTAAACAAAACTCAAACACTTAACACAAGCAGAGGCAGGCCAACAAATAAAATAGTGCTATCAAAGTGTCCTAAATAACCTGAAGAGTAAGAGCACATGTAACAGGGGCAGTCCTCATAGGAGAATACAAAAGTTCAAAAGGAGGGGCTACTAAGTGTATTAACCAAACAAAAGCCGGCATTTACAAAGGACAGTAAGAGGAGCCAATGAAAAAGATGAGCGGTGCTTGAAACCCACATTCTAGATACAGCATGTCTCAAAGAGAGAGCACGCATGCGCTGCCTAGGCGAGACCTAGAAATCTGTTGATGGAAGACATTCCCACCTAGGCAGGGCCTAGTTTAGGACATATTCCTGTTCTTACAATAAGCACAAGGGCTGAAGTCTCATGGAAGAGAACATAATTCTGAGTGCCACATTCCATTGCTGAATTATGTCACATCATCGTGGATGAAATATCAACCTGCAAAAATAAAACATATATAATGTCAGCCTCCAATGCATTGTAACAGTAAGCATATATAAGTAAGTATAGGTTTAATATTCTTGATTCCACATCTAATTACATTGACAACCTAGTGGTAGCCAACATTGCGGATGTAATATATTGTATGTCGATATTTCAAAAAAGCCATATTGGTATAACACACCGTACATCAATCACAGATAGGTAAAATGTCTGATATGGGTGTGGCAGTAGAAAAGAACAGGAGATGGAGACGAACTTGTGAGCGTATTTTTCTCAGGTGAGGGGACAAGGAACTGTGAGCCATATGTATGAAGCATTCTTGTGGTAGCAAATGCTCCTATTCGGAGTTTGTGACTACTAAAATGCTTTTTTTCTACATAGTAATCCAATATTGGAAGTCAGAAAAGTTTTTCTGACTCCTAAAATGGGATAGCAAATGGATAATGGAAGGGGAGTGTCATAGGCATCCCTTCCAAATACTGAATCAGTATCATAAATATCAATGTTTTGCAAATGAAATATTGTCACATAACACTAAAATTCTACCAACACCTCAAAGTAGGCAAAAAAGGGAAAGGGGTCCTATGGGATCCTTTTCCCTTTATGAATGTAAAAAAAAGTTTGTTGGGGAGGGGGCAGTGACCCAAGAGACCACTGTCAGCTCTCAAACAAACTTTTAAAAAAGTGTACTGTTTTTGTTTTTAAATGCAGCTTGTTTCCTACATTAAAAATATTTAAAAAATGATCACAGACATGGTGGACTGTTGATCACAGGAGGCCACCATCACTGTGATGGCCACCAATCATAGTGAGTTGCAATTTGCGTACCTATGATTCGTAATTTTGTGAACCAACACATTAGTACATAGGTTGGTTAAAGAAAATCTTTTCCATTCGCAAAAAGTCAGTGCACAATTTACAACCACTTTTATCCAAATGGAAATTTCAGACATCTGGATCCTGTGAGAATATCTAGTCAAGATACTGTCTGACATAAATATTGTGCCCTAAATATTATTTACAGAAATATTGCAGTAATTAATGTAAAACCCACACCCAGTGGGCGATATTTTGGTAAATATTATTTAGGATGCAATATTTATGTCAGACATTACTTTTGTATACAATATTCAGGTATTCTACAAGAAACACATCAGACATGTCTTGTCCTATGAACTTTTCAGCAGCCAAAACAGCCAGAGGAGAAAGATAATTTATGTGATCTATGTGACGTTCCCTTAACATCTCAGTTACGCATCCATTGACCAATGATCAAAAGTATTTACCAGGAATGAAAAGATCAGAAGAAGTTGATAGTCAAAATTCACTGCATCATTGTAGTTGGAATTGTCACATTCAGCTTATCTAGACCAACTGGGTGGACTTTTGCAGCATTAGACTGACCTTTCATACAGTCTGGCAATGCCAGATGGGTCAGCTTGGAAGGGTCGGCGTGTGGGCTGCAGGCCTTCCAATTCACACAGTGCCACCTTGTGTCACACAATAACTGCTCTTTTCACACAATCACATTGCTCTGGAAACCCCTGCAGAGAGCAGGTTTTCAGCTCATTGTGTTGAGTAATTGGTCAACCAATGTCCATTCTGGGGTGTGAAACCTCCTCAGGACATCAGTGGCTTTTGTTTTCTGTGGAAGTGGGAAGCAGTTAGTAAATGTGCCTCGGGCGGTGCTCGGCACAAAGCCCCACCCCTCCTAGGCCCCCACCTTCATACAAACAATTAAAACATTTCAGAAGTTTGCAAATCTGGGGCTGTTTTTTCAGTAGAGTTATAGACCATGTGACCAAAAATAACAGCCCCCACGTATTCGCCCTTCCAAGATTGCCCATCTAGGAGTGCCAGACTGCCAGAAAGGTCAGTCCAACACTGGACTGGTATCGATGGCAGCATCAGTCAAGAGGATGCTGCAATAAAGAAGCTCCATGCAGCACACAACTTTGTCACTGAAAGCACATGTTTGCACAGCATATATCGCAATATCAACATTATGAGTCTTGCAGGGATGCAGTTTGCAGCAATGCATGATGATCATTTCTGGATTCAGAGCAAATCCAAACATAGCTATCTGCATGCCATTTAGGACTTGTTTGAATTTTAAGAAGAAAAAGAATATCTGGGGCTGAAATACCAGAGACCAACAAGTGATCATTTAATTCACAGAAGCAATGCCTTCTAAAACAAGGGACCTGTCTTTAATTCTGTGAACAAAGTAGACAGCTACATTTCTGTTAAACATAAACTTTCCTATGTGTATGATGTTCTGACCAGGGAACCGAGTCAGAGACTTAATAAAATGCAAGAAATAAGTTATATATCCTTTTTTGACTTCAAAAGCATATTTATGTATTTATGAAGGTTCAGCTATGATTTTGTAGTTTCAGGGTTCATCTTTTGTCCCGTCATTCTCAGTGATGGCCGACTCGGTGATGCGGCAAGCGCAAGATAAGTGGTTTTCTTTTTTTAAAATGTTATTTTCGCTGGTCATCGTCTGTTGACTCCCCCTCCCATCCCGTCCAACCGATTTTGCCTGCACCTGCCGGCACTGGTCATTTTAAGATAAAAAAGGCAGGCTCAACCACCTTTGGGCTATCAACACAGAACCCGGGCCCCCTCCTGTTTAACATGAGGAGTGCCTCACTGTAGTTTTTAACAACTCCATCATCGATTCTTCTCAGGTCTGGGTTTCCACAGGATACCTGCAATGGCTGCAGACATCTGCACATCTACCAGCTGCCAAGAATTCCAGTTCAACAGCAGCTTCACACTGATCATTCTAAATGTGACATGACAGTCATCTGCCTGTCAGGCCGATGTCACCAGCAGTGTGGCTTCAAACACACACCTGCTTACATTTCCATACACTCCCAGTTGAAAACAGAGTTCTCAGGAATAAACAAGACAGTGAAACTATATAAAAGCTAACTCACACCGTGCAAACAATGACTACTTCTGTGGACACCTGTAAATACAAATTTGCACAAGCTCTCATAAGCAATGAAAATGTTCATTATGTTGCAGATAATTTATCAATATTTGAAAATCATACTTTTTGTCAGAACCTGTTTGAGGGCCCCGGGGCACTTAAGGGTTACTGGGTTTCAATCAAGGTGATTGAGTCGGTTTTCCTTGGGGTCTCGGGTTATTCTACTATGAGGAATGAAAACTGTACAATAAATTCACCCTTTTAGTATTTGAATCTTAGGGTAGTGGGTTGAGCAGGCAAAGGCTTTCTTGAGGAGGTGGTGTGGGGGTAAGACACTCGGGCCTCTTCACAAACTGCATTTTGTCGTATGTCTAGTAGTACTACAATATCACTGCTCACATACTACAGAATGCTATTCACAAACCTACATGTGAAAGTCTCCCCATCTACCTCTTCTACCTTCTCTGTGCGGAGATCTCTGCCTCGATTACAGAGATCTGCTAATATGTACATATATGTTTTTGTTATAAATGTGGGAGGGACAGGTGGAGTGGCTGGAAAATACAGAATTACTATGGCTAAAAAGGTGGAGTTTACAGAGGAGTAAGGAGGAGTTTCGATAGAGTTAAGGAGGGGTTTAGGGAGGGACATGCACCCACCCATAAAAGAGTAAGCCCATTCCTATTCATAAACTGCACCTCTAAAATTACTATAGCCCAAAATTTACCAAAATGGTCGCAAATTTACTCCTGTGCAGACCTGGAGTACATCAAGCAACACTCACAGCTCACTGCTGTTAATGCAGCACCGGCCTATAGAAGATAATGGAGAGAGGGACTTGGAACCCTTTAGGAAAAAATGTTAAAATATAGTAATATATTTTGACTTTATGAATATATATATGTATATATATATATATATATGATGCTATAAAATTATATTACAATTAAAATTATATATAAATAAAAAACAAATATTATTTTATTATAAATATTTCAATCATCTTTTTTAACTCAAAAATAAAAGCAACTTTACATTTTTAAAACAATAATTATATTAATTTTCTAAAGAACTTTTTCTAATTAGTAATATATAATCAGTAAGTAAAAACATTTTAATGTAGGTGGCAATTTTTAAAATAAATCTTTAAAAAAGTAGTTTGATTTAATGTAATATACTTCAATGAATTAAATATTTAAAGCAATATTAAGTTAATTAATAGTGCTGCAGCATTTTTATTTTGTTTTACGTTTAAAATAGATATATAAAATGGATTCACATTAATATTTAACATGAAAATATTTTTACAATTTTTTAAAGTTTAAGTAATTTTGTAAAATGTCCCTATATTTTATCATAAGAATATCCCTATCTCAGTGTTGGAGACCTCTGCCTAGGTGTCCAAAGTTTTTTTTTTTTTTTCCAAACTTTATTTCTTGTTTTTCAGAAACAAAATAAACACAACCATAAAAACAAATGGTCACAGTGCTCATAACAAATATTTGGAGTTACAGGCCACACATCCTGATGGTCAGTGAGTACAAGATCAATACATTACGTAGTTTGGGAAAACATCAATCCGGGCAACATGTCTGTACTGCTTAACCATATGGATTCCTTGTTCCTGAAGCTGCACTAAAAAAAACCACAAAAAAAAATACAGAGGAACAGCCAATAGCGAGTAGTGCAATAGCCCCCCGCACAACGTGAGAGAAAAAACAATGACAGTATATTCAAATCATACCCCCTCACCCCACCCCTGTGCGGTCCAGTTCGTCCGGAGTGTCCACCACCGCTGCCTTGTCTAACAGGTATTGTCTATAGGGCCCCCAAATATCTTTAGGTGCGCATTTTACCGGCATCAGAGCGTTATAATTATCAGATTGAGCGGAACAGTAGGCTAAATCAGTGTGCCATTCCTCAATAGTGGGCAAGGGGCCTCTCATCCACCTCATAGCCACTCTACGTTTGGCCAAGAGGAGACCAATAGCTGCCAGCTTGCGCACACCTTTAGGTATCTGCTTATCGAACCCCAGCAAGGCTACCAATGGTGATTCTGGAATGGTGTGCTCCAGCATTTTATTTAAGACAGCAATGACCTCCAGCCAGAATTTCCTGATACCAGGGCAGTCCCATGCCAGGTGTGTAAAATGGGCTATGACAGCTGAACATCTGATACATTTATTATCCTCCCGCAAGCCATATCTGCACATTCTCGCTGGTGTATAGTATGTTCTATGTAGATATTTGAAATGGAGTAGTATATGTCGCCCATTTAATGAGATCGATTTGGTTTTATTAAAACACCATCCATGTCCATTGTGCGGGGGTGATTTCAAGCTCCAGCTCCTCTTCCCAATCTAATTGAGATTTAAGCTTAGACTGCGTGACCTGACAGTTGAAGAGTGTATACAAAATAGATATTCCACGTTGTGGAACCTGCGCTTGTAGCAAATATGTGAGAGATTGTCACCCTTGGGGTTCCAGCAGGTCTGGGCCCAGCAGGTCGCGCATGGCGCTGCGAAATCTGAAAAACTGAAAGGAATCTAGAGGTGTGACACCCCGGTCCGTGATAGCAACCTGGTCCCATGTTTTAACCTTTCCCTCCTGGAAGATATCACCCAACACCTTGATACCCAACTTAGTCAGTGTGGCACGGACGGCACCGTCCTCCCTAAACGGGAGCCAGTCACACCATTGTAATGGAAGGGAAGCTGAGAATATTAGTTGTAATTGCTGCTTACTAGCTATTTTACTTAGCTGATGTCCGGTGCAATTCACTGGGTCTATCGTACGCGGGGTGGGATGTAGCGCCCCCGTCAGCAGCCTTGGGAGTGGGACAGGGGAGACCATATTATCCTCTATGAGTAAGTGCGGTAAGTTGGAAGGCCCATGAATCCAGCCGTGTGCGTGAAGAGTCTGTGCTGCCCTATAATACCTCTCCATGTCGGGCACGTTTAGACCCCCCTCTGAATATGGTTTTGTAAGAGTCTCCCACCTGACCCTAGGCTGTTTAGCTGCCCATACCAAGCGCGACAGCAGAACCCGCAGATTGCGGAAAAATGACTGAGGTAAACTGATGGGTATGTTTGCAAACAGAAATAAAAACCGAGGAAGCACCACCATTTTCGTGAGGGCAATCCGACCAACCATAGATAGGGGAAGCTTAATCCAGGTCTCCACCACCTCCGTCAGTTTTTGGACAGCTCGACCATAATTTTCGGAAAGCACAAGATCCACATCAGTGTGAATTTTAATACCCAGGTACTTAACTGGGTCAGTAGTCCATTCTAAGGGATGAGTAGTCTGTACTGGGGTTGTACACGGTGTAAGTGGAAATATGAGAGACTTATGCCAGTTAATATGGAGGCCTGAATGCTGACTAAAGCGCTCTACCTCTTGTAGCATTGGAGTTAAATTTTGCTCCGGGTTTCTTATATACAGGAGCGTGTCGTCTGCATAAGCTGAAATCGTAAGGTTGTAGTTCTGAGACCGGATACCCCTATACGCGTGATATTCGCGCATTGCGCACAACAGGGGCTCCGCCACTAAGGCATACAGTAGGGGGGAGAGGGGACAGCCTTGCCTGGTGCCCCTGGTTATGTCTATTGTACAGGAATACATGCCATTTATCCTCACCTGAGCCACCGGCTGGGCATATAACACCTCAACCAGTTGCATAAAAACATCACCCACCCCAACCCTCCGGAGAACAGCGTACAAAAATCGCCACTGTACGGAGTCAAAAGCCTTTTCAATATCAAGAAACAGGGCTGCGGCCCTGACCTGCGGGTTGATGCGCGCTATCGTGCCAAAGAGAGTGCGAAGGTTACTAGTTAAGGACCTCCCTGGCACCAACCCAGTTTGTTCTGGTCCCACCATCTTTGGAAGTAAGGGGGCTAGCCTGTTTGCCAATACTTTAGCAAAAAGCTTTGTGTCCGTGTTTAATAAAGACAGCGGCCTGTATAAGGAACAGTGTTCCGGGGGGTTTCCAGGTTTCAACATTGTAATGATTGTGGCTTCTCTCATTGAGGGTGGCATGATACCTGTTTTAGCCATCTCTTCAAACAAGTTCACTAAGTGTGGAATCAGTTTATCTTGATAAGCCTTGTAGAAGGCCACCGTTAAACCATCCGCCCCAGGGGCCTTTTCGCTGGGCATGGCCTTCAGCGCGGCACTGATTTCTGTGGGTCTCAAAGGGCCGATAAGATGTTCCCTGTTGCTATTGGACAACCAAGTCATAGTAAGGTGGGCTAAATAGTCGTCATGAGAGTCAGGTGTGGCTGCTCCCCTAGAAGTATAGAGGCCTGCATAGTATTCAGCAAAGGCGTCCAAGATGGCCGGTGTAATGTCCACTAAGATCTGATTGGTGTCGTAAACACTATTAATATGGGTATCACCCCTATTAGGCCTGATTGTTGCCAACAAGGTGGCACTGGGTCGATCCCCCTCTGAGTATACTCTAGCGACCGCATATTTCCCCAGATGAGTAACTTCGTCCGCTGCAAACTCATTGTATGCACAAATTTTTGACCGGATCTGCGCTAAGATCTGTGGATTACCAGTGTCCTGCAACCTACCCTCCAACTCCTTTAATACTCTTTCTATAGTACTTAATTGGGTGCGGATAGATTTAAGAACACCAGCATGTTTAGAGATTGTGATACCGCGAATATAGAGCTTGAAGGCCTCCCAAATGGAACTCATTGTTGTTACACTACCCAGGTTGGTAAGAAAATATTCATCGATTGCAGTTCCAAGTTCTGCACGGAACACAGCGTCCAGCAGAGAATACTGTGGGAATCTCCACACCCTCTTGTGTCGGAAAGCATCAGGGAGTACTATTTTCAAAAGAACGGGAGAGTGGTCTGAGAGAGTACGGGCCAAATGTGAATAGGATTGTATAGAGGAAAGCAAGGTGCAGGAGGCAAACCAGTAATCTATCCTTGTGTGAATATCGTGTGCAGCCGAGTAGTGTGAGTATTCCCTACCCAATGGAGACAGGTGTCGCCACATGTCCCGTAGCCCTCCAGCTTGAGCAATGCCCGCAATGGCCTGCGCTGGACGCGAGGGTGGTCTAGGGGGTCCTTTGGAGCGATCTAATTCAGGATTTTGGACGCAATTAAAATCGCCGCCCCAAAGAATAGGCAAATGGGAGTGTCGCATTAGCTTGTGATGTAGAGCGTGATAGAATTGCGGATCATCATGATTGGGTCCATAGACCCCGACCAATAAGGCATTAAAATGCTCTTTTCGACATTTCGCAAGGACAAATCTTCCACCTGTATCCACTTCCAAGGACTGAATGTGTATGCCCGAGTTCCTGCGGACCCAAATCAACATACCCCTCGCATGTGAGGAATAACCTGATGCAACACATGTACCCTTCATGCGACGTTGAGATAGCAATCCAGTGCCCCCAGAGAGATGCGTCTCTTGCAAAGTGGCCACATCCACATTATGACGGTATAAGTAAGCCACCACTTTACGTATTTTTCTTTGGTCATTAAGACCTCTGACATTCCAGGAAAGGAAATTAATGTCTAAACAGTCGTTGTTAGGCTTGGACATTGAAAAATGTTACTAAAATTTAAATGCCTGTTGGTATCAAAATGCGTGACCTGAGCTAACACTGGGCGTATCGCCCTATGAGACAAATCAAAAGACCACACAACAACAAAGAGAACAAAAAACCCAAAGACCCCCCCCACCACATCAAAATAAGTAGACATGGCGAAATACGGAACCTCAGCCACCCCCCTCCCCCTCCCATTGTTAAAACAACACCCCAACAGCAGTACCCCAGATGGAATACACTTAAAGGCTGTGGCCACCAGACCCCGGAGTTACTGAGTAGTCTGTCATCGCCTAATGCGAATAGTGACCATCCAGTCACCAGGTTACCAAAATGACTACGCATCAGCACATAGCAGAATAACAATACCTCCCTGAAACTCAGCAAGCAAACAGGCACGTTTGATGATTTGTTACCCAGGCGGGGGAGTCACTGGACTCCAATAGTGAAATAGAACTTGACTCAGTCATTATGAAGGCGAAGAGCTTGAACCCTGTGTGCATTCCGATGAAGCCCCCCCCTGCAGCAGCAGCGGCCTCCTTCAATGGCGAGCTAGGTGATTTATTTACACGGTCCGTACAGTATTTCTTGAGATCACGTTGCAAGAGAGTAGGGTCTGCATAGAGTCTGGTACGGCCATCCAGAGTGACCCGCAGCCGGGCGGGGTATAACATCGCGTAATCAAGTTGTAGCTCCCTGATTTTGCGCTTTGCCGGGCCAAATTTTTTACGAGCCTCCTGCACTAGCGGCGTGAAATCTGGAAACAAGGACAGGTCGGAGCCCTCATACTTCAAGACTTTGAGATCTCTAGCCCGTCTCAGCACCGCATCCCTGTCCCTATAGTTAAGCAAGCGGGCAATCAGGGGCCTCGGTGCGGCACCCGGGGGGGGGGCGAGGTCCCAACGAGCGATGAGCCCGTTCAACAACGAACACCTCAGAATAGGTTTCCCTGCCTAGAAGTTGCACCAGTGTAGTTTTTTGACAAAGAGTTCCATATTGTCAATTGAAGTAGACTCGGGCAGGCCCAAAATGCTTACATTGTTGCGCCGTGAGCGCGCTTCGATATCCTCAGTCTTGTCTTTCATAGCCGCTATAAGTTTCTCCATTTGCTTCTGCGAGTTCCCCAAGTCCGTCTGGGTATCCTCCGCCTCAGATATCCTGCGTTCCGCCATGTCGATCCTTTCGGCGTGCTTGTCTACCCTCTCGGACATCCTGTCCATGCGATACACCAGTGCGTCCATTTTAGTATCAATGGAAGTCAGGCTGCGCTGCATGGCCCCCAGGATTTGACGAATGTCCCCTTCTGGCATGGCAAGGTCTGCCGCGGGTTCCGATGTCGTGGAGTCGCGGTCATCTTCGCAGTGCCTGGACGATTTACGATGTTCGAAGTGCAACTTCGATTGCGTTTTATCAGTTTTGCCCATTGCGCTCACAACTGTGTCGTTACTGTTCAAACTGTGTGTTGTAGTCACCACCAGGATGATGATAAGGCAACTGGGTGACAAAATTGCAGTTTACGCTTACCTCGTGGCCGCTGCCGAGGCACACCACAATGGAAAAGGTGCCCCACCACTAGAAGGACACCACGTGCAGCAAAGCCAATGAGGGGGACACTGTGGAACGTAGATAAAGTAAGCAGGGCACCCCCGTAGCACTGATTAACCCAGCTTGCCCGCAGTTGTTGCACTGATGCTGACTATCTAATTTGCAGCCGCGTGTGTGGAGGCTGCGCCAATGTATGGTGCAGACGCTCAGTAGCCAGGGTATCCCCGAACCACAGCAGGAAGTCACCAGCATATAAAAACGAATTCCCCAGCTCGATAAAGGCAAAAAATTGTGGTGTGCCAGGGGCACTGAGGGTATGGTCAGGGCCAAAAGAATGTTCTGTGACCAGCACGCAGGAGACACACTCATTGCTACACGGCCGAGCAGTCCTGGTCCCTCCCAAGCGTCATTGAGATATACAAAGGCCAGAGTCCTGTTATCCCCTTGAAGGTTCCTACCTGCCCTCTTACCGCAATAGCTGATGCAGGCCGCACCAAAGCAGCAATAGCACTACAGGCTGATCGATGCCTGTCTACAATGTCCACATGCATGGAGCGAGGGCAGGGGAAGAGTGCACTCCAATAGCGTGGCCCCAGAGGCCCCGACTCGCTGCACGAGCACCACGTCCTAGTAGGTACAGACTCCGCACAGCCAGGACTCCGCAATCTCCCATGCCCAGGAGGGGATCTCAGCCTGGCCCGATAGGCCGATCGGGGCAGCCGTGCAATCGCAGCTTCCTCCAGTCGATTCCGGGGCAAATGGTCTGCCTCTCCGAGGCCGTGTGGGTGGTCACTGTACCTCTGAAGGATGTGGGGGGGTGGTCAACCCACACAGGACCGCTCAGCCCAGGGATACAGGCCGCCAAAGAGTGCACACACAGTGGCTGGGAGCGCTCAGGAGAAGCCACCCCCTGGGGATCTTAGGCCGTGCGACATGGCGCACCCGGGCCCAGTAGTCCGGACCCCCTGCTCTGCTGCCTCCTCACCACTGGGCACACGGAGCCCTCACTCGCTCCAATGGACACAGCCCCGGTCCGCCGGTAAGGTCCGCAGCAGGCAAGAATCACTCCGGAGTCCACTAGTCGGGAGGGCGGCACCACGCAGCGCCGTCCGAATCCCGCAGCTCCAACCCTCCGCGAAATGGCAGCCGGAGGTCCCAGACAGAGCACAGGTGCGCAGCAGCTCGTTGCACCACAACCAGAGACAGCGGAGCTCCCAAACTTTCCACAAATGCTCCCTGCTGTCTCCGACGCTAGAACCTTCGTTTTACAGGCAACCAGGTGACCCGGAGGTGCAGAATATTGAAGGATTGATTAGGCGACGGCCGGAGCCCCGTTAGGCAGCGGCCATCTTGGAGTCAGGCTAGCCACGCCCTCCTAGGTGTCCAAAGTTATGCTCATATATGTGATTCTGCCTGCTGTTTCGGTGGTGGAGCCATCTAAATCACATGTTGTATTAAGTTTACACTCTTAAATAGTGAACAGCCAAAAGCAGTGAATTTTCTACAAAGTGCAAGAGAAAATTTACATGTGCAGATTAAAGCACGTGTAAATTTACCTTTGTAAATAGGCCTCTCAGAACTTAGCCACATGCGATATAGCTCTTAATAAGTCAATTGTCCAGTCAGTACTTTCTCTATAGAGACAGTCAGTTCTTAGAGTGATCAAGTGATTTGGCTTCTGTCTAGAACTCTGACCATTTGGTCTGTCTCTAAGTCTCTGATACCTATTATTGTGCCTACAGTACAAAGATATCAACATTGAAATTGTCTAGGTGTGCCCAATACTTCTGTGAGCCTCATCACTATGCTACCTCAGAATTGCTGCAATGGTGTGCCTAATTCATGGTGGGCAACCGCAGGTTGCAGCCTACCAGAAGCAGCGCTGCCGCCTCCAAGCTCTACCTCTTCCCAGATGGCTCTGAGATGAACATAGCAGTAGTGGCTGGGCCCTGGAGTGGTAGAAGCTGCTTTCACAGCAGTCACAGGCTCAAAAAACCCACCACTCAAACCATCAAAAAGCCTATACGAGGAGTCTTCTACTTTTGTGAGGAAGGAGTCCCATGGGGACTGGAGATGTTCCTGGAGCCCAGTTAAGGATCTCCAGGGGATGCAGTCATCAAAAGGGGATCAGAGGTTACAAGGAGCACTTACATGTGGCAGCTCAGGTATAGCACACAAACGGGAATCATCAGTCATGGTTCGGTTCGAAATGAGCACTCATGGGAGGACATATTTTTTCTTCACTCACCTGGTAGTTCTTCTGCCTTTCCCCATGTGCACTCTTTTTCCTTTCCTCTCCCAAGCATCAATGTCCTTGTCCCACTCCTTTCCACTTCTTGTCCAGCTCCCCAGTCTGTGCTCCCTGTTTTAAATGTTTTTAAATATATTTATTATTTTTCCTCAGGGCCCAGCAGCTGGAAAATTCTACCAGGCCGTTCACTTCCTTTTTGCACTCGTGTAAAATTGTTTCTAACTTTTTCAAATTTTAATTTAGCATTTTAAAATGGTTGCAATGTGCCATGACTCACGTGCACAATATCTCAGCCTTTGAAAGATGCAACCTATTGGCTTTTCTGGTGCTTATTATTGTATACTATCTGTTCTATATATTAGATATTATTGTTCTGTTAAGTGTAAAGCGCTCTGACACCCCCATGAGGTAATAGCAGCACTATACAAAAAATAAGCAAATAAATTAAAAAAATAAATAAATACAAGAGATCAGGTCGACATTTTACTTGCAGCGTCGACTGCTCTTGACACACGTTTAAAGGCTAGTGAAAAGGGGGGGTCAGGCTAGGAATATATGGTCTCTTTCTAAGAAGGGTCCATAAATATGGGAAAGTAAGCAACTTGTTCGCCTTACATCAGCGTCTTCTGGGCTGTTCAAAGATTAACATTACTCCTGCCCTACCTGGCAGAATTATATCTACCTTACTATTTCAGTGATAGAGGTGATTCCCCAAAAGACCCTCCACTAGGAACATTTTCTCCAGTTGTGAATTTAGAACAGATCTACCAACCAGATGAATTCCTTTTACCACTATCTCTGAATTAAGCTCCTTTGCATTTGTACATAAGCTTGTCCTTGCATATCCTCAGAACTAAAGAGTCAAATAAAGAACTTAGGGGCATATTACCAAGGATTTGCGATAATTATCGCAAAGCGCGCTTAGCGCTGTTTTTTTTATCGCCGGCTATCGCTGGATTTCATCGCGGAGATAACGCGTTATTATCAACGCTTATCTCCAAGGCGATAAAAAATCCAGCGATAGTGGCGAAACCCAGCAATAGCGCGAGAAATCCAGCGATAAATTCACTGCTCTAATGAAAAGCTTGCTAATAGGCAGGTGAGGACTTAACCTTACATTCCACCTCCCATTGACAAGATGGTTAAGTCAAGTTTTTATCAGGTGTTAAATTCCAGCGATAATCGCGGATAGCGCGACTTTTTTTATCGCGTCACGGGCATTGATAATAGGGGGAAGTTGTGTTTGCGACTGTTTGCAGTTGCTTTTAGTTGGGAACGCCTACTTTGCATGTCATTAGCGATAATTATCGCTGACATGCAAAGCGGCAACAAAACGGTCGCTATCGCCAATAAGCTGTCGCTAACAGCTGTTAGCGACAGCTTGCTAATAGGGCGATAAAAATATTGCCGCTTTATCGGCAAAAAGTGCCGCTAAAGTGGCGATACGGCCCTTGATAATATGCCCCTTTGTAAACTAGAAGATCACAGGTTCAAGCCCAGACAGAGCCACCAACGTTTAAGCCTGTGGAGGTTGATAACTGCATATTATTGACTTGGGTAATACTAGCAGCAGTTATGTGGGAGAAAATGACTCAAAAATACGGATTTCAAAAATAAATCACAAACAAAAGCATCCATTTACAAATTTGTCAACATGTATCTAACTTTCCCTCAAGCACCTCCAAATAAGACTAGCAGTAGAATAGGTATTTAACCCAGTCCTGCAATATGTGGGAACTGAGTTTAACAGGATTTTGGAATTATTAACAGCTCCCTGTAAGAAACTGGATTATTGTTTGGGGTGGCTGACTACCCACCTTAAGAAATAATTACAACCATGATCACGGTGAACGCTCAAAGTCACTAATTCACCAGAGCTCAACCACCTGGTAGCTATGCCACAGAGCAGACAGGCTTCACTTAGGGCAATGTGTAACGTTTTTATGCTGTACCGAAACAATAATAACGTTGAAATACAGAGTAATAAAGATCCAAAGCGGAACTAGAAAAATAGAGTAAAATTTAAGGACAAAAGGACACTAAAATAGGAAAAGTTCAATAAGGAAATGGGAGGTATGAATTTTTAAAGTTTCAAGTAGAAATAGCACCAAAAAGTACAAAACCTCAACACTTGTTAATGGTCATCGTAAACTGGCACCTAGGCACAATTTGGGGCATACCACGATGAAGCATGAGTCAGCCATCCCAACCAAGTTTGTTCTAGTTAAAGATTTTACTTTCTGACTTAGGGCCTGATTTATAAGTTGGTGCAGAGGGAACTTCATCGCAACTGCGGCGGGTGTTCCCTCCCCAGCAACATAGAGGTCCGCCCACCCAATTTAGATGCAAGAGAACCTTAAGTTTGGCTACAGCAGTGACTGCTCCATCATCGCTGTAGCCAAACTTCTCAGATGGCCCAACAGAGTAAGGGCCATCAGAGAATTGGCTATATATCCACCCACCTAATTAGGAAGGGTGGACTTATAGCCATTTTCTTTACTGTCCGTCACCGCCAGGCAAACGGTGAAGGTGAGAGATAGTAAAAACAAAACAATGCCCGCTTGCAATGGGAGATGACTACCATGGTGAGGGGGCATTATCTTATATATATATATATATTTTTAAACCTTATTCATGCAAACAGTCTGTTTGATTGACTACTCAAGAGAAGGAGCGTCGTATTAATTTATCACTTGTGATAAATAGCGTTGAGAGCCCTGATGACGTCCTATATTGGACAAAACGCGTTGGCTGATTACATTGTAAAGTTTATTGGATGAATTTTGAACTTATATAATTGCCAATAAAGTACAGATCAAAAAAGGAAGTTTGCGTTCGGACTGGATCTTTAAAGATTTCAATAATTGATTGATTACTAAGGACATTAATACGACGCTCCTTCTCTTGAGTAGTATTTCAAGCAATTGAAGTGGTTCAAGAGTGGTGGACCACAGGAAGTGAGCGCGACTGGATGAGTACTGACATTTGAATTTAATTGTGAATACTTACCGGTGCACACATGTGCTAAGCCCTTACCGCTTGGTCGTGAATTTACACAGTCTGTTTGATTGGTTCATGACCGGAAATGGACCTGCGCTCTACATCTTATTGTTTGTTTGACCGGATATATTGTTTAAGTATATCTACCTGCTCACTTGAAAATAACTAATAGGGTTATAAGGTTTACTTGGCATGGTCTATTTGGAAACTCATCGCATAAGGTAATTCAAGCCAGATATCATCACACAAGCTGGAATCCCCCTTAGCTCTCTGTATATGGTGAACAAATTAGCAAGACAAGGAACATGGGTTAGATTCTGTTATCTACTTGTCAAAAGGATTTCACTTCCAAACTTTTATTTCAATGTTTTTGCCTTATTTGAGCGGATAGATGCTTCAGTGCCTAGTGAGAGTGATGGCTCACCCTAATATTTAATTTAATTTTGTATGGTTCATACATTTTTCCGATTCAGTTCAAGCCACAAGAACAATTCCAATTGATGCCTCCACCTCTATCCTGATTAGAAATATGCTCACCTCTTCTTACCAGATTGAGGTAAGCCCTACAAGCAAGAATTCTTTAGAATACATATCTCGAGTCTAGTATTTAAATAGAACTTTTTGTGTTGAATTGATGCAGAGTACCTGGGAAACAACTTTGAACTCTATACACAATCAACTTATCCACATACAACTTATTAATTGATGTTTATTGGGAAACCTTTGCATATGATACACTCCAGACATAGAGTGGTGGCTGCTACCTGGAAGCAGCAGTGGGGTGGGGTGGGGGGAAGGAGCGGGAGGTGGGATCGGGTTAAAAAAAAAGATCACTTAACTCCCGGCCGGCCGGCTGGCCGGTCGCTGCCACCTCTCCTGTGTCCTCTTCCTGGCTTCTTGGGGAAACAGGAAGCAGGAAGCACCAGGGCTCCCAAGCTCCCCGCAGCCAATCACAACGCTGCAATGCAGCGTTGTGATTGGTCTGAGTGCAGTGACACGGCGCTCAGACAGGGGCTGGAGGGGTGGGCATGTTCGCCACACAGGCTGCAATGCAGCCTGCATGGAAAATATGCTATGTGCGCTTGACTGTTTGCCCGGTCCAAGAGGCCGGCCAATCACTCATGCTCATATAGGGAGTGCAAACCACTCCTCCCTCTGCTCTGAGAGCAGCCCTGCCCCACAAAGACGCCGCAACGAGAAAAAATAAAATGCGAATAACCTCGAGTTATTATCATTTTCTTTTTTTACACTGCATAAAGCAGTGGGGTGACGCTCCTCCACCTTAGCGGAGGAGCCGCCACAGCAGACATATGCAACTAGGTGAGAGAAACCCCCAATAGATTATGTTCAGTGATTTCTATGGGAGAGCCGTGTCTATTGCGTTTCCACCATTCCAAAATGCATTTTTATTGAGACTTTAATTAACCTCAAGAAATGACCAAGATAATTGTGATTTATATTTTGTCTGAAAGTGTTTTGGGCAAAGTGGCTGTAATATATTTTATTGTCTTCAAGAAATGTTTTCACCGTTAACATGAAAAATCGATGTACAGGTATAATTATGTTAACTGTTTAGTTCAACTCAAATTAATTGAATTCTAAAATGAAAAAAGGTTTATTATTTCTTTTCAGGTGTTGGCTGAAAGTTGTCAAGTTGGCTGTACACAATAGAGTGATAGTAAGTAATCCTTATGTTGTAACCATGGGTATTTGCTACCTGTTTAATACCAGAATGAATGTATAATTTAATGACAAGAATATATAGTTTATACATAAGAGTTATATATTTCAAATAGAAGGAGTTAACCTTACTGATGTACTTTGGTTTATTATATGCGCTCAACAAATATTGTTACTATTGTCTAAATAAATCTGGTTCTTAGTCTTTTAAGTCACAGTCCACCACCGGACTACACTTCTAAAGCCCTCCCACAACTTCAGGGAGGTACTTAGAGACTCAAAGGGTGTTAAGCAGATGCCAACAGCAGAGTCCAGTCCAGTTGGCACTGGTCAGTTGTGTTCTTCCAGGAAAATGCATCTTGCAGCTTGTTCCCTACTTGTAATCACATAGGAGGTTGGTCAACTGACCCTTGAAGTTCATTTCTATGTCCTGGGTACAAGTGGGAGCAGGTCCAGTCCTTCAGGGTTCCTCACAAGTCACAGACATCAGGTCCAGTCCTCTTCTAATCTTCCGGAGGTTAAGAAAAGGTTCTGAAGTAGATGCCTGAAGACACCACATTACTGCCTGGCGCAGGCTAGTTGGTGAGGGCAACTCTTGTCCCCTCCCTAGCCATTGGGGTAAAGGTTCCCAGGCCCTGACCTTCTTACTTTTGTAGTAGGTATGTTATGCTATGTATATTTGTATTGCACGCTAATTGCCCATGGGGGTATCCAGACTCTTTGCATGAGGTTTAGGCTGCTGTCTCCTTGGTGAGGTTATTCAATAAGCCAGGTCTTCTGCTTTTTGCAGAATTTGGGAAGTGATGAGGTGGCTTTGAAGTGGTGCAGGAGATCATGCCATATTTTGGAGGAGATATTTGAGTAGGTGCGACCTCCAGCTGTGGCTTGGTGGCTGCGGGTACGTGTGCTAGTGAGAGTCCGGCTGAGCAAAAGGGCCTGGGAGGTAGGTGTCAATGTACATGGCTGTTGAGGTAGGCAGGGCTGGTGTTGTGTAGTGCTATGTATGTGTATGTGAGCAGTTTGGAAAAGGTGCACTTGTGTATGGGGAGCCAGTGGAATTCTCTGAGATGTGAGGTGATGTGGATGCACGGAGGTAGGTTGGAGAAGAGAATTGCTGCTGCATTTTGGATGGTTTGGAGCCCGTTTAGGAGCTTCTTGGTGATTCCTTCATAGAATGCGTTGTTCTAGTCAAGTCTGCTGGTAATCAGGTTCTGGATAGCCATTTTCCTAGCACTTTCTGGTAGCCATTTGAAGATCTTTTTCAGCCTCTTCAGGATGTGGAAGCAGGTGGAGGTGACTGGGTTACCACGGCTGTTATGTCCAGTCTGTCATCCAGTATGATTCCCAAATTTCTGGCATGGGTAGTGGGGGTAGGTGTGGGGCTGAGATCACCTGACTACCAGGTGGAGTCTCAGGTGGAGGCTTTCTTTCTGAAGAACACCACTTCCATTTTGTCTGTGTTGAGTTTGAGGCAGTTAGATTTCATCCAGGTGGCTAGCTGGTTTGTGTAGTTGGGGGTTTGTTCAACAGGGAGAGTATCACTTGGGTGTTATCTGTGTCTGAGAACAAGTTGATGTTGTATGATCTGATGAGGTCTGCTATGTTGAATAGCATCAGAGAGATGATCCTTTGGGGACTCCTCATAAGACATCCTTGGCTTCTGACATGTAGGATGGCTAGTTGACATTTTGTGCTCTTACTGTGATGAAAGAGCAGATCCAGTTGTGAGTAGGTCTTTGGATGGTCGTTTTATGTAGTCTTCTGATCAGGGTGGAATGTGAGACTGTGTCGACGGCTGCAGAGGAGTCGAGCAGTCTGAGGGTCGCTGTGTCTCCACAGTTCAGCATCAGCCTGATGTCGTCAGTGGCTGCGATGAGGGCAGTCTCGGTGCAGTGGTTAGTCTGGAAACGTGATTGCATGGTGTCTAGGAGCTGGTGTGTATTGAGGTAGTGAGCGAGTTGCCTGTTGATAGCTTTCTCCATGATCTTGGCTGGGTAGGTCAGGCAGTAGTTTGCTAGTTGAGTGGGGTCTGCCAAATGTTTCTTTAGAAGCGTGTTTAGCATCATGTGTTTCCAGGCCTCCAGGAACATCTCGGTGGTGATGTAGTTGTTCAGGATGTGGGTTAGGACTTCGCTGATGGGGAGGCACCCATATTGAACATACGGTGGGGGCAGGGGACTGTTTGTGCCCCGGAGTGGATGGCACTCATGATGTTGGTCTTTTTCTTCAGCGGTGAGTGTTCTCCAGGATGTCAGGGTATTTATGTGGTTCTTTGTGGGTAGGCTAGGGGTGAGAGTGCAGGGGTTCGGTTGGAGGACGAAGCTATTGTAGATGGTTTTGATTTTGTTGATGAAGAATTTCAAGAGGTTGTCACAAAGCTCCTGCGAAGGGGTGATGCTGTTTGTGGTGAAGGCTGGCGTGGTGAAGTCTTTGATGTTCGCAAAGATTTCTTTGCCACTATTGGAGCTGTTTTCTATATCCTCTGCTAGGACCTTTTTCTTGGTTTCTTTGATTTGCTGATGATATCAACTCAGGACTGCTTCATATGTCTCTTAGTCGTTTTCAAGGTGATTCGTTCTCCATCTTGTTTCTAATTGTTCGCAGTGTTGTTTTGTTATACAGAGTTCTTCTGTGTACCAACTGGCCTGCTTCTGTGTCCTCCTCTGTGTGTTTTTTTTTGCAGGGTACCAGTGAGTCAGCGCATGTTGTGGTCCACTCATCGAGATGTTTGATGTCGCTGTTGAGGTCAATCCTAGGGTTTGGCTGATTCCAGTGCAGGGTGTGGAGCCAGTTGGATTTCAAGATGCTAATACAGCTGATTTTGGCCAGGCTTCTGGTTGCAGGTCTTGTCTGGCATGGAATGCCGATTTTGGAATTGGAAGATGACGTGGTTGGTCCAGGTGAGTTGCTTAGTTGAGGTGATATCAATGCCATTGAAAGTGGTGAAGACAGGGTTGAGGGTATGTCCAGCAGAGTGAGTGGGTCCTCTGATGTGCTGTTTCAGTCCCACATTCCCTAGGCTCTCGAGAAGTACATGTTGTTCCTATCTTCCAGGTGACAATTGAAGTCTTCTAGTAGGATGCAATTGTTGGAGTTGATGGTGAGAGGGGTGTTAAATTCAGCGATGTTGTTGGTGAAAGTGGATTGTGGTCCCAGAGGTCGGTAGACGCATGTTCCTCTTAGGGTGTAAGATGCTGAGATTCGTTGCTTGAAGTGTAGGTCCTGCATGTAGGGGGCTGTGTTCTCTTTCGTTATGTTGCAGTTGAAGGATTCTTTGAACATTATCGTTATTCCTCCCCCTGGTCTGTGTTGGCGGTATTGACATGCAATCTTGTATCCTGCCGGGATACCTGTGACGATGTGGGTTGTCGATTCGGAGGTCAGCCAGTTTTCCATTTAGAAGAGGAGGTCTAGGGCGTTTTGTCCAGGGTGTCCCAGATTCCTGTGGTGAGTTGGCTGAGTGATCAGGTGTTGAGGAGCATACATGAAAGTTTGTCATGGGGAGTGTGTTTGTTGGTGGATGCAGGAGGATTTCTGTGTTTGGATGGAGTAGGTGTGGTGGGTTTGGTGTTGCATTTGAAGTGGCAATGGGCGAAGGGGAAAGCTCACTCTGTGTAGCGTGGAGCTGTGTGGCAGCAACGTGTGGATGGGTTCCCTGGGTTCAGCATCCGGAGGAATGCCACAAAGCAGCACAGGCCGGTGGTAGATCCAGAGTTTTTGGCACTGGACATGGTCCAGGCATAGAGGGGCTTGGATGGACTATTCTTAGGGTGCCAGTGGTGCATCGGCACCACAGCTGCCATTAACTAGGTACTGGGTGGGCAGAGGGGATGGTGGGTGGAGCTTAGCGGGAGCACGGGAAAGGAGCAGCAGTGTGGTAAAGCGGGTGAAGGAGAGAAGGGACACAGGAGGAGAAAGATGGGAAAACAGGCACCATGAGGTGACAGAGCAGGAGGGCATAAAGCACAGGGCAGAATAAACAAAAGAAGGGCAAAAGGAAAGTAGGGCAAGAGAAAAAGAGTAAAAGTACAAAAACGAGCGCAGAGCACAAAACAGGAAAAGAGTGAAAGGGAGATCACAGAGAGAAAAACAGGGCAAAAAGAGAAGAAACGTGCATAGTATGAAAGAAAGAGCACAGAGTGAGTGAGAAAACAGGCAAAAAGTACAAAATGAGCACAGAGCGAAAGATAGATCACAGAGAGAGAGAAGCAGGTCAACAAGAGCAGAATCATACAAAGTGTGAAAGAGAGAGCACAGTGTGAGTGAGAAAATGGTCAAAAAGTACAAAAAAAGCAAAGAGTGAAACCCAGATCACAGAGAGAGAAAACAGGGCAAAGAGAGCAGAACGAGAAAAGTGTAAAAGAAGTGAGCACAGAGTGAGTGAAATAGTGGGCAAAAGAGTGCCAAGAGGAGCCTGCGAGGGAGAGTGCAGCTGGAGAGGCCGGAGCAGAGGCGGGACCCTCAAGCGCAGGAGCAGGGTCCATGAGTGCCTTGGCTGGTCGAAGGACTGGTACAGGTAAGTCCAAGGAGCGTAAGGCCAATAGTTCCTATTTGCTTTAGTAATAAAGTGTATGCCAATTCGACCATGTTTAAAGAGGGAGCACAGACACTTTACTATTGGAAATTAGGGGTAAAGTGCACAGAGTTGTAAAGCCAGCAAAACAGGTAGGGCAAAAATCTGGTGGGACATCACACAAAAGATGGCTATTTCCTACAGACTCCATTTTTGTTTCCTTCATTAATAAAAAGTAAGGGACCTATTCACAAATAGGTATTTATGCATACATAATGTAGTGCCACTTTACAAACACACATATGCTATTTACAAATTTCCAGCAGGAGCACTCCACCTCTCCTATCTCTTCTATATGGAGATCTCTGCCACAAGTGTGAGATCTCTGCCCATAAAAGTCTCTTTTTTATGATCTCTGCACACAGAAGTCTGTGTTTTAGTAATAAATGTGTGAGTGACAAGGGGCATTTCTTTGTTGCAGGTAATTCCAGGTATATCTTCTCTCCTTATCTCCTCACACCCTTCTCCTATCCACCCACATAGCCTCAACAGAGCTACAATAAGTCCCATAGATGTACATGAGGCAATCCACTTTTAGCATCCTTTAAGTTGCGAATCAGATGTCTTGATCATGTGGGGGTGCTCGAGTACTCCCTAGAATCTGTATGAAATATCATTATAGCCTATTATATGTTGCACAACATCGCCATGCATCGGGCTTACATGAAGACCATAGCCCTGAACTACAGCCCTATCCAGGTTTCTGATGGGGGGACACATAATAGAGGTCTGGGCATGCAGGTGTGGGGAAGACCAATGGCCTCATACATCACCTGAATTTCTACATTTGCTGCTGCATCGCTGTGGTTGGACATAGACAAGTCAATGATGAAAGGTCGACTATTACACCATCTACATAAATCACCCTGAGACAAAACTGGTGCCACACCATGGTGTTACAACCAAACAAACAAGTCTCATTGTCATATGCATACACATACAAACCATTTTCTCACTCATTCATTCATCATGCATATATTAAGAAACCAAACAGCATTCATACACAATAGATAATTTTGTATATTTATCTGTGGGGCTTGGAGTGGAGGCTAACGCTTGAAGAACGATATGATTTTCTCCTGACAACCTGTGGATGGTAGACTATCATTATCATTGTCAGGCTCTTGTTCCTCAGGAGCTGTAAGAGTAAGATGAAATATTTGTGTGACAAATTATGTAAAGTCCATCACCAGAGATGTTCAACATTAGGTGTCAGCAAAAAATGCCAGTTTAACTTAGTTACATGACAGAGTTCTTGTACATGTGATGTCAATAATTTAACCATACATGCCCCACAAATGATATATGTTGGCACCCCACCTGTTACTTCCAAAGATGTTTGTTTTGTGGATGGACCCTTTGACATCCAGTGGCGGCCGCCACAACAGGAAGGTGGAGCGGCGGGGGGCAGACGGGTGGGGGGAGAAAATAATCATTTTTTAAAACGTACCTTTTGCCGCAGCCTCCAACGCCGACGGTTGACTCGGAGCTCTCCCAGCAGTCTCTGGGAAGGCAGAGGCTGCTCAGCCAATCATGGCACTGTTCTCCTGCTGCAAGAGCAGCTCCAGGATTGGTCTGAGTGGCCAGCTCTGCCGCTCAGACACTGCTGTGTAGCCTGCAGCTTTTCTCCAACCCGGCTGTGAACGCAGCTGAGTTGGAGAAATAGAAGTGCGCATGTATGTTTGGCCGGCCTAGGACGGCCGGCCAAACATACATGCGCACTTCAAAGTGCCACTGCCTGCCTGTCATGGCCCCGCCACACCCTGCACGGATGTCAGAGCCATTCGCAGAAAAATAAAATTATATTGTTTCATTATCATTTTTTTTTTCTGTTACTGACTCTGACGAGTGGGACGCCGCTCCTCCGCCATTATGGAGAAGCTGCCCCTGTCGACATCAGCTGCTGAACTAGCCTCCTTGAAGATAGTGGAGTAGAGATCTCCCCAATCCAGCAGCTGGAGGGAAGAGTAATGGGAGAGTTGCAGTATATGAGTACAGAAGAGAGAGGAGAGTACTGACAGGTCACACAAATTATATTAGTGGAGATAGATGCACATGAGATATGAGGCATATCACATTCACAAGGATAAAGGGTCAAAAACATAGATTGGTAAGAAATGGGGAGTAATGATAAGTAAATGCAAGTGATAACATAAAGTAGAGGATGTCAGTTGGTCACACTCTTACCTGATCGATGAATGGTAGATGGCTTAGTTGCTATTGCCAGTATGTCCCCTGTTGTCATCTGAGAGGCTGGTTGCAGTGAGGGCACCAGGGTCTGTTGTATAATTGTAGCTGACAAGAGACATATGAACAGAGTAATGAGACATACCAACACAAACAGTATGAAGTTATGGTGACGTGTTTGATGCAAAGTACATGAACAACACAGTGCCCTCTCCTATCATTATTATTAACTGGAATATTGAAACATCATTGTGCTGAAAATGCAATGCGATATCAGAGCCTTGGGTACAGGGGCAAAGGACATCACAGTCACATATTAGCTACAATGGAGACATGGGTTGCTAGTCGGATGGGTGACAGAAGACATACATATTAGGGGTGTGTGAAATTCACATAATTTCCTTTTGCATAATTATATACATTGTTAGAAAAATTATGCAAAACGCCAATCTGACATTTGCACTATAATTTAGCACAAAAAAATGTCCTCTCACACCAAGTGCTGTGAACAGAAACTGCGTGTGTCCTGTACATTTGAAATATCCCGTTTGTTGTCCTAATGTAGTTGGTTCTACTGCTGCCCTAGCCCCTGAAATCAGTGCACTTGTAATGGGGACTGTGAGAAAAAAAGGAAGAGCCTGTATAGATGATCAAACCTAGTTTACCCTCTGAACAGTGGGTTTTTTACAGGGCTAGGATGAGAGACATATTTGTAATGTGTGCCTATCGCTCTTGGGGTAGGACAGAGTGGAATGAGTTGTGTGAGAAAAAATTGTTTGAAGGGAGGGAGATTGAGTTCTTATCTGGCCTTACGCTGGGTTTCTCAGAGGCAAGCAGGTAATATAGCTGGTCGGGTGCATAGTGAGGGCACACTCTTTAATGGCGGTGAGTCAGCATCTAGATCTGCCTCCAGGAAGAGTCTTGAACTTCTGTAGATCTTCTGTTCTTCTGGTGAACTTCTCTTTCACCCACCTTCTTTCAGTCTGCCACTTCTTTATGAGGTCCTCTCTGGTGCGTGCTTCCACCCTTAATGCATTCTCCCTATCAGCAACGTTCTGCCACTTGTCCACCTTCTGTGCTCCATTGAGGGTGCTTGGCAGTGGTCAACCACACAGAAGTTCCACTTCCTCTTCAGCGGTGCTGGCTAGCTCCTTGTGGCTGGAGCAGAGCTCTGGTAGTATGGATAGTCATGCAGTCCAATGGAAGAGAACAGAGCCTATGGTGTGTGCTATCTTTATGTGTTTGGGGATTAATGAGTGTGAAGTATGTGTGATTTAACTCAGATATGTTGTTTCCCTATTCTCTTTAATTAAGAATTCTCTGTCTGGCAGCAGAGATGTCTGCCCTGTTAGCTGAAATCTTTCGAAAAAGGCAGGGAATATAAATCTGAGTTTATCGTAACTAGTTGGGCTCTAAGGTCATAAATCCCGTTCTAGGAGACTTCACCCGCTCATTTGAGGGGAAGGAGCCTCACATTAGAAGGAGATTTTCCACCTGGAGCACGTGAATGCCATTGAAGAAGAAATATCCCCCTAACTATAGGCAGAAATCTCCGCACACCGAGATATCCCTAAAGAAACTTACATTTGTGAATAGAGGCCTATATTTTCACAAAGAATAATTTGCAGTGCCTAAAAAGCTGTGGAAAGTGTTACAGCAAACAAATGATGGACGGAATGCTGACAATGCAAACATTCTCCAGCAGTCAAAAGATCTGGGTTAAATCCATCATTCTTTTGCCCACTACGCCACCCCAGTTTGGACCCAGCCTTATGCAAATCAGTCTTGACCCTGTGCCCCATGGGAACAGTCCAGACCGAACTGCCAGGCCAGGTCCTCCCTGGACCGAAAACAAGCATCCTGGGACCGGTTTCAGGGTATGTCACCCTTCTTCAGCCAGGCTAGCTTGAATCCAGTGGCACAGTGAGCAAGGGACCCACGTCTGGGCATACCCAACCCACTTAGGGCAAAAAATGTTACAGCAAACAAATGATGGACGGAATGCTGACAATGCAAACATTCTCCCCCAGTCAAAAGATCTGGGTTAAATCCATCATTCTTTTGCCCACTACGCCACCCCAGTTTGGACCCAGCCATATGCAAATCAGTCTTGACCCTGTGCCCCATGGGAACAGTCCAGACTGAACTGCCAGGCCAGGTCCTCCCTGGACCGGAAACAAGCATCCTGGGACCGGTTTCAGGGTATGTCACCCTTCTTCAGCCAGGCTAGCTTGAATCCAGTGGCACAGTGAGCAAGGGACCCACGTCTGGGCATACCCATCCCACTTAGGGCGAAAAGTGTTACAGCAAACAAATGATGGACGGAATGCTGACAATGCAAACATTCTCCCCCAGTCAAAAGATCTGGGTTAAATCCATCGTTCTTTTGCCCACTACGCCACCCCAGTTTGGACCCAGCCATATGCAAATCAGTCTTGACCCTGTGCCCCATGGGAACAGTCCAGACCGAACTGCCAGGCCAGGTCCTCCCTGGACCGGAAACAAGCATCCTGGAACCGGTTTCAGGGTATGTCACCCTTCTTCAGCCAGGCTAGCTTGAATCCAGTGGCACAGTGAGCAAGGGACCCACGTCTGGGCATACCCATCCCACTTAGGGCGAAAAGTGTTACAGCAAACAAATGATGGATGGAATGCTGACAATGCAAACATTCTCCGCCAGTCAAACCGGTCCTAGGATGCTTGATTCCAGTCCAGGGAGGACCTGGCCTGGCAGTTCGGGCTGGACTGTTCCCATTGGGCACAGGGTCAAGACTGATTTGCATATGGCTCGGTTCAAACTGGAATGGCATGGTGAGCAAAAAAACGATGGATTTAGGCCCAGATCTCTGTACTGGGGTGAATGTATGACATTGTTCTGCATTCTGTCCATCAATTGTTGTTTTTGTAAAAAGCTGTGGAAGCCAGCACTATCTAACAAAACAAATTATTATATTTCTGTATACAAAGGAAGCACTGCGTTTAGCATAGAAACCGAATGAGGCCTAACTCTTGAAGCATTAACATAAGTGAATCTTGACTGAAGTCAGAAAATTTAATTTTCTACACTATTACAGCTGTATGATAACACGAAATGTATGGCTTTTTTTTCTTCACTTCCAGGTACCAGGTTCGCATAAAAGGCATCGCACATTTAAATAAAAAAAATGGATACCACATTTACTAACATCTCATTAATTCTTGTCGACATATTTCCCATCTGACTTTGAGGAAAATTGTATTACATTTGCATTGTGGGTACTTCCTGAAGAGATGTAATTTTTCTAAGCAGGGCACATGATTAGAAATAGATATCGTATATTTTAAAATAAGCGTAGTTCATCTTCAATTGTTCTGGAATGTATACTGTAACAAAAATTCACCCTTTTCATATTTCATAAACATCTTCAAACCAAGATATTTTCGTGTTCATATTCTCATTAATATATGCCTTCGTGTATGCAGTCTGGCTCTGGCTGTCAGCAGTGATCCAGCAGGGAGCTTTGGCTGTCAACTTTAAAGCAAGCTCAATTTCAGTTTCAACCTTAAAGGCAAACTATGTGAAGTTAAAGAGGTACTCCATGCTGATTATATTGGCTGTGCTGTTTCTTGAATCTTCAAGCTCCTCTGCATCTAGAATAATAAACATTGTTTTTGTACTCTTCACGAAGGATGGAAAATGACTTTGGGTCATCCTCAGACATTTAAAGAAATTAATTTCCATACGCTTATAGTGCATTCTCAAGTTTCTGTTTTCTGAATCCATTCTTTATTTACCCCTGCTGGAGCCTGGGGCCTCGTGAGCAAACATTAGTCCACCAACAGTGTAGGAGGTGCAGTGGCACCGGGTCCAGGGCCCAATGCGGCCCACTTCATGCCAGCTAGTGGCTATTTTTCACTACCAAACTACGGGAATGGGGGCCCGATTTCATTACTTGCATTAGGGTCCATGGCGCTGCCTTAGACCCCCATATGCTGTGCTTTAACACAGGTCCCAAGATGCTTGTTTGCGGTTCAGGGAAGACCTGGCTTGGCAGTTCGGGCTGGACTGTTCCCATGAGGCACAGGGTCTACACTGATTTGCATATGGCTGGGTCTGAACTGGGGTGGCCAAGTGAGCTAAAGAACGATGATGGATTCAACCCAGATCTGTGACTGGTGGTGAGTGTCTGAAAAGTTTCAGCGCTCCGTCCATCATCTCTTTGTGTGTGCTTTAACACAGTTTACCCATCTTTTTTGCACAGTACTTAACTGAAATGAAAACAACGTGACAAATTGACAGGTTAAGAAGCAGTATGTGAGAGCCAATACACCATGAACTAACTGTCCTTGTAAGGGAATTTTCCTGACTAATGATATATAGAGGTGTGTGAAGTGGCAAAGGTGAGCAACTCACATATTCATGTGATTTGCTTTTTTAAACTTTACAAGCTTTGTAAATTTTGAAAAAGGGAGCGTTATCAACTCTTTGTGGTAATGGGGTCGTGAGGAGCTGTGGCTGGACTGCTGCTGTTTGGCAGTTGTCCCTCCACGGAACCCACACTCTAGCACATATTGAGAAACCAAGCCCCCTATGAAAATCAATTTTATCCTACGCTGCCTCAAACCATCACCTGAGCTTGAGCCACCCCACACCTCCAGACCTAGGGGCCGATTATGATGGCGGACGGACTGGAGTCCGTCCGCCATCGTGGTGGTGACCGGGACCGTCTGCAATACATGCGGCGGTACCGCACACCCAATTAGGATGCGACCGCCACCATGGCGGTCGCATTTTGCACTTTAACATTGCGGCGGGTGCTGCTGACTGCAGTACCCGCCGCGATGTTCAAAATGCATGTTATGTATTTCACTGCACTACGTGGCAGGCACCAGACGGTGCCTGCCACTTGGTGCAGTGAAATGTAGGGGGGTACCATGGGTACCCCCCCAGTGCACAAACACCACCCCCAGACACAAGGGGGGCCCGCAACGGGCCCCCAAAGCCAATCTCCACAGGCCTTTCAATGGCGGTTTATCCGCCACGGAAAGGCTGGCTGAAGACAGCATCCTAATTTGGCGGACGTGCCTGCTAGGCACCGCCACCATTTTATGGATGCAGACCGCTCCGCCAGGCAATCGGAACGATTGCCTGTGCCGGTTCCGTGGCGGATGGTCTTTGCGTCCACCACAGTCGCAGTCTGGATCCCCCCGCCATCGTAATGTGGCGGGGGAAAATCGCGGTCCGATGGCGGAAGGACCGCCACCGCATGGCTGGCGGTCCTTCCGCCATCGTAATGAGCCCCCTAGTACCTTCCTGTTTCATGCCATACTGTGTATGACATTCCCAGAAGCAGAATGTCCCACATTTGTAGGGTAAACATCTTGTTTCTTGAAGTCAGCCTTCACCTCAGTAAAGCTGTTAAACGTGACCTGACTTTCCAGATCGCAAAGTATCTTGACTTTTGACTTTTTCATGTTATGTTTTATGTTATGTTATGTGTATCTGTATAGTGCACAACTCACTCGGGAGTCTCTCCTGGCTCTAAAGCAGGAGCTGTATGGGCCAAGCCAGGGTCAGGGCCATGTTAAGAGCCAGATCTCCAGTTTCTTACAGAATTCCAGAACTGAGGAGGAGGCTCTGAGATGCTTGAGCAAGTTGTTCCAGGCTTTAGGGGAAAGGTAGTAGAAGGCAAAACCACCGGATGTGGTTCTGCATGTACAGAGGGCGTGTGCGAGTAAGAGTTCAGCTGAGCAGAGGTGTCTGGTAGGTTTGTGAAAGTTTATGCAGTTAATGAGGTATGTGGGGCCAATGTTGGTTAAAGCTTTGTATGTATTTATGAGGAGTTTGAAGAGTGCTCGTTTGTGGATTGGGAGCCATTTGAGCTTTTTTTTTAAATTGTGAGGTGATGTGAGTGTGGGGTGAGAGGTTGAGGATGACCCTGGCTGCTGAGTTTTGTATGGTCTGAAGTCTTCTGGTCCGTTGTGCATTGATTAAAGCACGAGGTGCATTTCCGTAGTTCAGCTTGATGGTGATAAAGGATAGGGTGACTGTTCTGCGAGTGTTGGTGGGGATCCATTTGAAGATCTTCTTGAGAATCGTGAGTATGTGAAGGCAGGAGACAGAGAATGCTGTCAATTGGCCAGTCATGGTGAGTTGGTTGTCGATTACTACTCCGTGGTTCTTTGCATGGGTTGCTGGGAGGGGTGTGGTTCTGAGCTAGGCAGGCCACCAAATGAAGTCCCAGAGTGATGTGTTTCTGCTGAAATTACTACTTCTGTCTTGTCTGTGTTGAGCTTGAGGCAGATGATTTCCATCTGGTGGCTTTGGTCATACAGGTGGAGAAATTGGCCTGGGTGTTTGGCATCTTGTCCGAAAGGGACAGCTTGAGCTGGGTGTTGTCAGCATAGAATATGATAATGATTCTATGGGTGCAGATGATGGTTGGTGAGTGATATCATGTAGATGTTGAACAGAGTGGGCTGAGTGAGAATCCTGAAGTCCACAGATGAGGATGATGGCGTGTGAGATGAAGGAGGCCAGGCTGACCAACTGGGTGCATCCTGTTAGGAAGAAGCAAATCCAGCAAAGTGCAGGAATTTGGATGGAAGCTTTTTGAAGCGAATGGATAAGGATGGAGTCAGAGATGGTGCTGAAGGCTGCAGAAACATCCAGTAGGATGAGGGCTGCAGTATCACCTCTCTCCATGATCATTCGGATGTCGTCCATGGCAGCGATAAGAGTGGTCTCTGTGCTGTGGTTGGATCTGAATAAGGATTGAATGGTGTCAACAAGGTGGTTGTCAGTGAGGTGGTTGACTAGGCATTTATCATCTTCTCTGAAAAGGCCGGTAGTTGGCTAGCATCTTTAGGTCTACTGAGAGTTGCTTGAGGAGGGGGAGTATGGTGGCATGTTTCCAGGCATCCAGGTATATGGCTGTGATGATTGAGTCATTCAAGATCGGGGTGAGGGCTGCGCTGATGGGGTCCATTTTGTTGATGAAGACATTGTATGAGCAGATAGGGTCTATAGGGCGCTCCAGAGTGTATTGACTGCTTGCAGGTTGTGGTCTTTTGAGTGGTGATGGTGGGCCAGGTGGTCATGGGAGAGGTGGTTGGTAAAGATGAACAGGAGTGCTGCAAGGGTGGAAGAGTTTGGTTGGGACTCGAAGTTTTCGTAGATGCTGGCAATCTTGTTGATGAAGAATATGGACAGCTTGGTGCAGAGGTACTGATAGGAGTTACACTGGTGGAGCTTGCTTCCGGAGAAGTGAAGTCTTTCATTATGGGCAAAGATTTTCATGGTGCTGTTGGTGCTGCTTTCGATGCAGTCAGTGAGCATGGAGCATTTGGTGGTTCTGATTTGCTGATGGTAGCGTCTGAGGGCATAGTTGCTGGTGCTCTTGTCGGTGTCATTCTGACTTTGTCTCGATCTGGATTCAAGCTGCTTGCAGTCATGTTTGGTGAGCCTCAGCTCTTCCTTGTAGCAGCTTGCTTGAGGTCTGGTTCTTATGGCTTTATTGGCTTTGAAAGGAGCCAGGGTATTTGCCCTGGAGGTCATTCAGGCATTGAAGCTGTAGATGGAATCGTGGAGGTTGTTGTTGTGTTCAAGTCCGGTGGTGTAGGAGTGCAGAAGACCAGGATACTTCTGAGATCTTTTTCTAGTCCCATTGTGAAGATTTGGTGATGGTGTTTCTGCAGTGGTGTAGTATGGGTATGCTGAAGCTGATGAGGGTGTGGTCCGACCAGGTGATTGGTGTGGGCTTGTCTATTGTGATGCTGATGAAGTTGCTGAAGATGGGGTCCAGATGGTGTGTAGCAACATGTGTGGGGCATTCCACTGGCTGGGTGAGTACGAGGTCTAACAGATCCTCAAGGAGGTTCGCTGTGTTGGGATTGGTGAGGTCCTCTAGGTGGTAGTTGAGGTCACATAGGAGGATGACGGTGATGTAGTCGAGGATCAGGGGGGAAACAAAGTCCAAGATAACACTGCCAAAGTTGGCGTATGGTCCGGGAGGGTGGTAGATGAGGCAGGGTGTAGTTGGTGGTGATGAAGGGTATAAACGTAAGTGTTCCATGTTGCCGGTGGTGTTTTTCTAGGTGCTGGAGCATTGGATAGATTTTGAAGATGATGGTGATTCCACCTCCGGGTCTTTTTGTTCTGTCTTGTCTTCTTGGATCTGGGGGGGATTGCTGTGGCGATGATGGGGGGTGACAAGGGAGTCAGCCAGGTTTCGGTCAGAAAGAGCAGGTCTGGTGAGTGACCATATGGCAGATCCCAAATTTTGGTGGCCTGTTAAGTAAGGGAGCGAGTGCTGAGGAGAGTGCAGGACAGTAGTGGGGGGTCAGTTGTGTGTGGTCATGTGTGTTGAGTGTGTTGGGTGTGTGAGGTGTGTGGGCAGAGTGAAGTGGGTGCAGGAGAGTATATGTGAAATGGCAGATGGTGCAGGACAATTTTCACCTTGTGCGGAGAGTTGCTGCAGTAGTGCTGGGAGATGCAACCTGGGTCCAGCGCACAGAGGGTCGTGGATGAGTATTGATGGGTTTGGGTTAGCAGGTGGGTGGAGGATCAGGGAACTGGCACTGGGTGCAGATGGGGCACAAATGTGCACAGACAGGCTTGCCTGTGGCATACCATCGGCTCGCCAGCGGCGCACCCATTGCTAATGTCTACTGCACATGTCCACTGTGCATCTGCACTGCAGCATGCATTAAGTGATTGGTAAACCAGTGATGAACCACTTTCTGTGCAGACGGATGATGGCAAATCCAGTAATATCACTTCCTATGCAGATGGATGATGGGAAATCCAGTGATGTTCCTTCCTGTGCAGATGGATATTGAGAGATGAGTCCTCTTCCTTGGCTTCTTCATTTAAAAAAGTTGTTGAAGGGTAACCCTTTGCTAAGGCTCGTCATAAGTGTATCTATGCTATAAGGTGCTAGGCAAAAATGTGATTCTTTCTCAGTAGCCTACAGGAGCCTCCTCATGGGGTTTCTCAACCACTTACCCATGCAGCAGACTGGAAAACAAGAAAAGTTTTCCATTTCCCAGGCATTGTCAATGATAGAGAAACGGCCATGCTAGGTTCAGGAGTAAAATCCTGTTTATAAAATGTAAATGATCCTCTTGTGAGAGGCATCTACTTCTTCAATACAATATACTACTCTCCACAGAGGGTTGATGAATGGCAGAGCCCCTAATATACCTCTCAACCAACTGGCAGGAAAGGATTAAAAGCTGAGAAGAACCTTTGTGGCATCTCTTACTGTTTTGCAAGGACCTTTCTAGACTCACTGACATCCATGTTAGAAGTGGCATATTTGCTGTTCCCAGGACGACGGGAAGGTGTGGTACATCAATATCAACTCCATAATATTGTTTGACCATATTATTATGGTAAAAAAATTATGACTACAAAATGATGGAGGGCCATATTATCAAGGATAATTTTATTTTCCCAATGTTCGCAAGATTGTAGCTAGACTAGTAAATCTCACCCTCTTTAACTTTAGACACTTTTGCCAATTATTGTTAGGCTGGGGTAGAATAGTAAATCACATCTCTGTTATGTATGCACTTATCCAAATTTTTGTTGCAATGGAATTAGAATACCAATTCTCACCCCTTGATTTATACACTTTCTCCAGTGTTTGAAGTCCTGGAGTTAGAAAAGCAATCCCCACCTCTATAACTTATGCACTTTCTCTGATTTTATTTGGATTGGAGTTAGAGTAGTAAAATCACCCTTACAATTTATGTAGTTTCGCTAATCTTTGTGAACCTGGAGTTAAAATAGTTAATCTCATGTCCCAATTTATGCATTTCCCAGATTATGTGGAATTGTAGTTAGTATTCTAACCTTTACCCCTTTAGTGCCAGTATGTTTTTCACAGTGCTTTTTGGCCTCAAACTAGATTAGTGAATCTCACCCCCATCGAATTCAGTATTTCTTTATTATTTGTTGAATTTAGGGGTGTTTAAAATGTGTGTAATTGCTTTTGAGTAACTACGCAAAATGTTGACAAAATTACACAAAGTTACGTTATTACCCGAAATGCAAATCCATCATTTTGCGCTATATTTTAGTGTGTACTCGCATCAGTTTTGATGTGAGGACGCATTTTAACCGGAAAAAAAAAACTTGTGCAAAAACAAAACCACCACGAACAACAGCCATTCAGGTTCTGTTTTTCCCAACGCGGTCATGGTAAGTTTTTAGTGTGAAAGGATCGTTTGTAGTCAATTTTTACTGCAAATGGTGAGTAATTATGAGAAGTGGTGCAATGGAGTAATTTTTGCAATTACTGATTTTCTCGTGTTAAGTGCACATGACACATAATTCAGGTGATCATTTTCAGGTCCAACACACATCTTAGACACTGTGTTACATACATTTAAAATTTTGTTTTCAAACTGATTGTCAGAAAGTTCTAACATGAATTCTGGATCCAACGGAAGTGATGAACTGTTCCACACAGTTTTAATAACATTATATGCAGAAGTATTGCCTGACATAAAGATAGTGTACTAAATATTGTTTACAAAAAATATCGGTCCTTTGAGTGTAGAGTTTCTGCTATTAACTCCAATAGAGCAATAGTTTTGCAAACAATATTTAAGACACCATATTTATGTCAGATAATATTCTGACAATGATATACTGGTACCATACCATACCATTCCACACTTCTCCATATCCTCAGCCAAACATACACAAAAGCAGTAGACCGAGGGAATGGGGAATGGTATGATAAACAGAGAAAACAGAGACAATGGATATCACCACTGCGACTTGTCACTCTGCTGGCGGCTGAAGTCTATTGCATCGTAGTGGACATCAAAAAAACAAGACTGATATATTTAGTTTCTTATCTATGTGTAGAAGCATCTAACACTTCGTGTAACAAATGATGTACTTTCAGAATTTCTCTATGCCTTACATTCTGGGGAGCATTAGTGGAACTCTGACATTTCTGAAACTAAAACATAAACAATATCTATGTAATTCATATTACTTGAGATTTACCTCACCCTTCTCTGATAAGGAACTACCTGTGTTTTTGTGAGCACCCATTCACTGGTTCTAAATATATATTCAAGGTTGTTTCTTAAACTGCATTGTAAACAAACAATCATCAGTATGATGTTATTCTCACCGATACCAAGTAAACTCTTTCCTAAGCATAAATAACTACCTTAAATCTGATATATACATTTATAATCAAAATATGAACAGTCTATAAAGGTGCTAAGGGTCCTTTCTGTTCCTCATGTATCTCAATATCCAAATGCGAATCAGCAAATATGAATTTGGACTCTTTCAGATTATCTCTAAAACAAACTTTAAACTATTCAAGGTAATTTTCAGAATGTATTAAACTCATTTGAGTACTGCTCTGCATTCAGCATCAACTACAGACATGCTTCCAAAAAGTAAACAACCAATCTCCAAGGCTTTTACAAGGACTGGTAAAAAAATCATTGCAGTAGCAACAAAGTATCTCAATTTCCTAGAAAGGATGCTCTGGACTATGAGGAAACATATACGTCATATTCTGAAAATGGCCACTAACAATTGAGTCCGTGCATGGAGTAAACATAATTTCCTCCAGTCCTTGCTCTGCCAGATTTATTCCCCTCTCAAGTGCCAGTCCCCCGCATTGTGTGGACCTCCTAGTTATTAATGATTAATAATGCTCTGTGGTTGCTCTAATTTACTTATTCAATACATTTATATGGGACAATCCCCGATTATCATCCTTTGTGCACGCTGATTGTTTCTCCCATTGTGACACCATCCCTCTAGAAAACATCACTGACTGTTGCCCATATTGGCCCCATTTTTGGATTTCAGATCTGTGGGTTTTAAGTTAATTCCGGCCTTCTTCATCCATATGTAGGAGCCTTGGCCCTTAATCCATGCTCGACTAACATCTTTTGTCCAGATGTTGACCTCTCAGTAACTCTAGAGGTCAAATCATTGGCGACCAAAGGCTATACATAGTACCCCCAAAAGTTAAAAGTCGTGCCTTTTTATGTACAAGCACTTGTCACTTGTTTACTTTTTTTCTGAACTGTGTGGTCACTGTTTGAGCACTTCATAACTGAGTTTAAAAAATAATTTTTTTCTGTAGAAATAATTGTATTTATTACACTTCCATTTCAGTTGGTTAATGGAAATTTGCTTTGATCTATACTGTTTATTTGGTTGTGCTCAATGTTTGGATGGATTATGAATCCCTCGAATATGAAACCTTATTCTAAAAAATAAGTCTACAGTGAACCATTGTTTCTTTGAAATTAGCATTGCCCCTGGTTCCTGCTTAGTGCATTGGGCTTGCCCTTGTTTTTGTTTATGGCGCTATCATTCCCAAACATCATGAGTGTTCCGTGGCTTCGTGCAAAATGTAGTTTTAGAGTTTTTGTTCAGTCCTTTTTTGTTCAAATCCTGCCGCCAAGTGGTCTTGACATTCTGAGTGCACTGCCAGCTTTTTCTTTCCCAGAATGAGTGTAGTACTAAAGAGTTTGAAGTATAATGTGCAACAAGCACAGAAAGCTAAGTCCGAGCCACAGATCATGACTGTTTCACACATTAAATGTTCATTGTGAGGAAATGTACATAAAATATACAAATACAAGTATAAGTAATTAAATATACACAAAATACACATGCATGCTGTACAAATCAATAGTTCACTTTTAACCTTCAAATCATGCTTTTTTTTCCTTTTTTGCTATCATAGCTGAATCTTTCCACATCATAACATTATTTGTATAATTTTCAAATATTATGTGATTAATGTACAGCTTTGATAACCATAGTCATCCACCATTTAAAGTTGCTTATTGGAGTTTGAAGCTTGCATTGCAAAGGGAAGTTGGCTAGATGAAATTGTAATTCATTGTCACATTTAAAAGTCTAATATATAATATAAGTTATTTTCAGTTTTACATGACTTAATGTACATATACACCCATGAGTGTTTTTTCTCAAATTTCCTCTTCAGCTTGCAGCCAAGGACAAAGCGAGGCACAGCCGGACAATAGTTGAAGGAGAAGGAGGCACTCTGTAGCTAGGTGGGCACAGAAGGAAGAGAACAGCACCTCCATAGATGAGGAGGGAACATCCACCAGCAACGTGGGTGCTCCTGCCTGGAAAGTCCCTCGTTTGGAGTCCAAGAGACCCTAGGTGGGAGCTGGTGGGACCACTGACAGTGTGGTCAGTCTAATCAATGTATGCCAGAAGAAGAAAGTCAATGGGGCTTCTCCTGAACAACAAGTACTCAGAGGAACAGGCCCCTTCAACATAGGGGCCTGAAGCCACCTCCTCCATAAGTCAAGAGAGCCCCACAGCAATGGGCACTCGAGCTGTACACTCTGTTTCACCTCCTTTTACTGCAGGGGCTCACCAGAAAGATCAGTGACTGAGGGTGCGATGAAGCCCCTAACGCAATTAGCCCTCAAGTGGTGTTCACCTTTGCTCCAAGAGTGTGTAACTATCACAGTTTTACAGGAGGACATAAAGTAGCTTACTGCTGGTCAGCAGGTGCTCTTTAGTGGCTTTCAGTAGGGGGTAGTAGAGGTAAAGGCACACCGAGAGGTAAATGCTGACATGAAAAGACATTTCTGCTGCACCCTGTCCTTAAATATACTATAGTGTGTCCTGCGTCGTGTCTGGCCCTATCCCATATCCTCAAGTGTATGCACCTGAGCCCTGGGACTTCGGAAGAGGAAGATGGCAAGGGATTTTGTCTCTCAACCTATGGTAGCATTACTGACATTCTACCTGGGTTGAGGAATGGACTTTAATTTTCGTTAGGATTTGTGATTTTTATGTTCCTTTCAACATTCATTTGAGGCTTTTGAATGTAGAACTGTTCTGAACTTTTAGCATTTTTGGTTAACTACATTCCCATTAGACATTAAGGGGTCGATTCCGATTCGGGCCGGAAAAAGCACCGACCGACTCGGAGCCGGAATTTATTCCGACCGACACGTACCTGTGGCGTCCGACACGCCAAGTACGATGCAAGGCGTGCAAAATCCGACCGACACGTACTGAACCCAAGCCGAATGACCGAGCCGCACGGAAAACAGCAATCCGGCCGGAAAAACACGCGAATCGAACCGACCGACACGCACCCGGAACAAATCCAACCGAAACGTACACGCGAACTCCAAACCGCTAAGTACGATGCAAGGCGCGAAAACCACGACCGAGTCGAACGGAGGACAAGCCGTACGACCGACACGCATACAAAACTGCGAGCCGAAGTAACACAAAACACCGCGACCAACGCATACGCAGCATAGAAAACTGCACAAACACAGCGTGAACGAAACGGAGAAGACCGCACGAGACAAATGCAGGGTCCGACTCGGTCACAAGAACGTTTCCAACATGCACAAAAAGTACTACGGAAAAATACACAAAAAAAGGCCAAACAAGCAATTACAAAGCCAATAAATACTGGGGGGGGGTGGGGACAGAGAACAAAGACACACCCACAACTCCACCCATATAAAGGACACAAATCCCAACCATGATCCTTTGCAAATGCCATTCCACTGCCAGCACCCAAGAGAAAGCAACCACACACCCACAGCTCATCCCTCACACAAGCCACACACCATCAGCACACCAACAAATAGCTACCTCACATACACCCAGCAAAACACACACTCACACACCCTCACCTGCACACCAACACACACATCACTCACCATCACCACCCATCACCATGCCCCCCAAGAAGAATCACAAGTTCCTAGATTGTGAATTGGAAGTCCTGGTAGACGAGATCCTCAGGGTAGAGCCACAGCTGTTTGGCACACTGGTCCAACAGACCCCCATCTCCCAGAAAACCAAGATGTGGGAGAGGATCATCAACAGGGTGAACGCACAATCACCATGTCTGCGCACAAAGACTGACATCCAGAACAGGTGGTATGACGTGCGCAGGAGGGTACGGGAGCTGCTCAAGAAGGACTACCTCCTGAGCCAATACACCGGCAGTGGCCCTCCTGCCAAGCCAGTATACCTCAGGCCCTGGGAGGAGAAGGTGCGGGCCATCCTTCCGCCAGTGAGCGTCTATGGACTAGAGAACATCCCAGAGCCTGGTGAGTACACAACAAATGTACACAATATTCTGCCACAATACACACACACATCACTGTCAAGGGGAGAGTCAAACCATGCACTCATAGCAATTACACAGCAACCAGAACAGAATCATCCCAAAATGTGTATGTCAGTCAGATAAACACAACACATGCCATCTCAAAGTTACATTTAACCGTGTCATCACATGTACAAACACAACTACAACTACAGCTAGGCAGTGGAACAAATAGAACTAACAAACACATCCAGACATGTAGCCACCACTACAACACCAACACACAGTGAAGACCACTGAAAGGAAGGAATTCTGTGTATGCTGGGCAAGTCAGTGTAGCCAATAGCATCATGGGAGTCGTAGTCACACATATTGTTCACCCGCACAACTGTCCCATCAACACCACCATGAACCATGCGCACATCACCGGGAGTGGAAAAGGACTCACAAGATGGCTGACACTGGCTACTGCTGTGGGGAGCACAAGGCCCTGCTGGCAACTGTGCAACAACCAACAGCAGGACACCACTGACTGACATCCTGAGAGACAACTTCCACTCCCTGCAATGGAAGCACGTTCCATGGTGGGATGTCTGGCTGGCTGGGTGGGAAGGAGGACTCGCAGCACTGACCATAGTCACAAGCACCTCCCCTCACACACACCCTCAACACAAACTCCACAGAACCCACCTGGGAGAATGCAATGCCTCACATCCTAACTCAAGATCCCACAAAGAACCTCCACCCTGGGTAATGTTGTGTGAAGCACAGGGACACTCTTGGGACTTTTAGCCAAACAACTGCCAGGACAACACTCCCAGCCATCTTGTCAGCACAGGCAGCCCACCCCACAGGGAAGCAGAGTCAAAAGGAAGGAAGCATGGGCATGCTGGGAAGGGGGTGGAGGCAATAGCATGATGGGAGTAGTAGGCACAGATATCGCTCAGCCTCACAACTGGCCCATCAACACCACCCTGAACCATGCTCACATCACAGGGAGTGGATAAGGACTCACAAGATGGCTGACACTGGCTACTGCTGTGGGGAGCACAAGGCCCTGCTGGGAACTGTGCACCAACAAACAGCACAACACCACTGACTGACATCCTGAGAGACAACTTCCACTCCCTGCAATGGAAGCACGTTCCATGGTGGGATATCTGGCTGGGTGGGAAGGAGGACTCGCAGCACTGACCATAGTCACAAGCACCTCCCCTCACACCCCCTCAACACAAACTCCACAGAACCCACCTGGGAGAATGCAATGCCTCACATCCTAACTCAAGATCACACAAAGAACCTCCACCCTGGGTAATGTAGTGTGAAGCACAGGGACACTCTTGGGACTTTTAGCCAAACAACTGCCAGGACAACACTCCCAGCCATCCTGTCAGCACAGGCAGCCCACCCCACAGGGAAGCAGAGTCAAAAGGAAGGAAGCATGGGCATGCTGGGAAGTTGGGTGGGTGCAATAGCATGATGGGAGTAGTAGGCACAGATATCGCTCAGCCTCACAACAGGCCCATCAACACCACCCTGAACCATGCTCACATCACAGGGAGTGGATAAGGACTCACAAGATGGCTGACACTGGCTACTGCTGTGGGGAGCACAAGGCCCTGCTGGGAACTGTGCACCAACAAACAGCACAACACCACTGCCTGACATCCTGAAAGCCAACTTGCACTCTCTGCAATGCAAGCACGTTCCATGGTGGGATATCTGGCTGGGTGGGAAGGAGGACTTGCAGCACTGACCATAGTCACAAGCACCTCCCCTCACACACCCCCTCAACACATACTCCACAGAACCCACCTGGGAGAATGCAATGCCTCACATCCTAACTGAAGATCCCACAAAGAACCATCACCCTGGGTTATGTTGTGTGAAGCACAGGGACACTCTTTGGACTTTTAGCCAAACAACTGCCAGGACAACACTCCCAGCCATCCTGTCAGCACAGGCAGCCCAGAGTCAAAAGGAAGGATGCATGGGCCTGCTGGGAAGGGGGGTGGAGGCAATAGCATGATGGGAGTCGTAGGCACAGCTCTACATCCCCCACCACATGGCCCAGCAAGCTCACACTCACGCATGCACATCCCACAGAGAGTGGAAAGGCCCATCAAAGATGTCTCACACTGTTGCTGTGTCGTGGGGAGCACAAGGGCATGCTGGGAACTGCACACCAACCAACAGCAGGACACCACTGTCAGCCATCTTGCCATTGCTCTCACACCCACACACACTGAACTCCCCACAAAAGCAAGTAAGTATGGGAATGCTGGGAAGTTGGGTGGAGGCAATAGCATGATGGGAGTCATAGTCACAGACATAGCTCACCCCCACAACTGTCCCATCAACACCACCCTGAACCATGCTCACATCACAGGGAGTGGATAAGGACTAACAAGATGACTGACACTGGCTACTGCCGTGGGGAGCACAAGGGCATGCTGGGAACTGCACACCAACCAACAGCAGGACACCACTGTCAGCCATCTTGCCATTGCTCTCACACCCACACACACTGAACTCCCCACAAAAGCAAGTAAGTATGGGAATGCTGGGAAGTGGGGTGGAGGCAATAGCATGATGGGAGTCATAGTCACAGACATAGCTCACCCCCACAACTGTCCCATCAACACCACCCTGAACCATGCTCACATCACAGGGAGTGGAGAAGGACTGACAAGATGGCTGACACTGGCTACTGCTGTGGGGAGCACAAGGGCATGCTGGGAACTGCACACCAACCAACAGCAGGACACCACTGTCAGCCATCTTGCCATTGCTCTCACACCCACACACACTGAACTCCTGTTAGACTTGGTATCTTTTGGCGTGTTTCCCCTGACTTTTTGCTTTCCGACCTCCCGGTTTTGACTCTGTTTTTGCTGGTGTAATGATTCTGCGCACTTTCCTCACTGCTGTCCAGTGGGAAAGTGAAAGTGCTCCTGTATAAAATGTGTTATGGATTGGTGTTTCCATGGTTGGCCTATTTGGTTTATGTGTCAGTCCCTTGTAAAGTGCACTGCGAGTGCCAGGGCCTATAGACCAAATGCTGTTGGTGGGCTGCAGCACTGGATTGTGCCACCCACGCAAACAGCCCGTAAAGTGTAACTCGGGCCTGCCACCGCAGAGCCTGTGCGCAGCCTGGGGCTGCCATGTCGACTTGGCAAGTGCACACACTTGCCAGTCCCTAAACCTTCCCTTTGCTATATGTTAGTCACCCCTAAGGTAGGCCCAAGGTACCCCTGTGGGCAGGGTGCGTTGTACGCGAAAGGTAGGACATGCCCTGGTGTGTGCGGCATGTCCTGATAGTGAATTACAGCCTAGTTCGTTTTTCACTATTGCAAGGCTACCTGTTCCCCCTAGGCCAGAACGGGCAGTTTTGATTATTACAGTTTATAATCCTAACTGACCCCGGGAACATGGTAGAAATTCGAGTTTAGTATGCCTGGACTCAGAATGATAAAATGCATCTTTTAGTGAAGTTGGTTTTAACATTCTGTGTTTGAAAATACCACTTTTATTTTCTTGTCTAACCATCCAAGCCTGCCTCTGCGAGGTTGTGTATTCCTTGTCTGGAATGTGAGTGACAGGGGCTGGGGGATGCCAGGAGACAGAGTAGAGATGTATCAACCCTATTCATAATATTGAATGGTTTTATACGGATATCTATTACAAAATAAGGTAGAAAATTAAGCCCATAGAAATTCATTTTGGGGCCATAGATTCTGAGCTTGCCTTTAATTAGACATATGTTGTGTATATATTTTTTTCTATAGACTCAGGGACTCTGTGCTTTTTATCAAGCATATTAAGCATAAACAAGGAAATTGATTTGACTTCTCAGTCCAACTAAATCAAATAGGTAATTATAAATAATACACTATTTTGCGCTTTATTATCTTTTCTGATGCATGGCAAATCAACACTATTTTCCACTAATAAATTTTCACCTTATGCTAATATGTAATGCACCCAATAAGAATAATTTCTTATATGGGCCAAAGTAGGTACCTTAAATATACACATATTAAAATAACATGGGTGGAGATTTTCACTATCTAGACAAACTGTCTTTTCTTCTTTTTGGTGTTATTATCTTAGTATCTTTTCTATTACTCTTTTCATTATATTACCCCTTTTTCCTTCTCTTTTCCTTTCATAAACCTGGTTGTCACTTTATCTAAATGCACAGTTCTTAATTCTTAGAGATTCCCAACACAATACAATTGAACCTTTAAATAATCAAGTTGATTTTATTGTAAACATATTAAACAAATGCATTGCAGGACATCAACAGTATAGTAATAAATCGGCATGAGTGCATGAAATCAATGTATTGTGTTTATTGTGTGTCCAATGCAGTGAAAGTTGAGACGGTGTCCTGAGGAAGGCAACTTGCCGAAACGCGCGTAGTCTCATCTACCGCCGACCCCCCTTTCTGTCCATATTGATCTGGACTTTATTGGAAACATAAAAGAAAGGATGCTGCATCAATTTATATCAGCACAGTGTTTGTTTTAATCTATAATCTATGTGATTTGTGTTATATGTTGTTAATGCATTGTGAATATATGTTGTTGATACATTGTGACTATTAAATATATAGCATCATATCTTTATGATATTTAAAGAAAAGAATGATGAAACAATATATATAAAATAAAAATATATTTTTGATAATAATCAACCACTATGTCGTCTGATTTAGTGTTGGATGTCCTGCAATAATTTTATACATTCATGCTTGGTCTAGCCTGTCTTTTCCCTTGATATATTTTCCCTACTAGCTAGCAAGTATACATTGTTAATGTAGGGGTCCCCACATTTTTTCAAACCAAACAAAAGACAGGGTGAGTCAGCGCAGGGCTGAATAGCCAGATCGACATGTAGATGGGTGGGAGGGGTCGCACCTGGGCCCTGAATAGGACAGTGCCTTCCCTCCACAATGCTGGCTCCACCTCCTGTGGTGCGTCTGATGTCCCTGGCCTACTCACTGAAAGAAGGGACGGAGACTTGTCAACAAAGTGCTCCAGAACTGGTTTGGACTAGGCAAAGGCCTCTCTGCCTTCAGAGAACAAAGGAATTTGGGATATAAATATTGGGGCCCTGACCCCATGAATTTAGATCTCGCTGGAATCAAGGAACCTGCCAAGACGAAGCGCTGGAAGAGCTGCCAGGAGGAGTACTGCCCCTTTGCTGTGTTGTTGCTTTGTTGGGTTGGCCTGCAGCTGCTGCTTCTGCCTTGGGCAGTGAAAGGACTGGACTGAACTTTCTACAAACTTGTGCTGAGTATCTCCAAGGGCCTGGAACCGAGCTGGCCTCCTGTTAAGAAGTCTCAGGGACTACAAAGACTTCACAAGCCTCTGGGTACCGCTTCTGGAACGCTGTTTCAGTCGCCACAGAGGAAGGGAACTGCAACCGACTCCGTCAACCGAATCCATCCCTGGCCGGTGACCTGTTTGCACCGCAGACCGCATCGCCCCGCTTCGCATCGCAACCCTGGTCTCACCGTGGCGACGTCCGACGCCGCCAACATCGAGCCGCTGCTTCCACCGTGACCTGTGGGCACCGCAGTTCGCATCGCATCGCTTCACTGGGCCAGCCGGACCAGACCGACACTGTCGCTGCAACTGGCTCAAGAGTCGAGACCGCACCGCATTTGGGGCACCGCTCACACGTCTGCGACGCACCGCTCCGACTCGCACCGCTGTCCGACGCCAGCTCCCGCACTCCGGCTAGGCCGCCTGCATCGCAACCTGTCAGCACCGCATCGAGCATCGTCTCGCCCTGCATCGCACGCCTTGGACTCACCGACTCCGTCTGCACGACGCTCATCGAGCCGCTGCCTGCACCGCATCGAGGGACACCGCACCTTGCATCGCTCCGTCTTGCACCGCAACCGCGACGAACGCCGACCGGCTCGTACACCCCGTACCAGCCACAACGAGAAAAGGTACTGTGACCGAGTCTGTTCACGACTCTGCTGGCCCGTATCGACGCGGTCGGCTGGAACTGTTAGACTCTGTGGTTTTCAGCATCACGGTAGGCTCGGACGGAGCTACCGACTCGTACGAACTTTGCTTTTGTGCTATTCCTGCAAAGAAGAAGTTACCGTATCAAGCATTCATTCGTAAAGTATAGTAATGTGGATTTTTGTCGTAATTGGTCTTGTCTTGAGTATATAAAATATTGGTTATTTTTCTAAACTGGTGTGGTGTCCGTTTGTAGTGCTTACACTGTATTACTGTTGGTTATGTGCAAATGCTTTACACACTGCCTCTGAATTAAGCCTGACTGCTCGTGCCAAGCTACCACGAGGGTGAGCAGGGGTTACTTCACGAGTGTAACAACCCTTACCCTGACTAGGAAGAAGGGTCCCTACTTGGACAAAGGTGCAAGCCCTTGCCAACTAGAGATCCCATTTCTAACATTGGTTGTCAGCGGTGAGGATAGGACTTGTGTTTGCACTTGACTTACAGTGATTGGTGTGCACTACTACCATATCGCAGACCATTACGTACCACATACTGGTTCTTTTTCTTTTGGCCTATTTTTGATCTTGCCAGTTTTCAACTCACGACTTTTGTCATGCCTGAATCAATTGCATCATCCGTTGCATCTCTGGAAGTTATCTTTGAGGAGGACAGGTTGGAATCCTACGCCGTAAAGGAGTTACGAGCGATTTGTAAAAACTTGAAAGTCCAAATTAAAGGCCTCACAAGGAAGGAGGAGCTACAGAAGGCGCTGAGGGCCTGGGTAGCAGCCAGACATGCCAATGGGCAGCCTGGTGATCTCAGTGAGGAGGTGGAAGAGCCTATTTCCAGGGTGGATGTGCTTTTGGGTAGGGGGAACCCGCCAGGTCAGGCAGCAGCAGTCTGTCCCCAGAGGAGCTGGAGGACAGGCGGGAGGCAAGGCAGTTTGAGCTGCAGAAGCTCAGGCTGGAGAGTGAGCGGGAGGAGAAGAGATTGGCCATAGAGGAGAGGAAGATGCTCTTAGAGCATGAGAGAGAACTGAAGGAGCTAGAACTTAGGAGTAAGTCAGGCTCAGATGGTGGCAGCAATTCGTCCAGAAAGGCAGACAGGATTGTGCACATTCCCAAGAACGTAGGCAAGGAGTTCAAGAAGGGGGATGACATACAAAGGTGGTTTCAGGGTTATGAGGCAGCCATACACATGAATGGGGTCCCTGAGGAGAATTGGGGAGCAGGATTGTGGCCACTTTTCCCGGAAGAAGCAAGGGATGCTCTGATAGCTTTGGGTAAGGGGTATCACCTCACCTATGCTGACATGAAGGATGCCCTTCTCACGAAGTATGGTCTTACTCCTGAAAAGTACAGGGATCAGTTCAGGTCCAGTAAGAAGTCTGATGCCAACACTTGGTTGGAATGTGTGGATGTGTTCTGCAGGTCTCTGGATGGTTGGGTGAAGGGCAGTAGTGTAACAGATTTTCAGGGGCTCTACAACTTGATTGCATGGGAGCACTTGTCTAGTCTATGTTTTGCAGATCTGCGCCAGCACCTAGCTGATAGTAAGCTAACTGACCCCAGGAAGCTTGCTATGGAAGCGGACCGCTGGGTGAGTACCAGGGTCCACAAGAAAGCGTTTGGGGGAGACTCAGCCAAAGGTGGGCAGGGTCCCCAGCAGAAAGGTGGGGGGACAAGGGTAAAGCACAGGAGTTCTCTAAAGGGCCCCAAACTAGTACCCAGGGTAAAGGTTCCCAGCCCCCTGCTGATAAGAAGAAAGGGGTCTCTACAGGGAAGCCTGTTGAGACCGGCCCCCGCAAGTGTTATGCATGTGACCAGGTAGGTACCTTTAAGGGGGACCCCAAGTGCCCGAAGGGGACACAGCCACCCACCGGTGGACAGTCCAAAGTGTTGGCTAGTGTAGCGCTCGGGGAGGAGGGGTGCCCACAGGAGGGTGGGGATCCCGCAGAAATGACCCTTGTCTCACTAGGGGACAGTGAGATGGTCCCAGGAAACCAGGTGCCCCCTAACACAAAGAAATATAGCACCTGGGTGACCATTAATGGGAACAGGGTAGAGGCTCTCAGAGATACTGGAGCCAGTGTGACCTCAGTCCGGTGTCACCTGGTGTCTGAGAAGCAAGTAGTCCCAGGAGCATTCCACCAAGTAGTTGCTGTCGACAACTCTGAGCGCCAGTGTTTGGTGGCGCAGGTTCCCTTTGAATGGGGGGGGGGGTCTCAGGTCCCTTGAGGGTGGTTGTGAGCCCTACCGTGCCTGTAGATTGTCTGCTAGGAAACGACCTGGAGCAGTCCTCGTGGAAGGAGGTTGAGCTCAGGTCGCACTTGGAGATGCTTGGGTTGCCAGAGTGGGCATGCGTGTCTACTCGGTCAATGGCAGCCAGAAAGGGTGATCAAGAGGACTTGGAGCCTGAAACAGTGGCCCAAGTCCCTGCCAAGAGAAAGGGCAGGGGCGCGGGAAACCGGCCCCCGAAGTTCCCACGGACCGGGAGGAGGCGGACCTCGAGGGGACGCCTCGGTGCCTACAGGGGAGCAGGTAGCCGAACTGGGAGACATCTCTGAGCTGACCCATTGGCAGCAAGAAGGGGGTCCCACCAGGGAGGAGTTCTGCAGGGAGCAGAACGAGTGCCCTACTCTGGAGGGTCTGCGGCGGCAGGCTGCAGACCAGGCAGCTGGTAATCAGTCCGGGTCACATCTGATCTATTGGGAGAATGGTCTCCTATACAGTGAGCCTAAGGTTGCTGAGCCTGGGTCAGCCCGTGTGCTGGTGGTACCCCAGCGCTTCAGGACCTTCCTACTGGGTCTGGCTCATGACGTGCCTTTGGCAGGACATTTGGGGCAGGACAAGACCTTTGACAGGCTTGTCACCCACTTCTTTTGGCCCCAAATGCGAAGGCAGTCAGATGCACACTGTAGGTCTTGCCAAACTTGCCAGGCAAGTGGTAAGAGTGGGAGGAAGGTCAAAGCTCCTCTCCAACCTTTTCCTGTTGTTGGAACACCCTTCGAAAGGGTAGGGATGGATATTGTGGGGCCACTGGATCCCAAGACAGCCATGGGCAACAGGTACATCCTGGTCTTGGTGGACCATGCCACCCGGTACCCGGAGGCAATCCCTCTCAGGACAACGACGGCGCCAGTGGTGGGCCGGGCGTTAATGGGGATCTTTTTCCGTGTGGGATTCCCCAGAGAGGTGGTTTCTGATAGGGGGACCAATTTCATATCGAAGTATATGACATCCCTGTGGAAGGAGTGTGGTGTAACCTACAAGTTCACCACTCCTTACCACCCACAAGGAAACGGTCTGGTGGAGAGATTCAACCAGACCTTGAAAGGCATGATCAAGGGTCTAACAGAACCCATGAGGCGTAAGTGGGACGTCCTCTTGCCATGCCTACTCTTTGCATACAGGGAGGTGCCTCAGAAGTCTCTTGGGTACAGCCCCTTTGAGCTCCTGTATGGCCACCCTGTCAGAGGACCTCTGAGTTTGGTAAAGGAAGGCTGGGAGGCGGCTCCCAGGAAAACTCCCCAGGATGTATTTAGCTACATGCTGGCCTTTAGAAACCAAACTGCCCGCTTCAGGAAACTCGCTCAGGCGAACCTAGAAGCAAGCCAGGAAGAAATGAAGAGATGGTATGACCAGAATGCCACTCTGGTCGAATTTCAACCTGGGCAAAAAGTGTGGGTCATGGCCCCAGTGGCACCTTGTGCCTTGCAGGACAAGTGGACTGGGCCATATGAGGTAAAGGAGCGCAAAAGTGACGTCACCTACCTGGTGGATTTGCAGGCTCCAAGGAACCCTTTGAGGGTCCTTCACGTGAACCGCCTCAAGCCCCACTTCGAGAGGTCCGAAGTGAGTATGCTCTTGGCGACAGATGATGGGGTGGAAGAGGAGAGCGAGCCTCTCCCTGACCTCCTGTCTACCAAGGAGCATGATGGGTCAGTAGAGGGTGTGATCCTCTCCCCTATTCTGACTCAGGAGCAGCAGGGGGACTGTCGCCAGTTGTTGGGACAGTTCGCCCCACTGTTCTCTCTGACCCCCGGTGTTACTCACTGGTGTACCCATGACGTGGACACCGGTGACAGCCATCCTGTGAAGCACAAGATTTACAGGTTGACTGACCGGGTCAGAGCCAGCATCAAGGAGGAGGTCTCTAAGATGTTGGCGTTAGGGGTGATTGAGCCCTCCCACAGTCCTTGGGCCAGCCCAGTGGTCTTGGTCACAAAGGCTGCGGCGCCCGGTGCCACTCCAGAACTCCGGTTTTGTGTGGACTACCGTGGGCTCAATGCCGTCACCAGGACTGACGCACACCCCATCCCCAGAGCTGATGAGCTCATTGATCGGTTGGGAGCTGCCCGGTTCCTCAGCACGTTTGATTTAACGTCTGGGTACTGGCAGATTGCCTTAACCGATGGGGCCAAGGAGAGATCAGCATTCTCAACCCCAGAAGGTCATTACCAATTCCGAGTGATGCCCTTTGGGTTGAAGAATGCCCCTGCCACCTTTCAGAGGTTGGTCAATCAGGTGTTGGCTGGGCTGGAGGATTTCAGTGCCGCCTACCTGGATGACATTGCTGTGTTCAGTTCCAGCTGGGAAGAACATTTACAGCACCTTGAGAAAGTGTTGAGGGCTCTGCAAGGTGCAGGCCTCACGATCAAGGCCAGTAAGTGCCAGATCGGGCAGGGTTCTGTGGTGTACTTGGGACACCAGGTAGGAAGCGGCCAGGTGGCGCCCCTACAACCCAAGATTGACACCATTCTGGCTTGGGAACCCCCAAGACCCAGACAGAGGTGAGAGCCTTCTTAGGTCTCACCGGCTATTATAGGAGATTTGTTAAGGGCTATGGCACCATCGTTGCCCCCTTAACAGAGCTGACCTCTAAGAGGCAGCCCAGGAAAGTGATCTGGACTGAGTCCTGCCAGAAAGCTTTTGGTGCCCTGAAGGCAGCCATGTGCACGGCGCCCGTGCTCAAGGCACCTGACTTCTCCAAAGAATTTGTCGTGCAGACTGACGCTTCAGAGCATGGTGTGGGAGCGGTGCTCTCACAACTGAACGAAGAGGGCCTGGATCAGCCTGTAGTCTTCCTTAGCAGGAGACTACTTCCCAGGGAACAGAGGTGGAGTGCCATAGAAAGGGAAGCTTTTGCTGTGGTCTGGGCGCTGAAGGAGTTGAGACCATACCTGTTTGGGACTCACTTCCGGGTTCAGACAGACCACAGGCCCCTCAGATGGTTGATGCAAATGAGGGTGAGAATCCAAAACTGCTGAGGTGGTCCATCTCCCTACAGGGAATGGACTTTACGGTGGAACACCGTCCTGGTACAGAACACGCCAACGCAGATGGTCTGTCCAGGTTCTTCCGCCTTAGTGAAGAGAACTCCAATGGGGTTGGGTAGTTCTCCCTACTTTCAGCTGGAGGGGACATGTGTTAGACTTGGCATCTTTTGGCGTGTTTCCCCTGACTTTTTGCTTTCCGACCTCCCGGTTTTGACTCTGTTTTTGCTGGTGTAATGATTCTGCGCACTTTCCTCACTGCTGTCCAGTGGGAAAGTGCAAGTGCTCCTGTATAAAATGTGTTATGGATTGGTGTTTCCATGATTGGCCTATTTGGTTTATGTGTCAGTCCCTTGTAAAGTGCACTGCGAGTGCCAGGGCCTATAGACCAAATGCTGTTGGTGGGCTGCAGCACTGGATTGTGCCACCCACGCAAACAGCCCGTAAAGTGTAACTCGGGCCTGCCACCGCGGAGCCTGTGCGCAGCCTGGGGCTGCCATGTCGACTTGGCAAGTGCACACACTTGCCAGTCCCTAAACCTTCCCTTTGCTACATGTTAGTCACCCCTAAGGTAGGCCCAAGGTACCCCTGTGGGCAGGGTGCGTTGTACGCGAAAGGTAGGACATGCCCTGGTGTGTGCGGCATGTCCTGATAGTGAATTACAGCCTAGTTCGTTTTTCACTATTGCAAGGCTACCTGTTCCCCCTAGGCCAGAACGGGCAGTTTTGATTATTACAGTTTATAATCCTAACTGACCTTGGGAACATGGTAGAAATTCGAGTTTAGTATGCCTGGACTCAGAATGATAAAATGCATCTTTTAGTGAAGTTGGTTTTAACATTCTGTGTTTGAAAATACCACTTTTAGAAAGTGGGTATTTTCTTGTCTAACCATCCAAGCCTGCCTCTGCGAGGTTGTGTATTCCTTGTCTGGAATGTGAGTGACAGGGGCTGGGGGATGCCAGGAGACAGGGTGAGTCAGCGCAGGGCTGAATAGCCAGATCGACATGTAGATGGGTGGGAGGGGTCGCACCTGGGCCCTGAATAGGACAGTGCCTTCCCTCCACAATGCTGGCTCCACCTCCTGTGGTGCGTCTGATGTCCCTGGCCTACTCACTGAAAGAAGGGACGGAGACTTGTCAACAAAGTGCTCCAGAACTGGTTTGGACTAGGCAAAGGCCTCTCTGCCTTCAGAGAACAAAGGAATTTGGGATATAAATATTGGGGCCCTGACCCCATGAATTTAGATCTCGCTGGAATCAAGGAACCTGCCAAGACGAAGCGCTGGAAGAGCTGCCAGGAGGAGTACTGCCCCTTTGCTGTGTTGTTGCTTTGTTGGGTTGGCCTGCAGCTGCTGCTTCTGCCTTGGGCAGTGAAAGGACTGGACTGAACTTTCTACAAACTTGTGCTGAGTATCTCCAAGGGCCTGGAACCGAGCTGGCCTCCTGTTAAGAAGTCTCAGGGACTACAAAGACTTCACAAGCCTCTGGGTACCGCTTCTGGAACGCTGTTTCAGTCGCCACAGAGGAAGGGAACTGCAACCGACTCCGTCAACCGAATCCATCCCTGGCCGGTGACCTGTTTGCACCGCAGACCGCATCGCCCCGCTTCGCATCGCAACCCTGGTCTCACCGTGGGCGACGTCCGACGCCGCCAACATCGAGCCGCTGCTTGCACCGTGACCTGTGGGCACCGCAGTTCGCATCGCATCGCTTCACTGGGCCAGCCGGACCAGACCGACACTGTCGCTGCAACTGGCTCAAGAGTCGAGACCGCACCGCATTTGGGGCACCGCTCGCACGTCTGCGACGCACCGCTCCGACTCGCACCGCTGTCCGACGCCAGCTCCCGCACTCCGGCTAGGTCGCCTGCATCGCAACCTGTCAGCACCGCATCGAGCATCGTCTCGCCCTACATCGCACGCCTTGGACTCACCGACTCCGTCTGCACGACGCTCATCGAGCCGCTGCCTGCACCGCATCGAGGGACACCACACCTTGCATCGCTCCGTCTTGCACCGCAACCGCGACGAACGCCGACCGGCTCGTACACTCCGTACCAGCCACAACGAGAAAAGGTACTGTGACCGAGTCTGTTCACGACTCTGCTGGCCCGTATCGACGCGGTCGGCTGAAACTGTTAGACTCTGTGGTTTTCAGCATCACGGTAGGCTCGGACGGAGCTACCGACTCGTACGAACTTTGCTTTTGTGCTATTCCTGCAAAGAAGAAGTTACCGTATCAAGCATTCATTCGTAAAGTATAGTATTGTGGATTTTTGTCGTAATTGGTCTTGTCTTGAGTATATAAAATATTGGTTATTTTTCTAAACTGGTGTGGTGTCCGTTTGTAGTGCTTACACTGTATTACTGTTGGTTATGTGCAAATGCTTTACACACTGCCTCTGAATTAAGCCTGACTGCTCGTGCCAAGCTACCACGAGGGTGAGCAGGGGTTACTTCACGAGTGTAACAACCCTTACCCTGACTAGGAAGAAGGGTCCCTACTTGGACAAAGGTGCAAGCCCTTGCCAACTAGAGATCCCATTTCTAACAACTCCCCACAAAAGCAAGTAAGTATGGGAATGCTGGGAAGTGGGGTGGAGGCAATAGCATGATGGGAGTCATAGTCACAGACATAGCTCACCCCCACAACTGTCCCATCAACACCACCCTGAACCATGCTCACATCACAGGGAGTGGATAAGGACTGACAAGATGGCTGACACTGGCTACTGCTGTGGGGAGCACAAGGCCCTGCTGGGAACTGCACACCAACCAACAGCAGGACACCACTGTCAGCCATCTTGCCATTGCTCTCACACCCACACACACTGAACTCCCCACAAAAGCAAGTAAGTATGGGAATGCTGGGAAGTGGGGTGGAGGCAATAGCATGATGGGAGTCATAGTCACAGACATAGCTCACCCCCACAACTGTCCCATCAACACCACCCTGAACCATGCTCACATCACAGGGAGTGGAGAAGGACTGACAAGATGGCTGACACTGGCTACTGCTGTGGGGAGCACATGGCCCTGCTGGCAACTGTGCAACAACCAACAGCAGGACACCACTGACTGACATCCTGAAAGACAACTTTCACTCCCTGCAATGCAAGCACAGTCCATGGTGGGATAACTGACTGGCTGGGTGGGAAGGAGGGCCGGCTGTCAACCAAATACAACCAATGCAGACCATGTTCACACCCCAACAAATACATAGAAATGCCCAAATAATGCAGGACAATGTGCTACACCAATATCAACCCCTGACTGTGACGACTTAGGACAATGAAATGTACAGGCCCGCACCCAGAGGCACAGTCACAACTGTCAGGTGTGTCAACCATTGATGCCTGCAGAAACATAACATACATTGTGTGTGTCTCCCAAAAACAGGTGATGATGGGGACACAGCAGCAGACGCTGAGGAGTCCCAGTCCCAGGCTCAAGAGGATGTGGAGCTCACTGGTGTCGTACAGCCTTTGCCCTCCTCGGACGAAGAAGACCAACCTGGCACATCCGGTGCAAGTCAACATGCAGCACTAGCAGGACCACCAGCTGCAGCACCAGCAGGACCACCAGCTGCACCCCCTGCACCCACCCCTCCAACGACTGTCACCACAAATACCATCCCTGCCGACATGGACAGAACAAGGAGCAACACCAGCACAGGGACCCTGGACCAACGTGGGGCCATGGACACCACCACCACCACCAACCCCCAAGGGGGACCAGGGTCATCTGTGCGTGCCACTGCACGCACTGCACATGTCGGCAGGGGTGGGAGACAGAGGTCGCTGCTTGCAGAGGTTGCTGGTGTGCATGATGACCCACAACTGGTACGCAGAGCCGATGCGTACCAGTCCAGCACCGGAGATCTCAGCCAGGTAGTGGGGCTCCTCAGAGACATGAAACAGCAGCAGGCTGCCCATCATGCCCGCTTGGACTCACACATGTCCCGCGTGGAGTCCAAGTGGGACGCACTGCAAGAGATGACGGCGGTGCACAGGGACATATTACAATGCCTCCGCCAGATGAACAGCAACCAGTCCACACCTCCCTGTGTGCCAACAACATCTGGTGCTGAACAAACTGCAACTGCCACAGGGAGGGAGGATGACTCTGGCGGAGAGTCCCCTGCACCGCAGCAGCCTGTACTTGAGGGGCCCCCCAAAGAAGAGGGGTCGTCCGAGGAGGGGCAAGTGAGAGGCCGATGGCCAAGTGCAACTCCCAGGAAGCCTGAACCTGTTCTGGATGTTCACCTTTGTGCACAAACTGTTCACCCTGTTGACGGCAACACAACTCCCACACATTACATGGGGAGTACAAGTTGGACCAATGTCTCAGACAACTGTGGCCCCGATACTGGGGATTTTGTCTACCAGGACTTTCAATTCACCGAGGAACTTCTGATTGCAAGATATATGTACAGCACTAACTATCCTATGCACTATTCACACAAATGTATCACAATAAACACACTAATACACCATACTTGCCTCTGTTGTGATTCCAACGTGGGTGCTGTCATGGGGATGATGAACTGCAAAATTACACTGTGTATGCGAACTGCAACAGCAAGTACAACACAGGCATGTGAGTAAAGGCAACGTGACACATATGAGGGAGACACACCACCAGGGCTACACAACACATACACACCTAGGCCTTCTGACTCATTGCCTACACTGATGTTGCCAGGGAAGACGGTGCAATGCACAGACACCACACCTATTCCCAGTTGTAGTCAAGTAGCCCACAGGTGCAGTAAGCAAATGGCAGTCAAATGTGTGACCACAGACAACGCACATCACAAAGTGAAGCACAGGTTTATTACACAGTTGCAACATGTCGTAACCACTACAGATGCAAGGTAATCCCACCTGGCAGCGGGCACACAGTCAACAACTGTAGAAGGAAGGAAGTCCATGGGTGTGGCGCACATCACCTGTAGGGACACAACAGCTACCACCCTGGAAGTACAATCACGTCGTCGGTGGACACAGTTGACCAAACGAATCTGAAAGTACCCTGTGAAGGACAGAAATGACACACAGTCAAAAGCAATGGAGAACAGGACAGAACAGCAAAACTCATGCACAATACATGTTACAAGATACCCACCCAGAACCAAGTTAGCATGTCAACACTGTTGGGGAGTACAGACCACCTGTAAGCACACATTGCTACACACATCCAGTCAAGTAGCCCATGGACACACTCCAACAGCACCAGAGCACCACCTACACATATCATGCCAACTCACATCATTGACATAACACCTCAGGATACTCACATTCAGCTAAAGAAGTTGGTGATGAGCTGTGTGCGGACATCACCCTCATCATCATCATCATCACTGGCATCGTGGTCCAGGCCAGGATCCTCCACAGGTGGCGGATGTTGGTCATTGTCATCCTGGATGAGAGGCAACTCCTTCCGCACTGCCAGGTTGTGGAGCATGCAGCAGACGATGATAATCTTGCACACTTTCGCTGGGGCATATGGGAGGGACCCTCCTGTCTTGTCCAGGCAGCGGAAGCGGCTCTTCAGGAGACCAAATGTCCGCTCAATCACTCTCCTGGTCCGACCATGTGCCTCATTGTAGCGCATCTGGGCTGGTGTCACAGGGTTCCTGAGGGGTGTCAGCAACCACAGCATGTTGGGGTATCCCGAGTCACCTACGGACAGACAAGTGCACATTAGCTGACTTGGAAAAGTGGGCGGAATACTACAGATCAGATTACACACAATGGCACAAAGTCAGTACACACCGACAAGCCAGGCACGCTGGTTCTGCATCTGTGCCATCATCCTGGGGATGCGACTACTCCTAATCACAAAGGCATCGTGTGCTGAACCAGGGAAACGGGCACACACGTGTGTGATGGTCATATCTGCAAGACACACCACCAGTGCATTGACCGAGTGGTAGTGCTTGCGGTTACGGTAGGCCTGCTCCTGGGCCTGTGGTGGTACCAAAGCCACATGTGTCCCATCAATGGAGCCAATGACATGCGGCATCCTCCCCAGGGCATAGAAGTCACTCTTCACGTCAGTGAGTCATTGCAGTCTAGGGAAATAGATGTACCGGTTCAGGAATAGCAACATTGCCTCCAAAACATCGCAGAGCACACGGCTCAACATGGTCTGTGACATCCCACCAGCAGTCGCCACAGTATGTTGGAAGGTACCGGTGGCAAAGAAGTGTAGGGCTGCCATCACCTTCACCTTGGGGGTCAGCGCTGTAGGATACGGCCGGCCAGGCTGCAAATGTGGGGCCAACTGCACTGCCAAATCCTCAATCAGCTGCCTGGTGAAGCGGTACCGTCGGATGCTGTCCCGTTCCACCATCGTTGCCAGGTCTGGGAATGGTCGATGGACAGCAGGAGCCCTGCAGTGCAGAGGAGAAGAAAGCAAGATTGTCAGTCACCCCACATATGCGGCATTGAACACACTCAATATCACAACATACATCATTATGAGGCACAACTACATGAAGTGTGCAGTTCCGTAAGGACATGTATGGTACATACATGGCCAACATCTGTCATCACGGTTCAACAAGTGGCATCAATAAGTCCCAGGTTGGCCCATTGGACATCATGAGGCCGTGTCACAGTTCCCATCTCCTGCTGCCATGTCACAATCACCCCCCACAGTGACATGTGAGGACAGATGTGCCCCAGGCATCACAGCTCAACGACAGGTACATTCCCAGGGACCCTGTATTGCCACATGGACACTGGCATTACATGGAGTAACATGTATACACCACAGCAAAACAACCATGACCCCCACAGGTAGTGGTCCCACTTGCCACTGCAGGACAGACATGGACGTCTGTGACACACACGCACAAAATCAAAGTCCATGCACACACAACGTGGATGTGGAGACTGTCTCCCATTGTGCACATGAAATCAGAGACATTGTAAACACTACATGCACACAAACTGTGGAGGACCATCACTATTGTGCCACTGGGACACCCTGGCTCAAACATACCGTCCCACATGGGACTCACGGGGTATGTGACATGACATACACATACACCACCGTGAAATGTGACCATGGCACATGCACAGATATGAACAGTTGCATATCACAGTGGTCATGTACACGTAACACCCAGGATCCTGTCCCCATGAACACGTGCACAGCCTGGGGGTGGCTGCCCCCAGGTGACACCCACAGGACAACATGTACACCAACATACACACAATAGGAAATGCAGCCTTACATGCCTTATGATACAGTTTGGACAGGCTGTCGTGTTGTAGGTGTGCCCCTCACTCCCTGGGAGCTATCTGTGGCTGGCATATGTTCATCTGAGACAGGCATGGTGACATATGCCAGTCACTTGTACAGGGATGCGTTGAACAGCAATGGACCGATCGGTGCCCCGGCCGGCCCATTGCATTCAATGTGTGCGGGTACGCGTTGTACCCCTGTACGCGTTGATCAGCAATGGACCGATCGGTGCCCCCGGCCGGCCCATTGCATTCAATGTGTGCGGGTACGCGTTGTACCCCTGTACGCGTTGATCAGCAATGGACCGATCGGTGCCCCCGGCCGGCCCATTGCATTCAATGTGTGCGGGTACGCGTTGTACCTCTGTACGCGTTGATCAGCAATGGACCGATCGGTGCCCCCGGCCGGCCCATTGCATTCAATGTGTGCGGGTACGCGTTGTACCCCTGTACGCGTTGTACCGCAATGGACCGATCGGTGCCCCCGGCCGGCCCATTGCATTCAATGTGTGTGGGTACGCGTTGTACCCCTGTACGCGTTGTACCGCAATGGACCGATCGGTGCCCCCGGCCAGCCCATTGCATTCAATGTGTGCGGGTACGCGTTGTACCCCTGTACGCGTTGATCAGCAATGGACCGATCGGTGCCCCGGCCGGCCCATTGCATTCACTGTGTGCGGGTACGCGTTGTACCCCTGTACGCGTTGATCAGCAATGGACCGATCGGTGCCCCCGGCCGGCCCATTGCATTCAATGTGTGCGGGTACGCGTTGTACCCCTGTACGCGTTGATCAGCAATGGACCGATCGGTGCCCCCGGCTGGCCCATTGCATTCAATGTGTGCGGGTACGCGTTGTACCCCTGTACGTGTTGTACCGCAATGGACCGATCGGTGCCCCCGGCCGGCCCATTGCGTTCAATGTGTGCGGGTACGCGTTGTACCCCTGTACGCGTTGAACAGCAATGGACCGATCGGTGCGCACCCATTGACAATGGCCTAGCCTGGCAACGGACGTGTTTTCGAAATTCGAACGAGTCGGTTGCTGGAAATTCAGTTGGTCACCCACAACAATGTTGCAAAATCATGTATGTCATGAAGTTGAAGATTTGAAGAATGCTGTGGGCGTGTATTGGTGCTGCTATTCCATGGATTGGCCAGATTCAGAAGATGCAAACGACTTGGACCTATCACTTTGGACACATGGGACAGTATCTGCCTCTCCAGCACATATATATTGCTGGCTGTTCCCCTGAGAGCTCACTTGCCTGCACTACATGCTCCAGGACGACATCTGCCACTGCACTGCTGCTGTCTCTGCCCCCTCTGGACCCTGCAATGCCACGTACTGTGGAGAGAGCCCCAGCCTTCAGCCTTGAGGAGAACCAGGCCCTGCTGGACAGCCTACTTCCACAGTACAGCAAGCTGTATGGGACACCAGGGGAGCAGGTGAGTGTTCTGTGCACTGCCTTTCTGAATGTGCATTTTGTCTGACTAGCAAGGCTGAAAGTCTGCACGCCACTGGCTAGCAGGCTCACTGAGTAGTTGTCACCCCCCATAGTGTGTAGTGACATGCACTGGACAGGTATGGTGCAGTGACAGTGCATTTGAACAAGGTTTTACTTCCCATGCAATGATACCATGTAGTGACGTCTGGCAAACTGTCCATGGGCAGCGTTGCACTGCCTGTGTACATCATGTGCCCCTGTGATTGAGACATGTATATACAACTGTGTCATGCACGGATATGTTGCATGTGTAGTAATGGCCTTTTCACTTTGTCATCCTGACAGGTTAATGCCCATCGGAAGCAGGAGATCTGGAAGGACATCGTCCGGGCTGTCCGGTCCGTGGGGGTCTACAAGCGCCGGATCCGCAACTGCCAGAAGAGGTGGCAGGACCTTCGGGGCTGGACCCGGAGGATTGCACGGGTCCAGCTGAAGCTGTCGCCTCCTCGCAGGAGGGGCGGAACACGGACCCTGACCCCCCACATGCTCCAGATCCTGGCGGTGGTGTTTCCAGACCTGGATGGGCAGCTGAAGGCCAGACAGCAGCAAGGAGGGGTGAGTCAAAGACTGCACTGTGAACTCTGTATTACATGCTATGTGCCCTCCTCTGGCCTGGTTAAACTGCCACAGTACAGCAGTCATGTTGTCCAGGAGCCATGTCCCTCTATTGTGCACTGCCCACTCCTCATCTGATACCCAGGTGTGGCCCTTACATTCATGGAATTGTGTCACTTGGGACTGTGTCCTTGCAGTTTGCTTCACTAAAGGTGGGGGACAGCATCTGTTTCCCTAACTCTGTTGTGGGCATCATGGGTGGGTCCATTGTTCACACAACGCCTGTGTTCGGACATGTAATCTGCGTGTTGCTTTGATATGCGGTCCACTTGCTGAGCTGAGCCACCACATGTGCCTGGGGTATGGGGAACACACCCATGCAGCGGGTGGGAACAATGTTTGGGCCCCAGGAGTGTGCAGATTACGTGTGTCACACATACATAGCCAGCTATCCACTGTCCAGGGCTCATCCCTCATTCATGTGGGGCAGGATAGTCATGCTTACTCCAGGCCATGCAATGCACTCTGTACTCCCACTCCCGTGTATCAGCTGACACATTGTGCGCAGTGATTTGCCACTGGAGATGTGACCATAGGAGACGATACTTGTGTGTCACATAGGTGTTTGATCAGCTGCCCGTGCAGACTGGGGTATGCGAATGTGAAGTTCAGGCAGCTGTTTCCCATTCACAGCAGATTGTGAGGGGCTCAGGTTCAGAGGGTAGTGTCACAGGTCTCCCATATGTCCAATCGGTATGACCTGGACAGATGAGGGTTAAGATGATGTGTTGTGTGGGGGATGTACATGTGCACTTGTGCAGCTCCAGGACTTGCATTCCCCATGACCTACTATTGTGACACAGTGCAGAGTGTTGTTGTCTGGCTGCCAAGTCATACATCACTGAGACAGTGATGTATGACTTAGCAGTCATGCCTCCGCCATGGCATGTGTCTACTTATTGGTGATCCTGCAGGGGAGTGACATGTGCTACATGCACACCATTGTGGCGATGGCTATCAGGACATGGGTGCATCATGGTGTCTGTCGCTGGTATGCATCACATGCATTTCCTATTTGACTCTGGGCATCCCTTTCATCCGGAAACCTGTACTGACTCAGTGGCATGAGTTGTGATGAGTGCATGTCCACATGCTACACCGTGTCCTCTGCACTGTCCAACTACTGTGTAGGTGGTGCATGTGTCCATACTGGGGTGTTGCTATCCAACAGACACCAGACAGATGGGTGCAAGGCCATGTGGGATGTGAGTGCCATGGTTGGCATCAGACTGACAATTGGCTTCTCCTGTTCAGTTAGGGCACTTTTAGCAATGTTCAACTAATGATGCCAGGGCTTGCTCTGTAATGTGCTGTGCTCACAGTGGTGTGTGCGTTTGGTGCAGGTGACTGATGTCTGTCTGTTTCCCCATTGTTTGCAGATACATCCACGGCCATGGAAGGGGACAGCTCCATGGACCAGGAGGAGCCGGAGAGCCAGACTGGGTCAGCAGCCGAGGAGTGGTCGGAGGGACCCAGTGGCACAGAGGGCGAGGGGAGCCACACCGAGGAGTCCTCAGCACCATCCACCTCAGCTGAGGACCAGAGCAACTCGGAGGATGACTCCCTTATGGAAATTTGTACTTGTAAAGCGCACCCATACCCCCAAAGGGGTGTCCAGGCGCTGTACGCATACCGCTGTGGAACCCTTCCTGGCTTTTCCCTGTGAAATGTCCACTCCTGGGCACCCCCAGGGTGAAGCCAGGCATCCCAGCGCTGTTGGGGCCGTTGTGGAGATTAAGCAAGCTATTGCCCAGAGTTGCAGAGTGGGACCCATGATTAGAATAGGCACCGAGGCGAGAATTATCAGGTCCGAGGAAATTGAGCCCAAGACCCGCCGAGGCGGGAATTGAACCCTGGTCCCGGGCCAGATCTCTGCATCAGGGTCTGCCGCTCTAACCCTTGAGCCACACTTCTCCAGGCGGGTGTCAGCAGCCACCACACCCCAGCTAGTGTTGCTGTCCCCGCCACCACCAGCACCACCACCGCCCTCCCATCGGCTCCCATTCCCCAGGTCCGTGGAGGGTCCCATGTTCGGGAGCGTGTCTCCTTTGGGCCAGGCACCGCACCCCCTGCCCCTGTGTCCCCTGCTGCCCTGAGTGAGGAGTCTGTGTACCTCCTTCGCCAGCTCCATGTAGGGCAGACAGCCATGCTGAGTGTCCTCCATGCGCACACCGCTCTGTTGACTCAGCTGGTGTCGTTCATGGAGGGCATCTCATCGGGCATGTCTGACCTACAGAGGGGCAATAGGTCCATGGACTCCTCCCTGACGGCAGCAGTGTCCCTCCTCAGACAGTCCCTCACCCCTCCTGCCTCTGCTCCATCCACACTCCCCAGCACCTTACCCGTCCCAAGCACACACACACCGGCACAGGCACACACCAGCACACACACGTCCAGCACACAGACACACATGCCACAAACAAAACGCACACGCACGCACAGTCAGGGGACTGAAACCAGACTCACAGGGGATGGGGCCCTGGAACACACACACGCATCCACGAGCACTGCGCAGTCCTCAGTTGCCTCTCCCTCCAAAGCACCCTCCCTTGCCTCACCTGCAACCCCAAAGACCCAGCGGCTCTTCCTCAGTGACCTCGGCCTCTTCCCCTCCGATCCAGCTGATACAGCATTCAGGGGGAAGAGGAAGCCCACCCACACGGAGCAGAGTGCCCCTCGCCCCCGGACACCCTCCCCCAGGCGCAGACAGACTGAGGCCCCCACCCGCAAGTCCCCCGGAGTCGTAAGAGCAAGACCCCGCCGCCGCCCTGCAGCTCAGGCACCAGGTCTCCTTCCTCCATCCCTCAGGCCCCCACTCCACAGGTGCCCCCACCACACCCTGCCCCAGGTTCCCCCACCCACAGATATACCATCCCCAAGAGGATCCGGCCTTCTCCCCCTGCCACTTGCTCTCCCGGCACCACACCCCCGCTGCGCTTGTCTGTGCCACTGATGTGGTGAGGGTGTCCTCCCCCTCTGTCCAGCCCACCTTGCCTGTTCCCCATTCTCCTCCCCTGGAGGTAGGCACTGCAGTGGAGTCCACTACCACCCTGTCTGACTTGGGCACTGCAGTGGCGGACCTGTCCACTCCATCTGCAGGGTCCACTGCAGTCGTGCCGGCACCCACAACATCTGAGTCATGCCCCCCAGTTGTGCCGGCACACACCATGTCAGACACCTCCACTGCAGTTGTCAGTGGCTCTCCAGCACCCACCACCCCTTCCCTGCTTCCTCCTGGTGAGCCCTGATCCTGTCCCTGCGGTGCCTGGCCTGCCCCCCGGTTGCCCCTCCTAGTGGATTGTCCCTGGTTTTGTGCAGTGCAGGCATGCGTAGGGTGACATCTGCCACTGTCACCCTGTTTGGACTTTGACAATGGACTGGCCATTGGCCTTTGTGTTTTTTCTGGACTTTCAGTTTTCAATACACACATATGCTGAATAAAGCAACTTTCTGTTCTCTAGTGCTTATGCTTCTGATGTACATGTTGTTGATGATGCTAACCATGCCCTTGCTGCAGTGATGGTGATATTTGGTCTCATGATAATGAAGTGTTACTGTGCAGGAACCCATGTGGTCCAGGGGGAATGTGTCCTATCCTGTGGTGTATCCATGTCATCCATAGCAGCATCTGAGGGTGTCATGTGTTCAGTATTTGGCAATGGGATTTCCTACTTACATTAGCAATTTCACATCTGTGGCTTCCACCCCTGCACATCTGTTGTGCCTGCCATTGTTCAATTCATCTACTTCCCTGACTGTGTGGCCATCTCCACTGGACATGCAGGTTTGGGCATCAATGGGGAAGGACTCATCTGTGTTGTCAGTGCAACATTGCTATACAAGTGTGTTGGATCTGTGCTGATGATTTTGTTGGCACTTCCATGACCAGGCTGATGTGACGGGAGCCTTCATTTGGTGCTAATTGTTGATTGTGTGACCAAGTGCTCAGCTGACATGATGGGGCCCTACTGAGGCAACATATGGCACAGCTTTCCTCACACAGGAGTGGAGTCCCCTCATGGCAGTGTGTACTCCTGTGACATTGCCTGCGCCCAAGGTGTGTGTTGTATGAGCATGTCTGTGTGTTCACTTCCGTTTAGCTGTGCATGCTGTGATCCCTAGTGTTGTACCTGTTTGTGATGCTTGCTGAGTTGACCTATGTTCCCCCAAAGTCTTCTCCCTGGGTTCTCTGTGATGTGGGTGCATGGCACATTACTGGTCATCAGGGTGTCACCCATAGGTGTGTTTTCTGTCAGGGCTGAGTTTGTGTGCAGACGCAGATGGGTCACAGTCAGGTTTCCCCTTGGCACTTGTTGTTTGCCCCTGTCATGTGATTTCCAGTTTGTGTTATCTTTCAGTGATTGTGACACGTTGTGTGTGTGACTGCTGGCACTCCTCAGGGTCCGGGCTGCAATGTTGGTTGTTGTCTATGTGTGTTCTTTGTGGGTGACCTTGGCTTCTTCATTGGTGTGTGACTGTGGCTGGGATCCCATTGGTTGGTGTGGTATTGCCGTCATGTCCATGTACAGGGTAGTGTGCAGTGTGTCAGACATTCAGGAGTCTTGTTGAGTGGCCATGTGTGATGTGTTTCTGCACCTTGGTTCCCACCCACCACCCTGGAATAGTCATGGGTGCATGTGTAATGTCACCAGTGCATGTGTGCTTCACTGCTGCACATTGTTGGAGGTCGAGGGGTGTGGTGTTGAGTGTGTGCAGATGAGAGTTGTTGCCCGGCTAGGCCCCTGCCTCCATGTTGGCCTTGGCTTACTGGCCGTGCTGATTGATTTGTGCTTGTGTAGGTGTGATGGTAGTTTGTTGCTCAGGACACATGACTGTGGTTCACAGTGTGAACGACATTTAGCTTTGTCATCACAGTGGGATTGTAATGCAGCCCAGGGTCACCACATTGTGGGGGCCCTGGGGGTAGTGCTGTGGTGTGTCTGTGTCTTGCTGTGTCAGTTGCTGTTCCTACGTGCCTGTGTGACATGTGTGATTTGTGCTCCCTCTCATCTGACAATGCCTGCTTGCCCACATAGGGGATTTGGATCCATGAGTTACCTTTGTGTGGCACTGTATGCACATCTGTATGATTGGTATTCAGGTCTCCTCATGTGTTGTGTGGTTGCCTGGGGACACTGGCACCCCCCTCACCTGTTGTGTATGATGTGCAGTGTGGGTCTGCCTGTTTGTGTTTGTGCATCTGCACCACTGCATTGGCATATCTTGGGTGTGCCATTGGCTGTATGTAGTTTGGTGGGTTTCCCCTGCTGTCCCTGGGACTCCTAGGTCATCGGTCAGCACAATGATCATGGTTTGTGTGTCCCATTGCTGCCATGGTATGGGATCTGTTCACCTCACATCTACAGTCTCCACAGGGTATCTGCATTTGTGTGCCCATTGGTGCAAATATGTGGGTCTGCATTCTGATGGTCACTTCTGTCATTGTGTCATTGATGAATGTTGACAGTGTCAGCCCCCATGGGTGTTGTTTGTCTGCACATGGCCAAAGCTATGTCTCATTTGCACTGCAGTATTTGCCTCCCCCAATTTATGTTGCAATGGGACACATGCACTACTTTGCCACTGATGTGTTTTATGTTCTGTGACCAGGAATCATACATGCAGTTTGGCAGTTGCAGCTTTTTCTTTGTCAACACTTACATTTTGGTCACTGTGATGATGGGGGTTTGGACCCCATTGCCACAATGTTCAAAATGTGCTTCAGCTATGGACCCCACACTTACATTTTGGTCACTGTGATGATGGGGGTTTGGACCCCTTTGCCACACTGTTCAAAATGTGCTTCAGCTTTATGGACCCCACACTTACATTTTGGTCACTGTGATGATGGGGGTTTGGACCCCATTGCCACACTGTTCAAAATGTGCTTCAGCTATGGACCCCACACTTACCTTTTGGTCACTGTGATGATGGGGGTTTGGACCCCATTGCCACACTGTTCAAAATGTGCTTCAGCTATGGACCCCACACTTACATTTTGGTCACTGTGATGATGGGGGTTTGGGCCCCATTGCCACAATGTTCAAAATGTGCTTCAGCTATGGACCCCACACTTACATTTTGGTCACTGTGATGATGGGGGTTTGGACCCCATTGCCACACTGTTCAAAATGTGCTTCAGCTATGGACCCCACACTTACATTTTGGTCACTGTGATGATGGGGGTTTGGACCCCATTGCCACACTGTTCAAAATGTGCTTCAGCTATGGACCCCACACTTACCTTTTGGTCACTGTGATGATGGGGGTTTGGACCCCATTGCCACACTGTTCAAAATGTGCTTCAGCTATGGACCCCACACTTACATTTTGGTCACTGTGATGATGGGGGTTTGGACCCCATTGCCACACTGTTCAAAATGTGCTTCAGCTATGGACCCCACACTTACATTTTGGTCACTGTGATGATGGGGGTTTGGACCCCATTGCCACAATGGTCATGGCCTGCTTGCATTGTGGGGGCCACACACATATATGTGTGGCACATGTGATAGGGGGTCACATTGTATGTTCAAAGTCATGTTCAGTGTTGTAGGCATTTGACACAGTCTACACACGCTTGTCATGGTGTTGGGGGATGTCTTTTTCTTGCATTCCCTAGGTTGTGGTGTGCTGGTTGTGTCATGCATTGTCCATCCTATGAGTGGGGGTGGTGTTGGTGGTAGGCATCCAGCCCCCCATGGGTAGAGGTGGTAGTAGTGACAGGCATCCAGCCCCCTGGGTAAGGGTGGTAGTAGTGGTAGGCATCTGGCACCCCCTGGCTAAGGGTGGTAGTAGTGGTAGGCATCCAGCCCCCTGGCTTAGGGTGGTAGTAGTGGTAGGCATCTGGCACCCCCATGGCTAAGGGTGGTAGTAGTGGTAGGCATCCAGCCCCCCTGGGTAAGGGTGGTAGTAGTGGTAGGCATCCAGCCCCCCTGGGTAGGGGTGGTAGTAGTGGTAGGCATCTGGCACCCCCATGGCTGAGGGTGGTAGTAGTGGTAGGCATCCAGCCCCCCCTGGGTAAGGGTGGTAGTGGTGGTGGGCATCTGGCACCCCCATGGCTAAGGGTGGTAGTAGTGGTAGGCATCCAGCCCCCCCTGGGTAAGGGTGGTAGTAGTGGTAGGCATCTGGCACCCCCATAGCTAAGGGTGGTAGTAGTGGTAGGCATCCAGCCCCCCCTGGGTAAGGGTGGTAGTGGTGGTGGGCATCTGGCACCCCCCTGGCTAAGGGTGGTAGTAGTGGTAGGTATCCAGCCCCCTGGGTGAGGGTGGTAGTAGTGGTAGGCATCTGGCACCCCCTGGCTACGGGTGGTAGTAGTGGTAGGCATCCAGCCCCCTGGCTAAGGGTGGTAGTAGTGGTAGGCATCCAGCCCCCTGGGTAAGGGTGGTAGTGGTGGTGGGCATCTGGCACCCCCTGGCTAAGGATGGTAGTGGTGGTTGGCATCCGGCCCCCCCTGGGTAGGGGTGGTGGTGCGCATTCAGGCCCCTGTGTGCATATGTGGCATTGGTGATGGGCATCCCGCCCCTATGGTGCTGCTGTTGCTGGTGTAAGTAAATTCTGCATCCCTCTGTGTGTGTGTGATGTGTCGTGTACGTGTTGTATGTGTTTTGTGGTTGGTGTCTGACTTACCTTCTGCGCCGTACGCGTCCGTGCCTGTTCCGGTAGTAAATGTAGAATATTGGTATGATCGGGACGAAGGGATTCATGGTTGGTTCGTGTCGTTCGTCTTTCTTGTCGCTTCGCGTCGTCCTCGTCGCTGGCGTGTTCGCCTCGTAGCCGTGGATCGTGTTGTGGCGCGAATCGGAGCTTATGTGCGCCTCTCCCGGATGCTTTGACGTGCCGTGCGTAGCGGCGGGTTCGGCGCGTACGGAAAGCGCATCGTACTTGTTCGGCCGGACGGGGCTGCATTTTCCCTTCCGTGCGACTCGATTCTGCGTTTCCGGATTCGCCTCGGTCGGAGGACAGGACCTGGATTGGGTGAGTACGACTCGGCCGGATTCTGTGCTGTTGTGCGCATCGTACTTACTCGTTCGGTATGCTTTACGGATCGGTCGGGAAACAGGCATTCGCATGGCTTTTTTCCCGACCGAATGGTATTGGGTGCGCCTCCGACCGAGATCGGAATCGGCCCCTAAATGTAAACCAGTTTATTGATATTCAGGACATCTTTTTTTTTCTTTTTTTTTTAGTTGATCACTCCGCTCCAATCGCAATCTACCTTATAGACTCATGTACTATATTTGTTCTTTATAGCCATCCCAAGGAAAGTTGACTTCTTTTTTGAAGCAGACACTAAAAATGTTGTTTTTTTCCTTGAAATATATTGTACATTTTTTAAATCTAACCTCATTGTAGTCTTACTTTTTGTGCATGTGTAAGTGCTTGTAGATGTATTTGATTGAATTGTTGCTAAATGTTCCACGGCCTCTAGCACATTACTTTACATTATTGTGATACACATATTCATGATTTGGCACACAAGAGATGATACACAGGTGAAAAGTGCAAGTGATATTTATTTAAGTAGAATATTAAAAGTCCTACAATATGCATTAAATATTTTGGGATGGGTGATTTAGCAATTGGCATGTGCTTTGTGAGGAAAGGTAATTGAGTGTTAGATGAAAGATTCATGGGTGTGGTGGTCGTTGTCTACACCCATGTGGAGAGGCATCATCTGCATATCCTGCTACTCTATACTCAGCTTATAGAAGGTTGGGATTGTGCTTTTAGAATGGTAAGTGGTCTTGTGGGTGGAGCAGATTGGTTGTTGGAAGGGTTATGCCCCAGTTTACTTAGCCATAGGTGATGGACAAGTAGATTGACACAGGCACCTGTGTGATATGGCCTATATCGTCTGCATGGCCAAGGAATGGGGCCTTGCATCCTCATCACTGAACACATAGAGATATTCCTGGTACAACTTCATCATGCCTTGGAGAGATTTCTTAATGTCTTCATAAACACAAGTATGTCTCTCAATTAATCTTGGGACCTCTTCCTGGTGGATTGCGTAGGGTCTTTCCCATTTGACAAATATGTGCTGCTCTAAGGATTGGTGTTGGAAAAACCGATTCTCCCAGGGGACTGGATTTGCCCATGCCTCGCTACCCCTGCAAGTTTTTCCATCTAATAATGGTTGCTCATTACATAGAGGCTTAACATCAGAAATATGGCGGGGGGCCTGAATGGAGAAATTTTCTGAAACAGCGGTTGCTTCTCCCTCAGAAGATGGACAGAAGACCCCAGCAGGGTGAAGCAGGAGAGTCAACTAGGGTAACCGTTGGCTGAGGTGTGCTTTTAGGAGGCCAGAACAACCAGCCATGGCTTTGCAGCAGATGCCTAGGGAACTTGCAGTCCTTAGGAATTCCCAATGAGGGAGATGGTAGGCCAGCCTGAGGTCTTTCTCGAGAGGTTTTCGTGGACGGAGATTACAATCTTCTCTTAGTCCTCTTCCTGAAGACAATAGGGTTTTCTCCCACCATTGTCCACCATCCTCTCCTTGTGGATGGCAGGTCATCATTGTCAGGCTCTTTGTCCAAACGAGCTAAATGAAAAGGGTAATATTATTAGTATGTTTGACATTAAAGATTGTGTATATGTCTTAAACTGAGATGCTGTACAGTAGTTGAAAACAAAAGATAACACCCTAGGCTAGAGAAAGTATACATTTATATATTTTATAATGTTATATGTTCATTAATATCTGGATTAAGCAATAATATTTGATAAAGTTGTGCCTGTTCTTGCCACAGATGCCTTGTTTGTGGATGGACCCCCAGATGTCAGCTGCTGAATCTTGGAAGAAGAGGGAGACATCTCTCTAGGTACAGTAGCTGGTGAAAAAAGTAAAGTAAAAAATCAGTTTGGTAACAGTGGGACTGGAGACTGAGAATATATGTGAAAGTTAACACAAATGTTATCAAGCTACAAAAAAAAAATACATGCATATGATATTTTTTATTCTGAAATAGATATTTGCTTGTGGTCACACATTTTTTTTAAATGAGTCACGGTGAAAATATCATAGCAGTACATGTATTAATGTCACAGAGTTACATGACTGATGCCTGGTAGCAGTATGAAATAATGATTGCCTCATGTCCCCATATGTGTCAAGTACCAGGACATATTGCACCTCAGGCTCAGAGATGGTCGCATCTAGTAGTCTGTTAGTATGAGAAAGTAATCATGGTTGCTGCAGATTACAGTAGCACCATCTACATTCCTTTACTGGTGGAATGATTTCCTTTCCCTGAGGGATATTCCACGAACTACACACAGCAAGTTTTGTAGTTTTGAGTATCCTGGAGGCAGATAGATTGAGCATGTCACAGAGTCACAGGAGAAATAACATAGCCACTAAAATGATATGAGCATGGTTTGGCCACACGCATGGCATAGGCATTCTTGGTTCATTACATAGAAGTGAACAAAACTACATAAGAATAGATTATGAGGGGCAGGGGTTAGGAGTAAGAAAGGGTGCATGTAAATAGATTATTTATCCATTTTAATTTTTTTCAGGAATTGCACTTGTGTATGTTGTGATATATATTAAACACAATTCGAGGGGAACCTCCCTAATATTTACCATGATCATGCTAAATTGGTGACTTGTTTGTATGAAAGCAGAATGCATAATTGCCTGTTGTTGGGCTAACATATTGACCAGAGTTAAAAAGAGTTATTAATATTTGTGAATTACTTGGCATCTAAAACTACACTTAATTGTATGTTTTTATGTCAACCTTTTTGAGAAAAGAGTGGTGATTGGTTGAATTCCAATGAAACCAGTAATTATTTATCAGTTCATGACTATTTTGAATGTCAACAAACGTATTTACCTGGTGACAGTGGTTTTGTCAAAACTATATGACTTATTTTCCCTTTGCTGAGCATTATTATATATTGTCTTGGTTTTAGTTTAATAAATACATAACTCCTGATAAGGCACATTCAATGTGAAATGATTGGGCAATAAATGTGGATATAGATGAAAGGAAAGTTTGTAATATAAATGCAACACAGACGTATTATAGATGAATTCTTAAAGGACTGATCATGTATTTGTCTTAACGAGACCTAAAAATCTGTAATTAATTCATGAACAATTTCCAATCAACGTGTATAGGTGTGTGCACACAGTAGTAATTTGGGATCCCTGCATAAACACATTTGCTAAGAGAAGGCAAGTGTTGCGCGAAAGATTGCACCCCTTATTAAATTTTAGCAAGTCAAACATGTTTGAGTGTAAGAAGGGAAAAATGCCTTATAAACTGCGGCTTGCAGATTCTGGTGCTTTAAGCACTAAAAGCTGAATTATATGCCCCAATCTGAGGCCAAAACTTGTAATGGTTGATAGTTCTTGCACCTCATAAACTCTGTAGACATCTGGGTATATTTTTATCAGGTACATTAATTATTGCACCAAGCACTAGGTCACTTTTAATGTGGGCCTGTGTAGGTTTACTTAGATCATTTATCGCTGAATAAGCAGGTGTTGTGTGACAGGATACCATGCTGGTGCACCAAAGAACAACCTTGAAGAACATTAATGCTTCTAGCAATTTCACAAATTACAGGAGCATGCTGCTAGGCATGGGGCAAATCTTTTGGTTATGGGATCTTAACAATAGCTCACATAAGACATTTGCCTGCGATCCCCCTTTAATCTGACAGGAAGATTTCTTGCAGTTTTTTGTGTGTATGTATGTGGTATTTCAACATGCAAGCCTAGAAAAAAAGGTAGCAGAGAACTGTACAGGGTGATACACAAAGATACAGTCCACAAATGATTGAAAAGGGAGCAAGGTTCTGGGAGCAGAAATGGACACTTACTGCATTGTGATACGATGTCCTTGAAAGAGGTTCCCCCTTATCGCCATTACACAGAGTTGTTGCTGCAGATCCTGAGGGCATTGATGGAGAAGGACTGTCACCTGTCTTTTTCTGTTTTTCAATTCTTTGTTTCCAGTATGATAGTGTCCCACTGCAGGTGTTCTGAGAGCCACCTGAGAAGGTGAACATGTCAGTCAAATAGGCGCTGCCCTTGATGGCTTTATATATGATGTAGCTGGGTGTGAAAATAGTGCACTACGGCAAGAGCAGCCAGTGGGGTTCCACCAGGATGGGGGTGATGCGGTCATGTTTCTTCCACCCATAGAAGTGATGTGCTGTGCTGCAATATATAGTTTGCCCTAAAGGGGATAGGTGTGGAGTCTAGGAGTCCATGGAGCACTGCATTGCCACCATTGGTCTTATTATTTACAAAGGCCAGTCCCATGAATAAGTCTTAGTAGAAGCAACCACTTAAGTGTCAAATTTTTATAAACTTCTAAAATGGCAGAGCTCTCTTTTTGAAAGCACAGCCTCTGGGTCACTCAGTTTTCTTATAAATCACCACCAGCTCCTGCCCCATTGACCATAATTTAATTTTTGAAAATGTATGATCTGATAGTTTTGCTATAGTTTCAAAAGTGTTATATATAGCTATGGAATGGCAAATAAAAATATATTTACAGTTGCAACTGTATCTTGTTAAGGTTTTTTTTCAGGAAAGAGATAGGTGACTTATGAATCTATCTATTACCATATTAAAGGTAGGACGGAATAAGGAAGAAAATTGGTTTCAGAGACACAGTACAGAGTGAATTCACAGATAAGTATGCATTCACCACAATTGAATCCGGAAACAATTCTGATAAAACAAGTTGAAGCTAACAAATGTAATGAAGAGTCTTTATTCTTATTTATCTCTAAGCTCTCCTCAGGAAGATCTGACGTGAGCACAAACATTCTGAACTGTCAATACATTGTGAAAAGTGCAAAGAAAAGGGCATGAGTATCAATAGTAGGATACATTATTAGGGAATGTAATTCCATGCAGAGGTGCATATTGTGTAAGAACAGTAAATTACAATAGCATCTCCCTTCCTAAGGGATATATTTAGCCTAGAACACATTTTTCATGCCATTTTGGAGGAAATTGAGATCTAGGGTTGACTTCTGGAGCTGTATTAGGCAGACATGTGATAGCTTGACCTTGAGAAGGTAGTGGAAAATGGGCATTTGGCCAACTTGTCCAAGCTCCAAGTTTACCCATTTTCCATGACAACAATCTTGGATTTGCCACAGGATATACACATGGGTTTAGAATACATGGATGATTTTCCTTTGTAGTATTCTGCTGCCTTTACAAAAACCTGACAATCATCTATGTTCCACTGTTGATGCTGTACACTTTAACTTCTGTCATATTTTATTTTGTAGTTCTTTTGGTGATCCAAGCCATTTTGTTTATCTCATTTCTATAGACCCCCACTGAGTCACAACCATTTAACCTACAAGATGATAACTTGTTGCTAGGTAGTATTCTCTTCAATGTTATAAACTGAGCTACTCCAGTAATATTGGTAGATGTTGTATGAAAAGACCATAATAATTCTTGTATCACTACATCTATAGGAATTTTGGAAGCACAAGCTTTCTGTATACACTCTTTTAACATACTTCCAACCAGCCCATTGGCTCTAGGGCAATGAAATGATGTCCTCATGTGACAAATAAGCATATCAGCTAAGTAATGCTTCATATCTTCTAAAGTGAATTGAACTCAATTCTCTGTAATCAGAATTCTGGGGATCCCTTCCACAGAGAAAGTATTATGTAAAAATGTAATTAATACTCCAGTGTTAATATTATTCTGTGGAGTGACAATCCAATGTGGGTGATAGTCCACTAACATTAACATATAAGTGTTGAGTACATTGTTGAGATTCATATGGGAAATTATATCTAAACCAAGTTTGTCTCATGGTTTTTCTGGAACTTTACTGGAGCAATTGGAGTTTTTCTAGTGACTTTAGACTTATCACCGTAGGCACAACCAATATAATATTTGATCAACCCTTGAATTAATGCATCCATACAAGGAAACCAATAGAGTACTCTTGTGTTTGATTTTATAATGCTTCTCCCAAATGTCCTTTATGTGATAATTCAGCTATTTTTTCCACGGATCTTTGGGTGTGGAGGTACCAATTTGTTGCCATGAAAGATTTTGTTGGCAAATAAACTGAGCTCATTTCTTACTTCCCAAAAGCTTCTAATATTTGTTGGGAGGTCATTACATTTAGATAACCATCCATGCAAACATTTATCTTCTACCTCTGCTAACATAGTATCTTTCCTCATAAAGGCATGCCATTAATTTTGAAAATTGTTAGAATACTGACAACAAAAACTTGATCTACCTCATTACAATCTTCCTCTTCATCAGATTGATGGAATACTGACATCAAAAACTTGATCTACCACTTTAAAGTCTTAGTCTTCATCAGATTGACTTAAAGGCAAACTGGATACGCAATCTGCTACCAGATTACTGCTACCTGGAACATATTCCACTATGAAGTTGTAACCCTCCAGGCACAACATCCATTTCACTATGTGTAAAGAATCATAATAAGCTACTTTAGTGGTGAACCTAAATGTTAGAGGTTTGTGATTGGTTCCGAGGGTGAATCTTAAATCTCAGAGGAAAAAACTAAAATGATTAATGGCTCAAAAACATGTGAGTGCTTACTTTTCTATAGTACAGTAGTTTTGCTCAGCATTCTTTAAACAGTGTGAGACAAACACTACAGTTCTTTGTTCTCTACCAGGGATCTGGGACACATTAGCACCTAAACCTTTAGAGCTTGCAGCTGTAGCCAGAATGGTTCTGCGATTTACATGAAATGTTCCCAAAGATAGTATTTTAATATTTATTCTTTAATAAGATTAAATGATTTTTGACATTCTGGACAAGTTAACGGAATATCCTTCCTGACAACATTTCTTAATGTGTCAGTACGATCAGAGAAATTCTTGATAAACGTAGACATGTACTCCACAAGTCCCAGAAATGATCTTTGCTCATCCTTATTGGTGAGTTTAGGGGTATTTCTGACAGCTCAACAAAGTTGCATTTGGATTTTACAACATCCTTTGAAATCGTGTGGAATTTTGTTTTCAGTGAGACCTGCTTTACTTAGCTTAGATAGCATATTTCAAAGTTTGATGTTATGTTCTCTTAAACGAGCATCATACAGAAGTATATCATCATGGAAGGACAAAGTGTGTTTGACATCTTTCAATATTTCCTGCATAATCTTCTGATATACAGAATCTGCAGAACTCAATTTGAATGGCATCCTGAAAAATGTGTATACTCCTAATGGGGTAATGAATGAAGTCAAAGATCATGAGTCTGGAAGAAATCCACCATGATTATAAGTCGTAGCTATATCTATGACACTAAAACAATTTGTATCAGCAATAGTGTTTAACACGTCATTTATTCTGGGACGGGATGCCTATCAATCCAGATGTTTGTATTTAGATCACGCAGATCCACAATCAAGCAAATGCCGTTCCCGGCAGATTTTACAAATATAATTGTCAACCACTCTAAGCAGCCAATTGGTGTTATTTCCCCTTGTGCCATTAGTTTATTTAGATCTTTTTCCAGAAGTTCTCTAATTAAATTAGGAATGGATCTTGGTTCGTGGGTCATGAGTATTGCATTAATCTTCAGTTTAATTCTACGCTGAACATTTTGAAGTAATCCTAATTTTTCAGAAGATAAACCTGAAAAATCTTTACAAATTTGATTGCCACAGTATGATCAATATTAGTAAAAGGAGAACAGGAATCTACAATGGCAGGCACTTTTTCTCCAGCCAAGGTAATAATACATTTGGGTAACTACATTCCTCTTCATTATCATCATCTTTCACTTGTAACACAAATATTTCCAATTCATTTTCTACACTTTCTATATTATGAATTTGTTTGCCTTCTTGTTCTCTACAAACTCTTGCAAAGTGGCCTCTTTCATTGCATTTTTTACATACCACATTTTTTGCAATGTATGACATACTGTATACATGGTGACTAAAATTACCAAAACTGTACCACTTTGGTTTAAAACTCTTATGGGCATTCTTTCCATTCACATTTATTTTTTGTACATTTTTAGCATTCTGAACATCTTGCAATTTGCAACACACTGGTATTTCTACAATTGCTTGTAATTATTGTTTTATCTCTTTTACACATTCTGCAGTGCATTCTATACTTTTTGATATACCAACTGCATCTTTTAAACCTGGGTTTATTGATAATAACTTCTCTTCAATCTGAGAGTTGCATCTAACTATTTAATAACAGATTAAGGAGTCACACAATAGTCCAAAATCACATGTATTTGAGAGACCTCTTAAGACAGCAATGAAATTTGTAACTTCATTTTTTCATGTGCCTTGCTAAAAGGTGTATGCTTTTACAACACAAAGCTTAGTGTCTCCAAAATAAACTTCAAGTTTTTTAAATGTGAATTGATAGATATCCAATTACACTACACCATCAATATCTTCATTTAGCAGGGGCTCCTGTAGATTCTCTAAAACGTTTCCCCATGAATACCCAGATTATGTAATAGAATATGCTGTTTGTGTAAAGCAGAGAACTTTTCACCTCGCTTAGCCATTAACTAAGTCTCAAAAAGTTTAGCACAATCTTTCCAGCATAATTATGGGTTCATCTATTTCATTAAGAAAATGTGGTTGTTGGGACATACAAGCAGCCTCCATTTGACTGTTGATAACAGAATGTAAAGATGAAACTGAAGATGATGGATTATATGGAAAGATATATGGCCTTATGATATAATGGAAGATGAGTGAGGCAGTTACAGTCCAAAGCTTAAATATAGTAAATACATATGGATATTAGCATGATATTATCAGGATTATCAGAATGATATTTGGAAACTTGTGTGCACATCACCACTTTAACATGCAAACAACTTGTTTATCTGTGACTTTTAAAGGGTATGCGTGTTACCATATTTCCTGAAAGCATTTTAGTACTCTATTGTAGTGCACATTATTATTTTTTTATTTTTTATTTTACAGAGTTTTATATAGCGTGAACTTGACCCGAATCGGGTATCAGAGCGTCAGAGCGCTTTACATAGCACCAGTTGCATTACATGAGGACACATTAATTTTTTTTTTTTTTGTTAGGCACATTACCATTATAAATAGTTTAAACTTGAATTGCTACTTAGTTTCCAAAATACTTCCTAGTTTCTGATGGGTTGTCACCATATTTTGATTTGATACTATGGAATTACAATGGAGTGTACATCACAGTTATCATGTGCGTGTTCATCATAGCATTGAGTTGAAATTTACTTCAAAATAGACTGATAACTTCAAATACCTTAATATTGCCTGCTTATAGTACCTCACAAATATATATAAGGATGAACATAGATGTATATCACTGTTATAACATGCTGATTGTCAATTAATAATTAATATCTTCTGCTGAGGTGATGCATATTACCACTTAAATTAAATTTCTTATTACCAAGGTGAGCAGATCACAGTTTTGATGCACACAAACATTTTATCAGAACCGGAATAACCTGAAACATGGTACTTCTGTTATCCCTTCAGATATTGTAGATGCGTGGTGGTAGGGAAATGTGAACACGCGTGTACTTGATGAGTGACTGTGCAGTCACAAGGGTGGAAAGGAAAGCAAGCAAACACTCTTCTAATGGAATCTTGAAGATGAGAGATTCACAGGCAATTCGAACCACTGAATAAACACTGTATTCTGCTCAAATAAAGTAAAACAGAATTTTTGTGCTGTGAAAAGAACCCACAGCTTGTTTATTTCAATTGTAATGACATCCTGATGACCCACAGGTTGCTGTCAAAGGGTACAGTGTCATAGAATGATTGAAAACACACTGTATTCTTCTCAGAGGCTAATCCACCCCTTAGGTGACTACATCCTGTGTGTGTGCCATCTTTGCTACCCAGAACCCTCTATTCTTCCACTTTTCAAATTGGCAGAAACCTTCCTTAGCAGTACAGACCAGGTAGCCCACCCTAGGGGTGTGGCTAGCCTTCTGGCAGTGTACACCTCCTGCCTACATAATTTTCCTGCCTGCCTGGGTACAAACGTGCCTGGGGGAAGGAGGAGGGGTGGTTCCTCCTTTGGGAGATAGCCTGGATGCATATCAGCAGCGGTGTAAGCTTTGAAGCTCACAGCCTTGATATGCCACTTCACTAGCCATTCTGTCAGGGAGGGAGGTGTCACCTCGTTCCTGGACAGGTCTTTGTTTCTGACTCCTGGGAGTGTTCACACATCCTGGCAGGGGGTCAGATTCCTGTCTCAGCTGCAGCAGCTGCAATTTTTCAGTCAGGGCACAGGAAAGCCTGGGGCAACCAGGTGGGCTAAAGTAGCCACCTGGGTGCATGTCACATCAAACCCAACATGAGACTCATGTCAGGGGTGATTAGACAAGTTGTTTGATACCAAACATGACTATTTTCAGTGGGACCATAATGGAGCTGGCAACCTCGGGGTGCTCGGGTGCCAGCCCATGCTATCCTATGGCCTCCTGTTCAATGGAAAGAGGCTACTATAGGGACATATAAGTTTGCACTTATATGTGTACACCTTTAATATTATATAATGCACCCTGCCTCCTGGGCTCAGGAGGCCTACCTTAGGGGTGATTGCTATATATTAAAAATAGTGCTTTGACCTTGCCAAACATGGTAAGGGCAAAGTTGAGTTTGAGCAGTTTGCACTGCTCATGCAGTCTTCAATGGCAGGGCTGCTGTCATCTGTTTCCTTTGGTCACTCAGGGTGGCACAATCAGTGCTTCAGGCCCTGGTGACACCTTTAACGCCCATGCCCAGGTACCACTGGTACTACTTACCAGGGACTTATATGGGAGTTAAAGTCCCTGCCAATTGGGCTCCAATGCCCTTTCAGAGTTGAAAACCAGCATCTAGTAGTCCAAATGGGGACAAAAGGTGGGAGGGACACCTGCAAAAAGGCTGTTTTCTTACAAACTCAACAGGTGATCTATAAGGCTTTGCATACTGCATGCAGATATCAAGGCCATCCCTCTTCTTCCTCAAGATGGTTATTTCTGGTATACAGACAAGGAGTTCTCTGCACAGTGGTTACCTGATACCTTTTCCACACAACGCTTTTCTTTACTATTTCATCCACAGAACAGTGCAGAGAAAGTGCTGCAACATTCCTAAGGCAAATACACCTTCATTTCAGGTTGTTCACAAGATCCTCCCAGGCAATGCTGCAGGAAAAAAAATATCCTAATTTCTTCAGTGGAGGTTTTTGCAGAATTATTTCTTTGACTGAGACGCTTCTGCTCCAGGAGCCTGACAGTATGGTCACTCTTTGGTGTCACATGCAGTGGAGAAGGGCAGATCAATCTCTTCCACCTACACAATTTTTTTACTCCCATTATTACGCAATGGTACAAAACTCGGTAAAGGGATTTGGGATTTGAAGTGAACAGAGGACAGCAGCATCCCCAAAGTGCAGAGTTCAATCTTGCAGTGACTCGCTTTATAATTTTCCTCATGATGTTGCACTGAATGTGGCTGCTATAGATGAGTCGGTTCAGGGGCAGGTGATTTCTCCTCTGTGGCATCCTTCTGATAGTGGTGAATAGATCACAAGAAAGTACTCAAAAGGGTTACCATCAACTCTTTCATTTTAAGACCAAACTTAAACATTTAAAATTCTTGCTGCAGTGAAAATACAAAGGACTTTTGAGCTGTAAAGTAGTCCCTCATGCACTGCATTGCAGGTACTCCGCAAGAGGCAGAATAATAAACCAAACTATCAATTGCATCAGGTGGGAGAGCTGTATGTTCCTTTAGGCAGAGTCAAAGCCCACTGTTTTGTATATTTGAAAATAAAATTGTTATAATACGTAGTGCAACTGTGCTGTCAAGCCAGAACTAAAATGTAGACATTTAAATCAGTTCCCTGTCATATGGAATGATTTAACAACACAAACAAGCCTCCCTGGGTCAAGAGAAAATAACAGCGGAGTGTGGGGAGATCCCTTTAATAGGACAAATTCCCTCACCCACCCGTGGGTGGCATGCTTCATCATCGGGAACCTCCTCGCACTGCGAAGCTGGTCGCAGTGCAGGCTACAACCCCCTCACTGTGAGGGAGGGGCTCAGGGATGTTTTGATTGTGGTTGGAAAGAGGTATACTAAAACCTTCAGATGAGCCGGGTGTTGAGGGAGTGTGTGAGGATAGTGTAAGTAAGGTTAAAACTAACTCCCTGGTATGTTTAAAAATTAATTTTAATGAGACATCCGGGAGTCAGTATTAAAAGGAGTTTGAGAGAAATGACTGGAAAATTTAACCTTGCACGGTTCAGTGTGGTCAAAAGGTCGACATGTTTCAGCCTTAGTGCCCTCCGCAGAGGTGACGTGGCTTTCCTCAGGACCAAATGAAAGTGAATCTAGACACCATACCAACTCTGGTCGGTGTAAAAGCGATACGAGCAACTGAGGGGTCAATACATCAGTTGTGGTGGGCTGATGTTCAGCATCGTCCCTATAAAGAAGAAATGTGTTAGTGACAAGTATATACAAACATTTCCAAAACACTCATTTAGTACAGTGCCGCTAAATATAGTTTGTAGAAGTGGTGTAGCTACAGTAATAAATGAAGGACAATGCTCCAATGCTTACCCGTCTAGTAGGGGAAGCTAGTGGCAACTCATCCTTGGCGCACGCACTTGAGGTGGTTTCCGAAACCTGAAATAGGTAGAGAGGGGGCAAGTGTGGCTATAACTTACAGTCATAGATGCATAAAACCTAACAGTTGACTCTAAGTGCTCAAGAATAATAAAATGGAATAAAATATATATATATGTGTGGCTACCACCTGGGCGGAAATCCAGGGCAGAGCCATAGGGCCCTAGGTTGGCCTAAAAGTAGAAGGCAAACAAAAAGGCCCACCGGGTGGGAGGACCCGAACGTGGAGATCAACTACACCTCGGGTGAAGGCATGGAGTGTGGTTCATCCTCGGGTGCAGCTGTCGAAATTAGCCCCGGTTGAGGATACTCAAGGGGCTGGGGCATGACAGGAGGGGCATTCCAGAGGGTTAGAGGGCCGTCCCCTATCAACAGTGGTTGAGGGGTTCAGAGTGCAACAAATGCACGATTAGGTGCGCAGTAAGGATACCCTAGAATGAAAGGTGCAGAGTGAGGAGAGAACGTCCAGCACGTAACACTCGGCTGGAACGGTCTCGGGCTGACATCTGCAAACAGACCGCCAGGCCGAATCCTGATATAGCAGGGATACTGTGGGGATGCTGTAACTCACCTCCGGGCGGGGTCCTCCTAAGCCTGCATGTGCAGCCGGGACGGGGGAGGAAAATACTGCTAGCGGCGTGCCACTTGTAATCAAGGTTCAAGGTTCAAAGACACTTTATTCGGATAACATCGTATTCATAAAAGCACAAAACACAACAACAAACAGGTTAAAAATATGCAAATTAGAGAGTCATAATAAAACCATAGTAGCATTCAATATACGATAATCTTTAGATTCATAAAGAATTCATTAATCGATTAATGGAAATCGTAAAAACTCAGGGATTGGACATCATTTGACGTGCTCGGACTGCAATTCTCAAAAAAGTGCCTGTGCGAAAGACCAACTCTCCATCGTCCAGGGTAAGTAGTCTTAAATAAGCGTGTTCCAAGCTGATGGGCATGTGCTTTTTAAAATACGGAGTTAAAAGCCACTTAATATATTTTAAATAATATTTACAGAAAAACAAAAAGTGCAGAGTAGATTGGCCACTCTGGCCGTCACACGGGCAGAGAATGCAATCAAGGTCAGACTGGTAGCCAAGGGGAAAACATAATACAAATTTAATAGTGCCAGCCCTTAAACAAAACAAAAGGCTCCTCTCCCAGTGACTCATTGGCAGGGTAATATAATTAGCCAGCAGGTGTGCAGAATTTCCAATGGCCATGTAGCTATAAACAAGGGATTTTTTGGATTCATTTTTGAACCTTTCTGCTCTATATAATGAATAGAGCGCACTCCTAAGCTCACTTTTGTTCGCGGCCATTGCTGTGCTGGGATCTGTATAAATGCTTCCCTTATTAACGCTACAGAGGCTCTGATACACCTCTGACAGCCATGGTATGTCTTTCCCTTTCGCACATCCTATACAGTCACTAATGATCTCTCTTGTTAGGGATGTGGCCGGGTTTTTCCAGACCGATAACCAGAAAAGGGCAGGGTGAGCCCTAATGAAATCTTCGATAAAATGTAAGTTGAGTTCATTGTGGCAGGTATATTGGGGTGTGGAAATTGGGACGCCTAATAATTTCCTGCAAAATCTATTCTCTTCCTGTTGGATGCAGGTACTATTGGCCACTTGTAATCTTCTGGAGGCACAAACTCCGCCTATCCGGGAAGTGTCTGGGATGAGCTGGAAACAAACGGCGGACTGAAAACAAGTGCGCCCGGGAGGTGAGCATGGCGGCCATCTTGGAGTGATCAAGATGGAGAGGCACTAGGACGTATTGGTGCCCAAAAACACCAGAGATGGCGAAACGGAGGTCACCTCGGATGAGTGTATTTTAAAAAAGGGGGAAAGAAACAAAATTCTAGCTAAAAACACTCATCGTGCATGAACTACGAGATACGTGGTGGAGTATGCAAGTGCGGCAAACCTGGCTGGCTGTGCTATGGGGGTGAGGGAGGCCTCAAGGCGGCACCCCCAAGGGGGGGAAGTGGTGTGCCTCTATCTTGGGGCCCTTCTGATGAACAAGACGGACCGGGCGTGCGGCCCAGAGGGAATACATGGGTCAATGTCAGTTCCAGGTCCAAGGGTGGTAAGAACCAAGAACAGGTCGAAGGGGAATCTACGAATTCAGGCTAAACCAGGGAATTTCATAATTCAGGCCATTGGCATCAGTATGCAACCTGAAAACCCAACGTTGTTCTTTCCTAAACAGGAACTGTGTCATGTTGGTAATGGGCTGGGTGATGTTGGGTTTGTCTAGAACAACCCACCCAAAATCATTAGCATCATGTCCTACTTCCAGGAAATGTGTGGTGAGCCTGTTGATCTGCTTCCTGCATCTTATAGTGCTTTTGTGTTTGAGCATACGTGTCTTTACCTTTTAAATTGTTATGCCAACATACCTGAGGCCACACGGGCAAGTGATCAGATAAATCAATCCCTCAGAGTTGCAGTTGGTATGGTGCCTTAGCTCCCACTCCCTGCCTGTACCTATATCTATTGAAGTTGTGTGTGATGTCTGTCCACACATGCTGCAATTTCCACAGGAAAAATGTCCCTTGATTGGTGGGAGGTTACAAAGTGTGTTTTGTTGGGATATCTGCTTCATGCGTGGTCTTGTATAGACTAACTGGTCCCTGAGGTTGGCACTACGTTTAAAGGCAAACATTGGTTTTGAAAAACTGCCACTACCTTTATTCAAAATATGCCAGTTCTTAATAATGCTTTTTTGCAGGAGGCTCGATTTGCTGCTGAAAGTGCTAACACAGATCAGTCTATCTGTGTTTTCTTTTGCAGATTGTGGCTCAAGCAGGGCGTCCCGGTGGTTATTGCGCGCTCTCTTCATAGATTTTTTGACCAGAGAGAGGGGGTATTGTCGGTCCCGAAGGTCACCTGCTAGAGTGGAGGCATGTTCTTTGTATTTCACTACTTCGGAACAGTTACGCCGGATCCTCAGAAATTGGCCAAATGGTAAGTTGTCCCGAAAGGGATTTCGGGTGGTAGCTAGAATAGGAAAGGAGCGAGTTCTTTGCCATAGGTTTAGTATATAGTTCTGTAATTAAACCATCTTCTGTTGTGTAAATCAAGAGATCCAGAAAGGGTAGTTCATCTTTACTGAATTCACAGGTGAATTTCAGGAATTCATTGCAAGAATTGAGCCAGATGTGGAAGTTCTCAATCTCTTCGGCATTGCCTCGCCATATCTCCAGGATGTCATCGATGTAACGTTTGCAGAGGCGAATATTCAACTCAAAAGGGTTCGTCAATGTCAAGATGGTATCTTCTTCGATTGAATGGACATACAAATTCACTAAGCTTGGGGCGAAAGTGCTGCCCATCAAAGTGCCCGAGATCTACAGGAACAGCGTGTCCTCAAATTGAAAAAAGTTTTCTTTCATGGCCAGGGTGGCACATGACATGATGAAAGACACAGGAGTGATGGTATCTAAATCTGTGTTGTTAAGTAGCGTCTCAATTGTACGTAATGTCTGGTCTTGTGAAATACAGGTGTATAGTGATTCTACATCAAATGAGACCAGGAAATCAGTGTTTTTGTTGAACTCCAGATCTTCTAATGTTCGAAGGACATCCTTGGTGTCTTGGAGGTATGCCGGCATTCTCTTGACAATTGGTCTGAGGAACAAATCGACAAACGGGAAGAGTGTTTCCAAGAGGGAACCGATCCCTGAAATGATGGGTCTCCCAGGCGGGGTCTATTAGGCTTATGAATCTTGGGAAGAGTGTAGAAATATGGGATAACAGGATTCATGTTGACCAAAAAGTCAGCCTCTTTTGGGGTGATCCAACCTTCTTCCTTGGCCTCATTCGCCAAATTGACTATGGTGTTGAGTAGTCTCTTTGTTGGGTCCATTTTAAGTGGTTTGTATGCACTGGAAACCGCCAGTTGTCTTAAACATTCCTCCCAGTAAGCAGAGGTGTCCATCAGAACAATGCCGCCTCCCTTGTCGGCGGGTTTGATGGTTATGGAATCGTCTTTTGCTAGCCTTACTAGCGCTTCCTGTTCCAATCTCAAGAGATTCTTGAAGATGGGATATTGGTTTTGCAGGCCCTTGTTAAGGTCTTGTCGGACTGCCTTCTCAAAAGTGATAACTTCTGGAGGGATCATGTGGGGCGGTGGCATGGAGGTGGATTTGTTGCTGAGATTGGTATTGAGCTGGGTATCCCCAACGATGGCATTAGTGTCTGCAGAAAAGAAAAATTTGAGTCTGACTTTCTTGAAGAATTGGGCGATTTCTTTATTCATCAAAAAGGGGTCACCCTTGTTAGTGGGAACGTAACCGAGTCCCATGTTAGAGGAGCTGGGTTTCAATAGGATCCAACCTTCGCTTACTCAGGTTCACAATTAAATCCTGTTCTTTCTTATTGGAGTTGTCACTGTGTTCGTACTCCATATCGTCTGTGGTGATTGGGACACTACTTGTTGTAACCATCATGTTGTTTCTCTGCTCGTCCCTGGTTGGGTCACAGTCCTGTTCGTGCTCCGTGTTGTTCGTGGTGGTCCTTCCCAGTGGACCTGAGCCTGTGATCTTCTTCTGCCTCTTGGGCGTCCACGGCCTTGTTCTATAAAAGGTTGGTTGTAAAAAGGTTGAGCTGGGGGGGCAAACTGTGTGGCTGGGTGTTGGAAAGGTGGCCTCGGATACGCCCATGGACCTGGGGGCCACCATTGTTGCCGTTGGTTGAAATTGGAATTCATCTGTCTCCTACCTCTCCCTCTTCTCCTATTTGGATTGCGTCTCCCAGACTCCGTCTTGTCCATCAGAAGGGCCCCAAGATAGAGGCACACCACTTCCCCCCCTTGGGGGTACCGCCTTGAGGCCTCCCTTCCCCCATAGCACAGCCAGCCAGGTTTGCCGCACTTGTACGTGCATACTCCGTCACCTATCTTGTAGTTCATGCATGATGGGTGTATTTAGCTAGAATTTAGTTTCTTTCCCCCTTTTTTAAAATACACTCATCCGAGATGACCTCCATTTCGCCAACCCTGGTGTTTTTGGGCACCAATGCGTCCTACTGCCTCTCCATCTTGATCACTCCAAGATGGCCGCCATGCTCACCGCCCAGGCGCACTTGTTTTTAGTCCGCCTTTTGTTTCCAGCTCATCCCGGACACATCCCGGATAGGCGGAGTTTGTGCCTCCAGAAGATTACAAGTGGCACGCTGCTAGCGGTATTTTCCCCCCCAGTCCCGGCTGCACATGCAGGCTATGGAGGACCCCGCCCGGAGGTGAGTTACAGCATCCCCACAGTATCCCTGCTATATCAAGATTCGGCCTGGCAGTCTGTTTGCAGATGTCAGCCCCAGACCATTCTGGACGAGTGTTACGTGCTGGACGTTCTCTCCGCACTCTGCACCTTTCATTCTATGGAATCCCTACTGCGCCCCTCATCGTGCATTCGTTGCCCTCTAACCCTCCGGGATGCCCCTCCTGTCTTGCCCGAGCCCTTGAGTATCCTCAACCGGGGCTGATTTCAACAGCTGCACCTGAGGATGAACCACACTCCATGCCTGCACCCGAGGTGTAGCTGATCTCCACGTTCGGCTCCTCCAACCCGGTGGGCCTTTTTGTTTTCCTTCTACTTTTAGGCCAACCTAGGGCCCTATGGCTCTACCCTGGATTTCCACCCGGGTGGTAGCCACACCCTGATCCGTTGAACTGGTTGTCTCCCCTTATAGGTGTTTAGACTGTTTCTAGCTACCAGTTAACCGTGTGTGCATGTGATACCTGTTGTCTCGCTTCTTTTGCGCACAGTACTTGTAATTCATTGCTGACCTGTGTTATTTGCTTTTTCTTGTACATCGCAACTACATATATGTGTTCCATCCCTAAGTCCATTTGCCATGTACTGTAACCTCGTTAGTTCTGCACATGTCCAATTATGAGGACCAGGCTGTATAAATGATGTACACACATATATATATTTTATGCATCTTGAGCACTTAGAGTCAACTGTTAGGTTTTATGTATCTATGACTGTAAGTTACAGCCACACTTGCCCCCTCTCTACCTATTTCAGGTTTCGGAAACCACCTCGAGTGCGTGCGCCGAGGATGAGTTGCCACTAGCTTCCCCTACTAGACGGGTAAGCATTGGAGCATTGTCCTTCATTTATTACTGTAGCTACACCACTTCTACAAACTATATTTAGCGGCACTGTACTAAAGGAGTGTTTTGGAAATGTTTGTATATACTTGTCACTAACACATTTCTTCTTTATAGGGACGACGCTGAACATCAGCCCACCACAACTGATGTATTGATCCATCAGTTGCTCGTATCCTTTTTACACCGACCAGAGTTGGTATGGTGTCTAGATTCACTTTCATTTGGTCCTGAAGAAAGCCACATCACCTCTGCGGAGGGCACTAAGGCTGAAACATGTCGACCTTTTGACCACACTGAACAATGCAAGGTTAAATTTTCCAGTCATGGCTCGCAAACTCCTTATAATCCTGACCCCCGGATGTCTCATAAAATTAATTTTTAAACAAACCAGGGAGTTAGTTTTAACCTCACTTACACTATCCCCACACATTCCCTCAACACCCGGCTTGTCTGAAGGTTTTAGTGTACCTCTTTCCAACCACAATAAAAACATCCCTGAGCTCCTCCCTCACAGTGAGGGGGTTGTAGCCTGAACTGCGACCAGGTTCGCAGTGCGAGGAGGTTCCCGATGATGAAGCATGCCACCCACGGGTGGGTGAGGGAATTTGTCCTACAAAAGGGATCTCCCCACACTCCACTGTTATTTGCTCTTGACCCAGGGTGGCTTGTTTGTGTTGTTAGATTGAATAAGAGGGGAGTCGTCCCCTGCTGGTCGGTAAATCTCCTCAGGCCTTTTTTGTGTATATATTTGGGATGATTTATGAGGAAATCATTTAATCCTGTTTGTTAATTCTTGGGAGGAGAAAGGAAGCCGTAGGGGTTAATAGGGTTAAGGGAACATACATACATACCTACACCCATCAAGGACACAAAGGTCTTCTTGCCCTGTCCATTCTGCTTATTTTGCACCTTGCACACTTGAACATTCCTATTCCATACAAGGCTACATATGTGTCAGCATTAGGGATTACATTAGACGCGGTTCAGCATTTACAATCGGAGTAAAAGAGGAAAGAGAAATTCAAAATTAAATTTTGGGAGAACTTGATGTAATAAAAACTACTGCTCAGAATCGTGTACTAAGCCCCCCATCCAACTCTAAAAATCGGCTTGCCACATGATATGAAAAGTATCAGTGCTTCACAGGTGCGAGACAGTCCCGCTCACAGCTAAAATGAAGTCTGAACACATAAAGGAACAATTCCTATAATGTGTGTTTATAAACTACGCCTTCCCCATAGAATGCTGTAACTTTTCTGTTTACTCCACTCTGTAATCTTTAACATGGGTGTAGCCATCTTAGTCTCACCCCGCTATCACAGTCCAACCTCACATGAAAGTATTCATCCATCCTTCCATCGTACATAATGTTGTGTGGGGAATGGGATGTGTGTATGCCTGTTTCTGTTCATGTTTTGATAACTGATTTAGAAGCTCACCTCAGTAACTATGGGTCATAGGAGCTCCTGGACCGAGTGGCCATGAAGCAAGGTCAGGCATCACCCTCAGGGCGCCAACTAGTGGTAGCGCGATAATACTGAAAAAGACCCCAAAAATTCAAAATGGCTTTTTTCAGGTACGGTGTTGGCCAAGACCTTTTCATTTTACTAAAATTATATTTATAATATACTTACAAATCTGGACTTTCAGGCAGCCCTCTTCATCCATTGGTTTGGTATTGTCTCATTCACATTTTTCTTAGGCCCACTAAAGCATGCATCGGGCATTTGGCCAGCCAACTTTAGCCACTGGATAATTTCACTGTGAATAACTGCATTTTGCTCTTTTACAGCGGCCATACCTGCACACAACGTAGTTTCCTTCAGTGCCAGGGACAAACCTAGCATGTATGCTTTTTGAGACCAAAAACAAGTTTTGCTTTTAGGCGATTCCTTTTTAATATTGGCGAGGGCCTGGCAGCTCCTCCAACAATAAAAGTTTTAAAAAGCCATGAAACAGTAAAAAGAATATTGTGAAGCCAAATGGCTGGTAGCCTATTGCCAATGCTTGTTATTAAGTGTATGGGGTATCTTATCCGCTGACACAACTTTGTTTTGCCAGTTGAAAGACCTGCCACCTTTTCTGCCATTCACTTCTAAATCCCCATAACATTTCTAAAAACTTCTCTCAGACATTTAACCTGTCACTTTAACTCTAAGGGAAGTTCAAAGGGCTCCTGATAGGTTTTTTTTCAAGGTCGTATTTGGCCTCCTGAAATAGAAAGCCCTGTATTGCCCTGACTCTGTCCCTTTGGAGATGAAATACCAATCCTTACATTAAGGATCAGAGAGTATGGGCCACATAGCATAGCTGGGGCCTAAGCTTGGAGATGCCCAGCATCTGTTGTGTACTTTCCACTGTACTTCCAATTTTCTGACAGACACTAGAAATGGCCCAAAGCAGAGCTTCTCCTTTCTGCTGAAGAATAAACAATAGGAAAGCGCCTGTCACCAAGCAGAGGCTTTTTTTATTTACCAAAGAACAATATACCAGGGAGAAAAAACATGACTAGGAAGACACCATTTCTCTTTCTCTTTTCAATATTGCTTAAATGATTAAAAATAATTTTGATGCCTCAGTAATAAAATGTTGGATTTCATTTTCCTGTCTTTAAGTATCACATTACTGCAATTAATGTGTCCCGTTCCTGCATTTACCAATGTAACCAGCTACTGTGGTTGGGGTGTGTATTGGACTGATCTACATGTGGGTATTAGGCGGGCTGCCTACTGGCCAGGTATACCACACTGCCTAATAACGACTCAGACAGTAGGTCTTTCTTTACACCACCTCCTCTGGAGGTAGGTACAACCCTATCCCACAGGAACACAGCTGATCTCACATCCCTAGTGTCCGCAATGTGAGTGACTAGTGCCAGATCAGGCTTAGATGGAAGGTGAAGATACAATTATAGTTGTTGGCACTGGATCTTTGCGAAGTATGTCAGATGTTTTTGCGGGGCCTGGGTCAACAATTTCAGGCTTGACTGCCATACCACCTGCTCCTAAGTTTAGAAGAACAAATTCTGTAAAGGATGAGAATGCAGCATATGGTGACATCTAGCTGTATTAGTCATGTGTCCTTCCTCATCATTAATAGAGCAGTCTTTCTTTAAAATCTATAAATAAATAATTACTGTACGCCTGAAAAACTGTGGGGCCTGGAGAATAATGCATTCTCCGCCCCCCTTTCTGACGGCCCTGCTGAGTGCTGATAGAAGCACTCACCACTTACTCCCCACTCTGAGACTCATACATTTGACGCTCAATATCTGTTACAGCAATTGTATCAAAGATGTAATTTACCCTCGACCTACACAGGTCTGCTATCCTCCACCTCAAAAAACATTGGTGTTCTAGTGCGGATGCTGAATTGAGTGGGCTTATGCTTGCATGCAGCTCTCTTGCCACCCATTTACCCTTCTGCTGACCACTGAGGGCACTTGGCTACCTAAATATGGAGAAAGTACTACCGACTGCCTGGGAATTACTCATGCCTGAGGTAGTTGCTACCACCAAAATATGAATAAAGTGCCAAAATTAATTTTTTTGTATATCTGCTCGTTGATCTCCCAGAATGTTCTGCGACTCACCGAAGTTATAGGTTCCCAAATACCCTCCCTGTACATGGGTAGCGAATGCATTTTTTATTTTTATACTCTTTCTTGCATTTCTCTCACTAGTTGTAGAATCCTGACTTTACTTCCTGTCATATCATAATCGCTTCCACTTGCTGTGTGCCTGTGGGTGTGTGGGCTGAGTGCTTTGTGCCTGTGTTCCTGTGTGCTTGCCTGTTTCTGGCTGGATGTTATGTTATTAGCTGAGTGGAGTGTGTGTGTGTTTGTATATGTGTGTGTTGTATTTTTATGGTTGTGTGTGAATATGTGCATGTGGCAGAGTATGTGTGCATATGAAGATAAGTGTTTGCTTGTATGCTTGTAGCTGGGTTGTGTGTGTGTGTGTGCATGTGTGTGTGTGTGTGTGTGTGTTTGCGTGAGTGTGTGTGTGTGTGTGTATAGGTGTGTGTGTGTGTGTGTGTGTGAAGAGAGGTGTTTGATATGGTCAAACCACATAGTTCCTCTTTCATTAAACTAAACTCTGACGGAGTTCCCAAAGTATTCTCCTCCCAACAACCATCTTTTATTTAATAAACATTCTAGAAACCATTATTGAAATAATTTCCCATCGCCCTTGTTATGCATCTATACCTGATTTGTAGGCCTCCCAATTGTGCTAAAAGAAAGATAAAAAAAAACAGCATGAAAGAAAAAAGTTGAGACAGACTTACGGGCCGAATTAATTCCTGGTGGCAAGGATACTCTTTTGCAATGGTGGTGGAGTATCCTTACCGCCAAGAGTCCGTACTTTAGGGTTAATCACGGTGGAGACTATATCTCTGCTGTGATTAATCCCCTCCAATGGCCCTGCGGAGTAAGGGCCATCGGAGGCTGACCTATCATTCAGTCCACCTAATTTAGATGGGCGGAATGAAAGGTCAGTTTTCACCACCCCGTCACTGCCAGGAAAACTCCGGTGATAAGGGGCAGTGAAAACTGCTAAATGCTCCCCCCACCATGGGAGACAACTCTCATGGCAAGGGGAGCATTGCATTTTTTATTTTCAAAAAGAAAATCTGGTTTCTGGATTTTATTTTAAAACCCAAAAGATGAACCTGTTTGGTTGAGGACTCTGTCCCGCTGACGGAGCACTGTATAAAAAAGAAAAATGTATTGACAGATTCCGATATGGCGACTGTTCCTGCCAATGCTTTATAAATGACTGCAAGTTTGGCAGTCATTTATAAATCTGGTGGGCGGTTCCCTCATACAGGGTGATGAAGTAATTTACTCCGTCGCCCTGGAAGAACAACAGCCCGTCCTCCAATATACAATTGAGACCCTAAGAGTTCGCTCGTTCATTGGCCGAACATAGGCATTTATTTGAACACCATTCTGAAAAGTTCGGTTTTTCAGGAGTTTCCTTAACTGAAGGTCCAGAAATTCAGGAAACAATCATTCAGGTAGGGGCACGGGGGGGTGGGGGTGGCCAATTATATCTTGATAATCTCCTCTAGAACTTTCATTCATACAATGTTTTAAGCAAGGAAGTGACTTCACTTTTGCATGTTGCGACCTACAAATCACTCAGTAAATTACCTTTTCGCGTGGAAATATGGGTAACATTTGTTTGCGTCGTGTCAGATCTATTTACCTTGCAAACAGGCTAGAAGTGGTGGAAAAACTGTTTTATTCTCCGTTGGCACTATGGTAAATTAAAGTACAAAGACCCTTAGGTGATCTGTGACAGATATTAATGCATTTCAAATTGGGCGCGTTTCTTGGAGACATTTACTGCGCGCTCAACCTTATTCCATGTCACAATTGAACAGGTTGTCATTGCAAATGAGTGGCAAACAGGGAATCAACACAATTATAAATATTTACAGGCTATATCAGTGCATTTATTCATTAATTCATTCGGATATGTTCATAGTCGTTTTATCACCATATGCGCCTTGAGGCAGGCGAGGCCCAGTTAGAAAACAAGCGTGCGTGGCATAATATGTTACTGAAAGAAACCCAGGCACAGGGAGAAACAAGAACCGAATGCAAAGCCACTTGTGGCGCACATGCACTAAAAAACATTCAATACTGGCAACAATATTCACATCAGTGTGTATAAAAAGAGTCTAACAAAGCAGCGATTTGAAGAGAAAACTTTATGGTATTTTATGCCATGCTATGCTATGCTATGTTATGTTATGCTATGCTATGTTATGCACATTTGTAAAGCACACTTTCACCCGCAAGGGTATGCTGACGCTGAACAAATGTGTGTCTAGCTCTACATATGGTAGGTTGGTTAATTGAAAAGCCAGGTCTTCAGCCTCTTGCAGAATTCAAGAAGAGAGGAGGAGGCTCTAATATGGAGAGGGAGGCTATTCCAAGCAATGTTAAACTTCGTAAAGCATGGATTTATTACAAATTAAGTACACAAACAGGTAGTCAGGCTGACCAGTGGCAATGATGTTCACTGCTCAGTTGTTAACCGCAGCATACAACAGAGGTGCATTCATTGTGAATGGTTCATTCACCCTGAACACCCCTTACATTGAAGCCACGCATACCAGGCTTTCAAACACACAGAGAGAAGGGGTGACATTTAAAAGCAATGTTGGTTGACAGGCATTGCTGTGTGCCATTGTGAACAGTACAGCAACTAGGAGTAAGCAACAGATTTTAAAGCTGCGAGTGGTACATTCTGATTGGCTGATGGGACCTTATTATATCATGAACATCAGAGTTGTGGAAATCAGCCCTCTGTTATTAATTATTGCACCCACTGTGAACATTTGTATTTGGTAATCCATGTAGTATATGTCTTAATAGACATTACAATTTGTATGGCAGCTTCAGAAGTGTATTTGTGTTTTGAAGAAAGTTATTTGTCAAAGTAACTGAAAGTGAACATTTGCTGGGGGTGAGTGTCTGAAACGTTTCAGTGCTCTGTCCATCATCTCCTTGTGTTTGCTTTTTTTGCCCTAAGTTGGCAGGGTATGCCCAGATGTGGGTCCCTTGCTCACTTTACCACTGGATTCAAGCTAGCCTGGCTGGTGAGGTGTGTTACCCCGAAACCGGTCCCACGATGCTTATTTCCGGTCCAGGGAAGACCTGGCTTGTCAGTTCAGGCTGGACTGTTCCCATGAGGTACAGGGTCAAGACTGATTTGCATATAGCTGGGTCTGACCTGGGGTGGCAAAGTGAGCTAAAGAACGATTATGGATTCAACCCAGATCTGTGACTGGGGGTGAGTGTCTGAAACGTTTCAGCGCTCCGTCCATTGTGTTTGATTTGCAAACAATGACAAGGAAATTTTACTTATAACGTTCACTTCATCTATTCATCTATGAAAGAGCTGTGCAGACAGCCTATGCATGATTGTTTCTATTTAATACAATGTTTAATATACATTGTAAATATAAGTAATTAACAAATTACAAGTAGTTAATCTAATTTACTGCCAACATGTCTTCAAAATCAAAATTAGGGCATGATTTAGAGTTTGGTGGATGGGAATTTACTCTAAATATACTGAGGGAGTACCCACCCACCAAATTTAGAGATGTCTGCCGGCCCAGCTGACATCTCATGCATTTACAGGAACCGCTTTCACAGTGGTTCCTCCAATTGCATTAAGAGTTTTCCAGACGGCTCCATCAACATGACAGAGCAGGACGTCAAACTTTTAACTTTTTTTTATTTTTAAAAGAAAATTCCAAAGCAGGATTTTCTTTTTGAAAATACAAAAAACAATGATGCCCTCGCCATGGGAGATTTCTCTCATGGCATGGCGGTAATTTTGTAGTTTTCAATGCCCGTTACTGCCAATTTTTACCTGGCAGTGATGGACATTGAAAACTCGCCATTTGTTCGTCCACTCTAAATAGGGCGGGCAAGCACATGGCAAAACCTCTGATGACTGTTACTCTGTTGGGCCATCTGAGGTGTGTGTAGATGACAGAGAGGGAGCAGTCTCTGTCGTCTACATAGTGAAGTTCTGCACTTCTCTAAATGAGGCGACAGAACTTCGCTTTGGCGGAGAGGGTACTCACTGTTACGACAGAGTACCCTCTCGGCCAAAGTCTAAATCAGGCCCTTTTTCTTTTCTCTTTAAATGCCCTGTCTGTCTCATTTTGTACAGTATTTCTTCTTCTATCTTCCCTTTAGTTCTTCCTCTCTCTTTATTTTATTCCCATTATCGTAAAATTATATTAATTTATTATGCTTCTGTTGTTCCACATCATATACAGTTTTCAAATGGTTTTAATCTGTTATTGCTTATCCTAATCAGGTTCTCATATTTTGATTAGATTTCCATATTTAAAATGATTTAACAATATGTCCTATTTTTGGCATTTTTTACGTTATCTTTGTGTTAATGTTCAGTAAAAAAAGTTAAAAATAAAACATTTGGTGTGTACCTACTAATAATGACGGCTGGTTATTTCATGTGGGCCTTAACATTGCAGTTTTGAACAAGTCAATGTCAGGTGTTCCTAGTGCACAGTGCACGTACTCCGACCTTGTGAAGATTAAAGACGGAGTTGACTTTTCTTTGCACTCCTGGCCTGCTGATGAAACCAGATGTGGACAGGAAGTGCAAAACTCAGTAAATTGCCCAGTGGGAGAACCTTTCATCTTCCCAGCAAATCTGCTGAGCACACAGTCTTATGTAATTAACTATTATCATGGTTATAGTTTTATTCCCGGTGCTTGATGAAACTGTGCCAAGAACATCCGAAAATTCACTTTCCATATCCATTCTAATGACTAGGGTTAGATTGGTACATTATCCTGTGCTAAAAACTTGCTAATATTTATTATCTCCCCCTTGCTTTCGCAGTGAGGTATAGAAAGATGGCTTCTTTCAGATTACACATAGATAACAAGCATTGGCATAGCCAATAGGTCTCGCCTTTTGGACCTTATAAGTGTTTAGCCATGCAACACGTTATCCCGAGTGCTTTGCCACCAGGGATTGAAGAGCTATAAAATTAAAACACACTGAGTCATGCAGTGTGATTCAGGAATACATGCTTGCCTCATGAAACATTTATGGACACATTCCAAGGCTTTTTAATGCACAGACAGAAATACAAGTACTTTGATGCAAGTTAACAGCACTAAAACATTCTGTGTGCGACTGCATCACTAGAGTCTTGAACAGCCTATGAAAAAAGCAGTAAAATACTTTCCAATTTCGGAGACGTCGCATCCCTCCTCCCCTAGGCCTCTATTCACCAGGCACCCTTCTCCAGAGTTTTCCATTGAAAACACTGCTCACACCATTCTGTTTACCAGCAAGCCCCCGGCCCCACCCTCTGTCCCAGCCCCATGGGTATAGGAGCACTGGACACAGCAACAACAACAAAATGCTCCCATTTGTCAGGTAGAGGGTAAATAATGAATAAACAGGGACAGCGTCAGTATCACTTAATTTCCGTGCACCTAAAAACAAAAAAATTAACCTGAGCTTGTGTAATGTTACTGGTGCTTTTGTAAAGCGCTCCAATACATTCTGGTCAGTCGAGTTCACGCTCTATAAAAATGCCCCCAAAAATGTATCTGACCATGTGTAATGTAACTAGCGCGCATGTAAAGTGCTCCAACGCTTTCGGGTCGCTCGAGTTCACATTATATAATAAAAAAAGTCTCACAGTCTCTGGGGAGCTGCCATGAATGTACTTTGAAATTAGAGCTCTGAGAGAAGGAGGCCAGGAACAGGCAGCGGGGTGGGCATGCAGCGACGTGGGAGGGACGAATGCTGCTCTCATTTGTCTGGTAGCGGGGAAATAATGAATAAGCAGGGGCGGCGTCAGCATCACTTAATCTCTAAGCACATAAAAACATAAAAAGTGAACCTGAAATTGTGTAATATAACTGTCACTTTTGTATAGTGCTTCAATACCTTCGGTTTAGTCAAGTTTGTGCTCTGTAAAAATGCCCCCAACAATTAATCGGACATTGTGTAATATAACTAGTGCTCATGTAAACCACCCCAACACCTTTGGGTCGCTTGAGTTCCCATTATATAAACAAGCACCAGAGAAAATGCAACGGGAGTTGCTCAAGCCTTGCCCTTAACTGTGCTGCAAGGTTGCGCTGTTGAAGGTCCAGTGACCAAGGCTCGCTAAAGCAACAAGCAGCAATGCGAAAGGGGTTTGGGGGAAATCATCGCAATTTGAAGTCATAGAAAATTAAAGAGGCAATTTCAAAAACCGCGTCTGCAGCGTCTCACATTTCATCTCGGTATTTGAACAGGATGGGGAGACTAAGCGACGGGTGCCAAAGCTGAACCACCGAAGACCGGCAAACAGTGACACGAGCAGGAATCAAAGAAACAAATAGTCCCCCAAATGAACCCATAAACACAGTAGCGTAATGTTAACAGTAATTGGGCGGTGCTTTGTGGGTGGAAATCAAACACAAAAAGGAGGGTCAAAGAGGAAGGATTAACCACTAGAAAGCATGCATATTTGAACGACAATCGAAGGGACAAATAAAAAGGCAATAGGCGGGCTGTAAGCCCACAGAGTGAATACAGCATGTCCCGAAGAGACAGAGCATGTGCTGCCTAGGCTCGACCTAAAAAGGGCATATTCACAATACATCATAAAATTCCACAGATCCTTTGCTTGCTGTAACAGTTCTGTCAGTCTGAGAGAAAAGTGCCCTACTGCTGCTCTTACTGTATTTGTTTTGAGTTAGTGACAGAACCTTGCACTGCTTGTGTCTTTGTTGGCCGTATTCTGTGTTTACAAGAAAGAGTGCACTGTGGCTGCCCGTCATTTACTTGTTCTGAGGGAAGTTCACACAATGACTCTAGTCTGTTTGGTGACTTCTCAGTGTGCGAGTGAAACCTGTAATGCTTCTCTTACTGTAGCTGTTCTGAGTGTGTGAGGGAAGCTTGGACTGCTACTGCGTTTGTTCGAACTGTCCTGTCTGAATTAGGATATGTGTACTGTGGCTACTACCCATGTACCTGCTCTGTTTCTAAGGAAAGCTTACACTATATGGGGACCTGTAAAGGGTCTGTTCTATGTGTTATAACCCTTGTCCTTCTGTTTGCACTGTACGTCTTCTGAATGTGTGCAGGTAGTCTGCCCTGCATCTGCCTTTGCTGGATTGGTCCTGTGTGTATAAGGAACCATGCACCCCTGCTGCTTGGCATCTACCTGTTCTGTGTGTAATGGATGCTCATGCTAGGACAGCTGCCTGTGAAGTGTCTGTGCTGTGTGTGATAGAAGCATGTGGTGCCACTCCACCTGCTACGGTACGTGCTCTGAGTGTGTCAGGGAAGTCGGCCATGCTTTTCTTTTTGGTGGACCTGTCCTGTGTGTATAAGGACGTGTGCATCACTGCTGCCCTCATCTAGTTATTCTCTGCCCTAGGGAGGCTTTCTCTATGATTTCTACCTATGTAGTGTCTGTTCTGTATGGATAGAAGCATGAGCTGCTGCTCCTGTGGAAATGAGCCCTTTCAGGGGGCCCACCGGTGCAGGGTTCACCCTTGTCTGTCCACGGGTCCTTAAACCAACAAAGAAGAAATTGGCACTGAAGCTGAAATATCAAAGAACAAGTTTATTCATCACTCATGAGTGGGACTACATCCATACAGAGCCCTCAGGAACTGTATGAGGTAGTACATTGAAGTCTCAGAACACAGGACTTATATACAGCCTTTTCTGCACTGTAAGCATTTGAGACTCAAAAGAGGAGGTACAGGCACACACAGAAATAGGTACTGACAAACATGGTCAGACAAGAATCACTTAGCCAGCAGAGTGGGAGGGGAAACCAAAACTGCTTACATCAGTTAAAATAGCCTGACAGTTACACTCTAAGACAGGTGCATTCTAGCAGCTACAGGTCTTTCTGAGCATACATTGCTCTGGCTCAGTGCTGAAGGAGTTAACTATAGTTGATGACTCAAGCAGAATAGAAAAGCAGGCAACAGTAAAGACGGAAGAAGCACATGGCTAGCACGTGGCTAACTAAAATGGCTGCCACAACTAAAATGGCTTCAGCTCATGCTAACAGAGATTTCTGTCGATTCCCACAGACGACCCTTTTAGCATTAGCTGAAGACATCTCTATGATCTAGAAGGAACATGGAAAATATCTTGCACATCTATCCTCATCAGGTTATTAATGTCCTGATCGATTACTAGTTGGGCATTTACATTTTTAGCATTTCTCTTGACAGGTGTGCATGAAGTACAGGTGGAAACACAAAGGGAACAAAGTATCGGGCCACATTGTATACATAAACAGCAGATGAAGAGGATCGCAATGAGTATACATAGAACTGTTAACAGTTTCCAGCCCCAAGTGGTGAACAGTGTCCAAAACCAACCGGTAAAAGTCCAAGTTCCTGAATCCTGATGGATTTCAGTGGCAATTTTATGCAGCTTGGAAATTGCTTCAAAAACTGAAGGGGCGTGGTCTGGGATATAGACACAGCAACTGCTCCCAATGATGCGGCATGCTCCACCACGATCTGCCAAAACCACATCAATAACCATCCGGTTTTGGAGCGCCACAATTCTCGCAATTTGTAGTTCTTCTGTGATGTTCCCAAGTGCCATAGCTGTTTGATTGGTTACAGCCTCTACAGCACGTGTCAGGCGCCTGATCTTTCTGCTGTTTAAGGTGGCACCAACAAAGAAGAACAGCCCCAAATTGAAGTCAACATACTGTTGCAGTGCAGTATCAGTTTGATCCACCTCATCATGATTTATTGTCCTCTTAAATCTGTTTTTGAAAAATGTCATTAAACCTTTATGATAGGATGCAGGTGCCAAAAACACAGGTGGTAGCAAAAAGGACACAAAGCAGGTAACTGACCAACCAATGGGTAAGTTGTAATATCCCTTACTTCCACATATAAAATACGTATTGTGTGATGACGTAAAACTGCTATTATTTATTCCAGTAATATTTAATATCAAAGTACAATCACTTTTCCCCACAGGAATACTACCAACACTGTTTACACACAAGTCTGCTCGAGCTCTAGTAACAGCTATTACAGGGGGTCCATTACCCTTGGCAGTTCGAATGTTTGGGAAAACATAGTGTGTAGAGGAATTTCCTCGGCGATACTCTTCCATTTCCCACACAGTTCCTTCAGCTTGTGGGTCCCCTTCCTCATCAGGGTAACAGACTTTATTTAGCTGGTAGTTTTGTCCTCCTATATCAGCTAGAGTAATATTAGCAATTTCAGAGGCCCACAGCAGTGCGAACCAGGCTCTACAGGAGCCGTTATGCGAGAATGGCAGAGGAATAAAAGGCGTTCCTCCCTTCTTCTGATGAGCTGGCATCATTCCACACACCCAACAGTTGGTAATGTTCATAGCATTATGGGTGTGATGTAACATTTGGATGACCGTGTTGTTAATATAAGACTGTCTGTGTTTCTTTTCATGATAAGGGAGAGTGAAGTAGTGGTGCTCAATGGGGACAGGAGTAGTAGCAGTCAGTAGATTTCGAGCAGGAGCTACTCCCTCTACAACCCATGTTATCGTAGCAATGATAATAACAATGGAAGTAAGCCCAATGATGAACACAGCCTTTCGATCACAAACTCTTGATTTCTTCTCCACAGGCATGTTTATCTCGACGTTGAACAACAAAGCAGATTTTCACACTAAGGTCCTGGGCAGTCGTTGGTTTCTTCACGGAGGTTGAGACGGGTATCACTATTAGAGTCCCCCCCTTTGCTACTCAGGCTTTCACTAACCCAGGACAGTGACTCAACCAGTCTCTTTCAACAACGAAGTTTCCGGGGTCGCAGCTGATATCGAGATGTACCAGGGATCGTGTGGTCCGGGAAGACTTCCTCAGGTCCTTCAGGTGTCACAGCTTGGCCTTTCTCGGTGTCCAGGATATCGCGGTGGTCCTTAATCACAGCTGGGCTCACTAGGTCCGGCGACACTTTCCGGCAGTGTGTTGCATGGACCCAGTTCTTCCGATTGGTCACTCACACCGCAGTCCTGGTAGCCAAGAGCACCTGCTCAGGGCCGCGCCACCTCGGGTCTAGGGAGCTGGCTCTCTGGAAGGACTTCATCACCACGTAGTCCCCGGGCCGTAGATCATGGCCCTCACCCTGCGACCTGTCTGGAAGAGTCTCCCGAACCTGTTGATAAATAGAAAGCAAGCTGTCAGTCAACTGAGACAAATAGTCATTCATCAATACACAAGGTACATCATGTATAGGGCGTGGCTTAGGAATTCCCCAAATATTCATTGGCCTTCCAAAAACCACCTCATACGGTGTGAGGCCAGATCGAGTATGTGGTATCGATCTAATGGACAGCAAAGCCAAGGGCAGTGCATCAGGCCATTTCAAAGATGTGGAAGCCTGAATTTTAGCCAACTTAAGTTTAAGGGTAGAGTTGTAACGTTCTACTAGCCCTGCAGATTGTGGATGGAAAGCTGCATGGAACTTCTGCTTAATTCCCAGTCCTTTCAGAAGATACTCAACAACTTGTCCAATGAAATGGGGTCCATTGTCACTCCACAAGACCCGACAAACGCCGAATCTGGGGAAAAACTCCTTTAGGAGCACCTTTGCTGTAGTAAGAGCTGTATTATCCTTAGTAGCGTATGCCTCTATCCATTTACTAAAGGCACAGACCACTACTAGAACATACTTCAGATTATTACAGCGTTTAAGCTGGATATAATCCATTTGCAGAACCTCAAAAGGTGCAGTTGGTATTACAAACCCTCCTGTTGGAGTTCGTGTTCCCTTTCCAGGATTATACTGGAGACAAATCAGACAAGACTGGACTATCTTTTTAACTGTGCCGGCAATATCTGGATGATCCCAAACTTGCATAAGTAACTTTGTCATTGAGGATGCTCCAACATGTGCCGGCCCATGTGCCATGTGAATCATGGGGTGTAAATAGGCTGTAGGCAATTTCCACCTAGTCATTTCTTTATTCCTCCAACAGCCCTCATCATCCAGTGTTCCCTCCTTGGACCACTGATCTAATTCATCAGCAGAGGCAGATCGCTGCATGTCCAGCACCTCTTGCCTGGCATCATGCCAACGTTCAGCCTGTGACTTGACCACATACATAGATGCAGTACTTCGCTGCATTGCAGTCTCACGGGCTGTACAGTCTGTGAAGGCATTCCCTGCTCCTATTTTGTCAGTTACTTTCTTGTGGGCGCTACACTTAACAATTGCTACTTTCTTAGGATATGTCAAGGCAGTAAGGAGATTATGTACTAATTCCCCATGCACTATTTGTGTCCCGTGTGATGTAAGGAAGCCTCTTTCCTTCCAGAGTTGCCCAAAGTCATGAGCCACTCCAAAAGCATATCGGCTATCAGTGTAGATGTTAACAGACAGATCTGTGCTAAGCTCACATGCTCGTGTCAATGCTATCAACTCAGCTGCCTGAGCTGACTTCTGTGGGATGCGAGCTGTCTCAACTACCGTCTGAAGTGTTGTAATTGCATAAGCAGCTGATGTCGTGCCATCAGGCAACTTCAAGCAAGACCCGTCAACCCACAATTCCCCATCAATGTCAGGAAGGGGCGCATCTTGTAGGTCAACCCGACCCTTTGTTTGTTCTTCAGTAAGGAATATACAATCATGAGACTCTTGTGACTGAGACTGAGTAGCTGGGAATGGCAATAGTGTAGCAGGATTTAAAGTCGAGCATCTTTTCAGTGTGATATGAGGGGTCAAGAGTGTCAATTCATATCCTGTCAAGCGAGCACTAGTCAAGTGTTGTGTTTTCGTCTGATTTAAAAGGGCATCGACTGAATGGGGCACTAACACAAGCAATCTGTGTGATAAGACTATTCCCTCACTCTGACGTATGGACACAGCTGTTGCCGCCACCGCTCGAAAACACCCAGGCAACGCACGGGCGACTGGATCAAGGACAGCTGTGAAATATGCACAAGGACGTTGCTTATCACCGTGTGTCTGTACTAACACTGAGAGAGCGCAACCGTCCCTCTCATGTACATAAAGTGTGAAGGGCTTAGTGTAGTCTGGAGTTCCTAATACTGGTGCAGAACAAAGAGCTTGACGTAACTGCTGGAAAGCATCCTGACATTCAGTAGTCCATGGGAGGGGCATCGGAGTGTCTTTAGTCAAAAGGGCCAACAAGGGTTTAACGATGTAAGAAAAGCTAGGAATCCACCGCCTACAAAAGGAAGTAAGACCAATCAGTGCACGAACATCCTTCTGAGTACGGGGCACAGGCGTGTCTAAAATGGCTTGAATACGGTCTGATGTGAGTGCACGTCCCTCCTTAGACAGGAGGTGACCCAAATAGGTAACCTGCTGTCTACAATATTGCAATTTCTTCCGAGAGACTTTGTGATGATGAGATGCAAGGAATGATAGCAATGACAGTGTTCCTTCTTCACACTGTTCAGGGGTATCAGCAGCCAACAAGATGTCATCAACATATTGAATAAGAGCCACCCCTTTCGGTACAGGAAAAGAATCAAGCTGTCGTTTCAATGCCTGGCTATAGATGCTAGGACTCTGTGTACCCTTGTGGAGCTCTACAAAATCTGAAGGAACGATTATTCAAAGTGAAGCCGAACAAAAAACGGCTGTCAGGATGAATAGGGATGGAGAAAAATGCATTTTTTAAGTCAATTACAGTGAATGTAGTCGCAGTGGGAGGAATCATAGTAAGAAGTGTCGTGATGTCAGAAACAACCGGGTATTGAGGCACTACTATCTTATTGACCTCTCGTAAGTCGATAATAAATCTATAGATTTTAGAATCAGTGTCTTTTTTCAAAATGGGAAGAATAGGGCTATTACAGGTATTGTAGGGGACTTCTTCCACAACCCCCACTCTGATCAAATCCTGAACAATGTGTATCAATGCCTCTTCCCCTTCTCGAGAGATTTTATATTGGGGCAGTCGAGGCAACGAAGCACCCTCCTTCACTTGAATGTGTACTGGTGGAATAACCATTTGACCCACATCGGTATCTGATGTAGCCCACAAGGTACTAGGTAGCGATGCCAAAGCAATATCCTCTTTAATAAGGCAGGACCTTGCAACCGTTGGATGATTATCATTTAAAATGACACGCACACCTTCTGGGAAACAACGTATTGTAGCACGAAAATGTTTAAGCATATCAATACCCACAATGTTATCTGGTGTGTTAGGGGAAAGCAGAAATGGACATGCAGCCGTGAATTTACCAAGACTAAATGCAAGTGGTTGTGACAGTGGGCTAAGGGAAGGTGTCCCATCGAATCCTATCGATGTTATCGTTGTGCCAGACGGGGGAGCCCTAGGAACCAATTGTTTAGACAAAGCGCTACGAGTAGCTCCTGTATCAACCAGAAAACGATCAGTAGAACCCAAGACGCGTGCATCAACATAGGGACCCCTCTGATCTACTGGGACCTCAACCGGTTCCATACCCCATCCAAGGCATTCCTATGCATAATCAGAATCCTTAGGATCATCAATCGAATAATCAGACATTTGATATTGATTTCGTCTGTCAAAAGCATTAAAAGAATTTGGATTGTGCGCAACTGCCTCAAATCTAGGACGACTATCCATGCCTCCCCTATTGCCTGAGTTCCCGGGACGACCTCTCATGTTTCCTCTACCCCGCTGATACTGCTGACCTCGCAAAAGGGGGCACTCAAAACGCCAATGTCCAATCTCCTTACAATAAGCACACTGATCAGAAGACAGAGTTGCTCGCGGAAAAGGGGGTGCACCAGGGTGATACATCGCACGTCCACCTCTACCACCACCTCTAAATGATGGACCATAGACTTGAGCCAACATAACTTTCGTCTTTAAATCCTTAACCTTTTTATCCTCCTTGCCTTTGGCTTCCAATTCCTGACGCTCATAATACTGGGCCATAGTCAAAAGGGAGACGGGGGAAGACGTAGTCCATGAACTCTCGTTGGCCTTTAGGCGACTAGCTATTTCTGGCAACATGTTCGCGACAAATTTGTCGACGAACAGATGCTTACCCGTGTCATCTGTCAACGACTGTCCACTAAAGTCATGAAATGTCTCTTCAAATCGGGTAAAGAAGTCTGAAACTGACTCATCTGCTTTCTGCTTACAAGACGCTAACGTAGACCAATCTATCTTCTTAGGGGGTATAAGAGTTTTCAACTTAATCACGATGGCTTTGGGAAGATCTAATATCTCCTGTTGTGGTTTCTGCGCAGGCTCCCTAGCCGCATCCTTTTCCTCCAAGTGCACCCAAGTATCACCATAAGTTGTAATATCATCTACCTTCCTAATTAATCTCCACATATCGGGGGGTAAAATCAGTCCGAAAAACATGTCAATATCTGGCAGAGTCATAGTACAGGAGCTAATAGCTCCTTCCACTTCTTCATAAAAAGCGGCTGGGTTTTTCCGTGGATCAGGCAAAGCAGCTTTAAGAGCCATAACGTCTGCTCTACTCCAAGGAGTATAAACCCAATTATAGATAAAATATCCTTTTGCATCATCTGAATCTTTATCATCATTCGTGCCTGCACCCTTCGGGGGAACATACAAAGGCGCAGCTTCGCGCATCGGTTTCACAGTAACTACATTACTAGGGTCATTATCCGGCCCCGTAGCTCCTTCTTGTCGCACCGGGGTCTGAACTGTTTGTTCAGTTGTAACCTTAGCAGCTGCTTTTTTCTCTTTGCGTTGACGGAATATATCAATTTGCAATTTAACTACTCGCCTAATAAGGTCAGGCACCTGTGAAAGAAGAAAAGTGCCCTCACGTAATTGCTTATGATCAGAATTTATAACAGAAGGCTCTAAATCGTCAGAATGTTTTCTAAAACTAGATATTACTTCCTCAGTAAAGTGCTCGACAAAATATAACTGCTCTAAATCTTTCCACTGCTGAACCATTGCTAAACTTTCTGGGGCAAAGGCACTCCCACAAGCTGCTTTACGAGCAGCGGATCTAAGAGTGGCCATGCGTTCAACAGTTAAAGTAGACCGAGTTGTCCGCCCTTTATCCTTATCTGCATCTTTTTCTTCTGAAGAAAAATGCTCCTTTTCAGAATCGTCATTCTGAGGGGCACTAGGAAATATATACGGGGCGGGGATCGATCTAACAAAATGCTATCATCCTGAGGTTTATTAAGTATAGGGTAAACGGGGCGCCTAACAGGGTACTGGCCAGTTACCTCTAAACGACGCTCCCTATCTTCTTTCTCTCTTATTTCCTTCATCTCTTTATTTTTTAATTGTAACGCTTTCTGGTAGATAGTCTTGCACCGTGCTTTTTCTGCTATAGCTTCTTCTTTTCTCACTCTCTCATGCACTTCTTTCTCCCACATTCGTACACAATCAAACATATCCGGACGACTTTTATGTTGAAACACACACTGCTCTACATACTGAATCTTTTTAACATCAAATGACCCATTCACCGGCCATCGTAGATCAGGATCCTTTTTAGTGTATTTGTTCCACAGTGTACTATACATTATGGAAGAAATACCCTATTTGACATACAATGTCTGTTAGGTGTCCCCTCTGGGGGAGCCGGCTGACTTTTTTCTAAATCCCTTTTGGTACCACCAAGACAGCAACACAACCTGCGAAGTGTGCTGGAAACAGGCATGATTATTAGTTAAATAATACTTATCCCAAATATAGTACTTATCCATTACCTGCCCCTTTTTATTGCAATAAAAAGAACCAAACCAAACCAAAATCTTGGCCAAGTAAATTCAAAATCAAGAGTGTCGCTTCAACGACCTTACCAAACAAAAGTCTCCAGCCTCCAACTGCCAAGCTCTTGTGCGACCTAATGGTCTCTGCAAACATGCGCCAAAGGAAGTCTCAGTCGGGACCGGTCGCCACCTGGAGGGGCAGATCGGGAAAACCGGAAAAACACGTCGGTCTGCAAAGACAAAGTGTCTCCTCGTGCAGGGTACCTCCTCAGTAGATTCCTATTCTCCGTCAAGACCACTCCTTCGGGCAGCCGCGTCTCCGATGAGCCCAACGTGACGGGTGCCAAACTGTGGAAATGAGCCCTTTCAGGGGCCCACCGGTGCAGGGTTCACCCTTGTCTGTCCACGGGTCCTTAAACCAACAAAGAAGAAATTGACACTGAAGCTGAAATATCAAAGAACAAGTCTATTCATCACTCATGAGTGGGACTACATCCATACATAGCCCTCAGGAACTGTATGAGGTAGTACATTGAAGTCTCAGAACACAGGCCTTATATACAGCTTTCTCTGCACTGTAAGCATTTGAGACTCAAAAGAGGAGGTACAGGCACACACAGAAATAGGTATTGACAAACATGGTCAGACAAGAATCACTTAGCCAGCAGAGTGGGAGGGGAAACCAAAACTGCTTACATCAGTTAAAATAGCCTGACAGTTACACTCTAAGACAGGTGCATTCTAGCAGCTACAGGTCTTTCTGAGCATACATTGCTCTGGCTCAGTGCTGAAGGAGTTAACTATAGTTGATGACTCAAGCAGAATAGAAAAGCAGGCAACAGTAAAGACAGAAGAAGCACATGGCTAGCACGTGGCTAACTAAAATGGCTGCCACTACTAAAATGGGTTCAGCTCATGCTAACAGAGATTTCTGTCGATTCCCACACTCCCACTGAACATATTCTGAGTATGCCCTTCAAGGAACAGGGCCAGAATATTTGAAACATCGATTTCAATGGTATGTCCCTAAAAGAGCCCTCTGCTCAATTGGAGCGAAGAGTGTGTTAGTACCCTCCTTGAAAAAAGTCAACTGGGGAGGGAGAAGTTTCACCACCTGTGCCGCAAGGGCTTGGAACGAACTCCCTTTCCATATTAGAAATGCCACTGACCTAATGGCGTTTAGGAAAGGATTGAAAACCTGGCTCTTCAGTGCTTAGGTTCCCACATCTTCCTCTGTTCAGAGGGCAGTAGCCAGCGCCAGGACACTTTCGGGTAACCGTTGCGCTTAAGAAATATAATTAATAAAACATAACATAACATATGTGAGGGAAGCTTGCTCTACTTCCACCTTTGTTGGCCCAATCCTGCATGTATGAGTAAGTTTCCACCACTGCTGCTCCGTGTATACCTGTTCTGAGGCTGAAAGATGCTCACATTAGGATTGCTATCTGTGAATTGTCTGTTCTGTGTGTGATAGAACCTTGTGCTGCTGCATGCACTGTAAATGTTCTGAGTGTGTGAGGGAAGCTTGTCCTGCTTCTGCCTTTACTGGATCAGTCCGGTGTGTATAAGGAAGCGTGCACTGCTGCTGCGCCCCACCTACCTGTTCTGTGTCTGAGGCAATACTCACTGTAACTGCTCCCTTTGAAGTGCATGTTGTGAGTAATGGAAATTTGTAGTGCGGCTGCTCGAATTGTAGTTGTTCTGAGAATTGTAAGAGAAGCTTGTACCAATCCTTCCTTTCTTAGACCGGCCCTGTGTGTATAAGGAAGTGCGCACTGCTACTGCTCCCCATGTATTTGTTCTGTGTCTGAGGGAAACTCACTTTACTGTTCTAGAAGTGCCAGTTCGGTGTGTGATAGAAGCTTGTCCTGCTGCTGTTCGCACTAAATCTAAATCCGTATTTGTAAAGCGCGAACTACTCACCCTTACGGGTCTCAAGGCGCTGGGGGCCGTCGTGGAAATTAAGTGAGCTATTGCCCAGAGTCACATGGTGCTGAGCTGAGCTGCCACCAGAGCCGGGGATCGAACCGTGAGCCCTGTGCTCCGAAGTCAGCTGCCCTGGCCGCTGCACCACACCTCTCCACTTGCATGTTCTGAGTGTGTGAGGGAAGCTTATCCTGCTTCTGCCTTTATTGGACTGGTCCGGCGTGTACAAGGAAGTGCGCGCCACTGCTGCGCCCCGCCTACCTGTTCTGTGTCTGAGGCAATACTCACTATAGCTGCTCCCTTTGAGGTGCGAGTTGTGAGCAATGGGAACTTGTTGTACGGCTGGTCGAGTTGTAGTTGTTATGAGAGTGTAAGAGAAGCTTGCACTAATTCTTTCTGCCTAAGACCTGCCCTGTGTGTATAAGGAAGTGCGCACTGCTGCTGCTACTCATATACTCATTCTGTGTCTGAGGGAAACTCACTATACTGTTCTCGAAGTGCCAGTTCTATGTGTGATAGAAGCTTGTCCTGCTGCTGTTTGCACTGTGCATGTTCTGAGTGTGTGAGGGACGCTTGCCCTGCTTCTGCCTCTATTGGACCGGTCCGGCGTGTACAAGGAACCACGCGCCACTGCTGCACCCTGCCTACCTGTTCTGTGTCTGAGGAAGTGGCGTAACACCAGCCCCCGCAGCCCCTGCCGTACGGGGGGGCTCCCAAGCTCCAGGGGGCCCCCTCAGCACATTACTCTGGCCAGAGAGCTCATGATTGTGTCCAGAGGAGGCCCGTCCACGAGCCTTGCAGGGGGCCCCCTCAAGTTTCGTTACGCCAGTGGTCTGAGGGAAGCTCTCACTATGATTGCTGTATGTGAATGGGAAGTGCCTGTACTGTGTGAGGTGGGCGCTTGAACTGCCTTCTTATTTTATACTTCAGACTGGCAGTAAAAACGGTAATTTGTCTTAATCCACAGGAAGGAAAAGCGATAAGCATGGCAGTGATTTGGCATGCGGGGGAGGGCGTCTCTGACACTGCCCTGGCACAGGTAAAAGGGGCATAAGAGGCAGGACCTGCAGAAAACGGACGTGCTATGCTTGTGAATCATAAACACTAGGCCTTCTCAGTGTAAACATGGACAATACATTGACGTCAATAAGACGGATCAATCCAGGTGTCACTTAAACGCTTGCTTCCTCTCCAGCACTGAAAGCCCCTGCAGCATCGTGCACACTATTCTTTCCTCCTGATGTTTGATAGTTTGTATGATTAATTTTCTCAATTTGCCTGACCTGCGTTGCCACTGAAATAAATATGACAGCTGCTGTTCTGTCTGCCTCCACTCCTGCGCTTGCCAAGGGAGACGGGAGATTGGTTTCTCGGTGATTGCAGCCCTTTGTTAGTACTTGTGAGTAAATTGACTCTACTAAATTGCACTCAGCACTCAAACAGTTATTGGATGAAACTGAGTACATACCAACAGCTGATGAAATGTGGAGGGCGAGATATGCAAATGAAGTATGCTAAACGGGGGCTTTGTCGCACCGAGGAAAACAAGCATTGGCAAACACAGTGTGAGATTTTTTTATAGTGAAAGTGTTTCAACAAGCTGCACTAACAAACAGCATAGGTGAAGCACAGGCAGCGGCGGTGCATCACAGACATTAGCCACAGTGCAAGTTTCCCTCACACACAGAACAGGCGCTACCTGGGTAGCTGCAGTTCACAATCCCTTAGGCACACAAGAAAGGTACATTCTTGCCAGCAGTGGTGCAAGCTTCCTTATATTAATAGAGAAAGTAAAGTATGGGCAATTTCAGTACACATTTGCATTATACACAGAGCAAATGTGCAACATGTGTAGCAACAGTGCAAGCTTTCCTCATAAAGGTAGAACACTTACAGTACAGCCAGGAGCTGTGCAAGCTTCCAAATATGCTCCCTATTACTGGGTACCTTTTTCTGGAACATTGTGTCAATTTCTTAATGACTCACCTGCAGCACTGCTACTATTTTTAGAGGTCACATCTATGTATTGTATCCAGGCCGGGAAGCAAAGTCTGAATTGATGTGTCCTGAAGGGCTTGTCAGGAGTATTTTGACAAGTTCCTGAAACCCTATCTGGAGCATTGAGGTCAATTCAAGATGCCTCGCTTGAAGGCTGTCTACTGGAGGTTACAGCTGACACACTGTGTCCAGTTTTTGAGGGAACATGTGGAATGGTGTGCTCAGTTCTTGAGGCAATCTCTAGGTCATTGCATCTAGTTCTGGAGCCCACTGGGGTGTTATGTAATCATCTAGAGTGGTGAGTCTAATTCTAGAGCATTTGTCTCCAATGTAAATGCGTTTCGGAAGGTGTTATGTTGTCTTCTGAATGCTTCTTCTTGAGTGTGTGTCCAGTTCTTGAACCCTAGGGCACACATCTAGAGTATTGTATCCAATCACGGAGGAGTCATCAAATGCTTGTGTGGATGGTTCATCTAGAATAATGTGTTTTGCTCTCAGTGCTTCAAGCGAAGTATTTCTACTACATTTAGAGGGAGGTACGTTTAATGGTGTCCTTTTTGAGAAGTCGAGTCTGGAGTGTTGTGTCCAGTTCTGGAGGCCCTTTCTGATGCATGTGTCGAATTCTGGCGGTTCCTTTCATGCACTCTCTGGTCCTGGCGACCACTAGTGGCATAATATGTCCATTTTCCAGGTTTACATGTGAACGATTGCTTCCAATTCTGTAGCACACGTTTGTAGCATTGTGTTTAGTTCAGGAGTCCTAACTTCGATCACTGTATTCAGTTTTGAAGACCTCTACTTTAACATAGTGTCCAACTCCAAAAGCCATATCTAGATTGGTGTCCCCAGTTCTGAGGCTTCATTGGTATTATTATTTTAATTCTGGAGGGTGCATCTAGAGTCTTGTATCTATTGTTGGAGGCCTTATTCGCAGCTCTGGTTGCCCTCTGTTAACTTCTGAATTCCAGCTCCAACGTATTGTATCCAATTTTAGTGGACAACGACATGTCACTACTATTTTTCCAGATGTTAACTTTATTTCAGGTGAGTTTTTAAAACTTCACTTTGCAACAGTAAGTAGATGCCACCATTGTTCAGCTTCAGCTTTGACCGAAACGCATCAGAGGAAAATCTTATGTACTATTGCAGTTCAGCCGTTGGAGGTAAAGCCAACACTGATTTCAGCTCATATAATTTCTTTATGAATGGTGTGACTCTCAACCTTTCACTTCTATAGCACAAACAAAACACTTCTATCATCAATGTACGTATATGTGGATTTAAGAACACTAATCCTATACTTTACTATAAATACTTACAGGGTCAATATTTTCGTCATTGCAAAAAAAAGAAGATATTTAGATATTCACAATCCTTAAGTTGTGTCAGCACCAGAGTTCTGCTGGTGCTGACACAACTTAGGGATTGAGCCCGGGACTAGATGGAATTCAAGCCTACAGGATTGATACTGCAAATATCTAAAAAAAGAATCTTGAAAACTGCAATTTCATTGTATTTATGAGCCTTGAAAAAACCTCAGGCGAATGGACCACAAGGGGGCGAAACAAGTGTCGACTGCTCTGGAACATCCTGGCACTTGCTATTATGTTGAATATTCCAACAATGATGGATTGAGGAAACTTCTCATTGTGAATAAACCTCACAATTGTACACACGTATTACAAGCTACTTCTGTATTCATTGTAATGTGGAATACCCCAAAAATGACTACATTAATCAATACAGTATATGAAAGGGGAGGACGTACTCATTTTTTTTTAACAACTTCTTCACATTGAGGCAAAGTAAGGTTCAAACCTCAAGAGCAACCAACCAGCAACTAAAATGGTATTGCACCTAGCAGGGAGGGAGATCTAGACCTTGCACCACTTCAACTCAATATTTTGATCATCAATGTTTTCACCACCATCCGTAACCTTAACCTAAAGAAAAGATATCACAAGAGGCGAAAACAATACAATGCACTGCGTAGCATTAAAACTAACAGATATAAGGTGAGTCCTGGAAAAAATAACTGATATTTAACAGTATCTAGGCAGCAAAGAACTGAAAATAATAATGTGAAATGTACACCTCTTAGGTAAATGACATTAATTATGAAAAACCAGGGGCCTTAGCGCCTGGACACTCCTTGAGTAGCCGCGGGCTTTACAAATACGGTCATTCATTTATTCAATATTAAAGGAAACAGTATATATATATATATATCCTCTCGTACTGCTTCCAAATGCTTTCACCAGTCCTGGAAACGGAAAGCAGACACGGACCACGTTTCTGTGCAGGAAATGTTTATTCTTAGTCGGCCATGACGCGTTTCGGTCCCTCCTGAATTTTGCTCATGCCGCCGTGCTTGCAAAGATTGCCCGCACTCCAGGTAAAGCCAAGAATTTTTATTTTTGCTGATGAGTTTCAACCACACAGGTCTTTCTCAAAGCATTGAAAACATTGTAACAGTGTGCCCTATTTACTCTAAAGAGACACTGTTACCAAGTTCATGAACATAGAAAAAAGACTTTTGCAATACAGGAAATGCATGCTTCTCAGTCAAAGAAAAAAGACTTCCAAAAGTCAAAATAAATGTTTGTGCAAATAAAAAATAAAACATAATGTATGCAAACAAAGTAAAAGGAAACTTTTCAGAAAAGCAAACTCTATAGACAGGTACTGTATATAAATACCTATTGTAATGCACTTCTCTTAAAGCCCTTGAAAGAAGATGTTGTCAAGTGGAAAGGTCAAGTGACTAAATCAAGCGCACACCGGTACTGGTAGCTTGAAGGGCCTGGTCCCGGTTAGAGGGTGGGCATGGGGTTCTACTGGTCAAGTGACCAATGAAAGCAGGGAGGTTACAGAGAATGTAACAAGCAAAATGATAATGTGTTCTAACTACCCCATGCTCACTAATCCATACAACAATCGAATGGGAGATGCGAGCCAGACAAAATACCAGTGCACGCAAGTCAAGGGCTATAGTGTCGAGGAACTGCTAGAATACAAAGTGCCTAAACACTTGGAAGGCAGTGCTCCGAGTAAAATACAATATTACAGGCTAAATTCAATGAGCTCCTAATACGCAAACTAAAAGAAGGGGGGAAATTTCCTTCATCATAAAGGGTGGATCGTATCCATAAACAGGGAAGAGAAAGAAGAAGCAATGAACAGAGTAAAGGAGAAGATAGTACGGAGTATGATAGGGAAAAGACAGAAAAAAGACAAAGAAAAATGGGCAAAAAACATTAGAGAAAAGGAATATGGATACCCGGGTAACCAGAAGAATAGACTAGAGTCTCAAAGTTGTAGCCTAAATGTACATGGAACTCCTCATCCTGATTGAGGTCACCAGGGTGTTTGCTGTTGAGACTGATGATCTATCAGGATTCAAGTCTTCTTAGGGCTCGTTCTCTGTCACCACCTCTTGTTTTGGCTGGCAGCCTGTCAATTCCATAAAAGGAAATTTTGAGACCCTCAGTGTCACTTGGACCATGCAAGGTGTTACAATGTCGGGCCATGGGGTACGTCAAATCATTGTTTTTGATTGCCCTGAGATGTTCTAGCACCTCTTTTTGACAGTGAAAATCGTATTCCCCACAAACCTCAAACCACAAACACATGTCAAGACATATACTACAAAATCACTATTGCAGTTGATGAATGGTTTGATCTTGTGTTGTTTACCACCAGGCAGAGATACCACCCTCACATTGGTGCTATGTGTGCATGCTTTGCACTTACCACAATTATGGAAGCCCAGAGGATATATATATATATATATATAACAAAACATCTTCGCCTTCTAGTCAGCCTCCAACCCTGCAGGGAGGCCTCAGTATGCGGGGACGGAGCACCCCGTAAGTTGCAGCAGCAAAGGGAAAACAAAATTCCGAGGCCCAGTTTCTGGCAAAATCGAGCGATTTATTCAAAAGCGCTAGTGGCAACACACGGATTTCCTGGCGCGTTTCGGCTCCAACATAAGCCTTGATCACAGGTAAAATCATTGACCTCGTGAGGAGACTGCGTATTTGTACACTCAGGCTGTCATGTGACTCAATGAATTCAAGTCCTACATTTACCAGGATGCACTGAAATGTTAACACACATTAGTTCAGAGTGCAGTGCATCATTCCAAATAAAACACATTTGTGTCTTATTAACACTGCTGTCCCATGGTGCATCATCCTCTTTACTGTGCACCTGCTTTATAATTTTGTGGACCATACTCCAAATTTTATCGTTATTCTGATATGCACTTGCGCAGTTTGTGACATGTTTTTAAAGCGCATTGAAAGTAATTAATTTGACACCTTACTGCAGTTGTAAATATATTTCATCTTCAAAATGTTCATTGCAGTCACATATTTGGTGCTTTCAACGCACTGAGGTCTTAAATCCACACGGTGCGGGCACTGTTAGATAAAATATCCATAACCCAGGAAGCCAGAAAAAGTCAGGACGAGGTGTCACCTCTCCCGTATCCCTTGCTCACCTCCACACATATATATATGAAACAACCTCCTTCCGACTGAAAGAAAATGAGTCGCACTCACGGATGCATTGGTGTATAGCTTTATTCTTCAAGCTGTATCGGCAGTCCTGATGCGTTTCGGTCGCATGACCTTTATCAAAGAAAAGTCCGGCAGTCTAATACACATGATGGCGACCATTTTTCCTTTTGCATAATTTATTATTTTGGCCCTCTGATGGACCTCCCAGATGGAACACAAATTGCATTCTGGAACTTGTGGTCACTCACATGTTTTTGCTGCCCTCCAGTGGGCGTTTGATGCCACTCTCTTGCCGTTATTATTACAGTTTGAAGATCGTATTTGGCCTGAGAAATTAATTAATATTTTTTTTCCCTCCAATGGGCTTTTTCTGTTGCCAATTATTTTCATCTTGTGCATTTTGTTAAGATGTGCTGTGCAAGCATCCGTTCCACTGCAGTCTCATTTTCAAAGCTGCGTGGATCCAATACCTCGGAAAACCGTGGCGGCAACCATGACCCCAAAACATTTAACATGTTCCTCCTGATCCGGTTCTTTGGGCCTTTGGCGCTCTCTCTGGCGGTGCGTTCTCAGCAGCAGAACCATGCTGCTTAAACATGAAACAACCTCCTTCCGACTGATATAAACTCACCGAGTAGCCGCGCGCTTTAAAAATACGGTCATTCATTCATTCAATATTAAAAGAAGTAGTATTTAAATATATATAAATACTGTTTCCTTTAATATTGAATGAATGCATGAACGTATTTGTAAATCGCATGGCTACTCAGGGAGTATCCCGGTGGTAAGGCAATTACACTTCAGGGGCACAGAGTTATAGGCTAAACAAATAGGTTTTTATCAGCTTAGGAAAGGAATTTTCATTAGGCATATTTTTAAATTCGAATGTAAGCTGATTCCATATTGAGGCGATACAGACAGTGAAAAAAGATCCTCCAAGTCTCCGTCTTTTAAAATGGGAGACCATTATCAGCCAGGCATCCCGCAAGCGCAAAACCCTGGGAGGACAGTAGTGCTGGATCCAGGCCTTGAGATAATTCGGCCCCTTCATGGATGGCCTGGTAAGCTAACACTAGAGCCCTAAATACAATGGTCTTGCCAACTGGAAGCCAATGAAGCTGTTTTAGGTAGAGGGACACGGGGGTCCACCTAGTGATCTTAAACAAAAGATGGACTACAGTGTTCTGCACAACTTGCAAGCATTGAATTAAGTAGTCTGGTAAACAGATGTAAGTAAAAAAAAAAATGTAAGTCCGTTTTTATATAGCACAGCTACTCACCCTTACGGGTCTCAAGGCACTGGGGGCCGTAGTGGAAATTAAGTGAGCTATTGCCCAGAGTCACATGGTGCTGAGCAGAGCTGCCGCCGGAGCCGGGGATCAAACCATGAACCCTGTGCTCCGAAGGCAGTTGCCCTGGCCGCTGCACCACATGCATATATATTGACATTTTACTGACAGTTGGCAGTGTCCTCTGGACCACTCAATCAATCATGTCACTTATAAAGCGCACTACATACCCGCGAGGGTCTCAAGGTGCTGGGGGAAGAGGGGGTGGTGCTGCTACTGATCGAAGAGCCAGGTCTTGAGGAGTCTTCTGAAGGCCAGTAGGTCTTGGGTCTGTCGGAGGTTGGTGGGGAGGGTGTTCCAGGTCTTGGCGGCGAGGTGGGAGAAGGATCTGCCGCCGCCGGTCGTTTTCCGGATGCGGGGGACTGTGGCGAGGGCGAGGCTGGTCGAGCGGAGCTGGCGGGTGGGGGTGTAGAAGCTGAGTCGTCTGTTGAGGTAGGCTGGTCCGGAGTTGTGGAGTGCTTTGTGTGCGTGGGTGAGGAGCTTGAAGGTTATCCTCTTGTTGACAGGGAGCCAGTGCAGGTCTCTCAGGTGGGGTGTGATGTGGCTGCGTCGGGGGATGTCGAGGATAAGACGTGCAGAGGCGTTCTGGATGCGTTGCAGCCGTCTCAGGAGCTTAGCCGTCGTTCCTGCGTAGAGGGCGTTTCCGTAGTCCAGCCTGCTGGTGACGAGGGCCTGCTCGCTCCCCCTGAAACTTTTACAAAAATTCACAAAGGCACCTTTACTTGGGAGTTGATAACTTTTCAATGGTTTGCACTGGAATTAAGCTTGCACACCATTGATACATTGGCGACCAATTTGTTATTCCGATGGGACATCCACATAACGCCTCTTCCAAATACCAAATCAGTATCAAGTTGCACTCACATTTTAGGAGTCGGTAAAACATGACTGACTCCCAAAATGAGATTGATACATGTAAAAAAATCTGATTCAGAGTGTTTGCAAGCATAAAAAAATTGTACATGTGGCCCATGCTTACACAAGTACTACTGTTTCCTCCTAACGCCCCTTATATGTTAGAGCTCAACATTGAACACGTCCATATTTGTTTTAATTAAGCTCACAGCCAAGGCCCGTGCAGGTAAGAGTGGTGGGGCGGTGGGGGGGGGGATTTCGACGGACGATGACGAGGGGAAATTTAATAAATAATTAATTTTCCCTTGCCATCGTCCGTCGAAATCCCCCCCACCCGATCCGACCGCCCCACCGATCTTACCTGCATGGGCCACGGCTGTTAGCTCCGTGGGTTAAGCACCACAATTGAGATATATGAGAGACCGCAGGTCACAGTTAAAGATTTCAGCATTCTCAAACCTGGCTTTCACCCTGCCAAGGGCAATTGAATGAGAAATAGTTTAACAAATGGATATAAATATGTCTCTTTTGCAGCACTATGGATAAAAGCACTATATAAAGAACAGGTTATTATTATAAAAGATTGCGTTATTCACTGTGGTGTGGAAGTATAATGCTTTTGTTCCTGCAGGTACTTTGTTCACTTAGTCAAAGCACAAAGTGCATCTCTGAACCCATTAGAAGCAATCTTGCCATTTTGAAGTCTAAATAAAGCGATCAAAGGGTAAATGGCAGGCAATTCCCACTTCAGACAATAAAGATATCCAAAGACGCCCCCCCTGCTGAGCACTTCTCATAGATAAAGTAAATGCTGCTAGTAGATGGGAGGCAGAGAGCGGTGTGACACCACACTGAAAATGTGTGTGGTAGCATACACTGAATAGACTGAGAGCCAATGTAGTGTGGGCAGGGTAACACCACAACACGACTCACTCAATGGATGTGTCCACTCTCCTTCTGTCCTGGGATGATAGGATATGATATACCGGCATGAAAATGGTGGAGGGGCATCATCCACATGAGTCCAAGTCCACTTGTCCAGTATTGTAATAAAGTGTGAGCTCTGTGGTGGCAAAGAAAGGAAACAACAAGAACAGTGGGGAAATGGGGAAGGGAGTAAGTACACAGCAGGTGGAGAGCAGGACAAAGAGGACTGTTTGTCTGCAAGAGGAGGGTCGACCTCAGCTCGTCAACCCATTTTCTAGCATCCTGTATTTATGAAATCTGGATATATGCAATCTGGTGCCACTGTTGTAGTTACACCAACTTGAGAATGCCACATCTGTTTCTGCAAGAAGCGTTGATACCTATTGGAAGCTAATGTATGGACATGTAACCACTATCCCCTGATCCACACTGCTACCCTACTCAGAAGCTCCGTCTGAACCCCGTATTTTGATTTCTCAAACCTCCCAACTGCTATTGTAATGAGCTTCCAGAGACCATGACCGGATTTAACAACCTGAATATGGACCATGTGATCAAAATGTGAACAAGGCGACAACGCTAACCCACCTCCTAACCGCTATCGGTATCAGCTCTCAGAAAGCTTGTGAAGCTACGTGTGAAAAACTCAGAACTGACCTTGGATCGCAATCAGACATGAGGATGGTCAGCGACACAGCAGGGCCAGGAAGCTGACAATACACTGTGCACTGGTGTGGGTAGAGAAGCTCTCTGGCCTGATGGAGGCCTGCCGTGCGGTGGAAGTGGAGTGTGAAAATACTGCCAGTGGTCTTTCCAGTGATCGTGGTTAATACCCAGAGGAAAAGCCCAGGCACAAAGTACCAATGAAATCACCATATCCAGCCCCCAAGAATCTCAGAACAATGAGGCAGATGAGACAGTGGGGATTATCATAGGACATGAAGTCTTAGAACTCCACACCAAAGAACATCAGAGGCATCCTCGAGCAGAAAGGGAAACACCGAGACAGGGAAACTCTGCCCGGAATGATTCCAGGTGGCACCTTCCGTCACAAGAAATACAAAACGTGGGACTAAGCGGTCATTACAACCGGGCACTCAAGGGTGAATCAATTCCACGCACAAGGAGTCAGGAACAGGTTGTCAGAATGAACTTTCTCTCCTATGGTAGATCAGGAAAGAACCGTTTTATATCAAATGATACAATATGACCCATCTAATACATATTGACAGACCTCATGAGAGGCTACAGGGCCAGTCATTCTTCAAGAGTTCCTCTTCGACCCTAAAAAACAACGGTAAACAACTTTGGTTGATTTGGGATTCGTGGGAGGTCAGTGGACGGTAGATTCCAGCGCCCTCTCCAGAGAACACCAGGATGGGAACAATTCCCGCCCTTCAGTACCTAAGAGATCAGAGCTAAGGCAGAGATTCTACATCTGTCTGTTTTACAGCCTATACATTCCTATACAAATGTATACATTGGCAAAGACTCTAAAAATAGCGAACGGGACATCCGCCAATTTTGGCGGATGCTTCACGTCCACTAAACTCTTTATCAGGGCCTACATAATTTGGAATGCATAAACCTCATAACATAACATGAAATGGTCACGCAATATAAAGGCTATCGCTCTCCCTTGTTCAAAGTGCTCAAACCACAAAGCATTCAGATAGCACCGAACACGACATCGTGGGAATATTAAAGGCCCAGCCCGACACGGCTCTAAAGAGGAACGCGTTCGGTATGCCTACCAAGGACTTTCATGACAACAAAGGGTTAACCTCATCCGGAGGCCATCATCGTCTGAGCGCAGCTTGTCAGTCCGCGAGAACATCCAGTAATGGATTTGAAGTGGATTGCTCGAGCCCTCGCAAGGTGGATGCTGTATTTATTGAATAGACATTAAAAAGAACATTTCTCAATTTCTCAGCACTGAACCCAGGGTCAATGGATCTTCCCGGCTCTGACATGCTGAGTCAACTCTTCGCTTAAAGCTTTTAGCAGGGCCGGGGTTAGATTAAAGGCGAGGAGTGCATTCAGGCTTTGAAGTTTTCAGTGGCTAAAATCATTGGGGTTCTAAATCATTTATGGATCCCCCCAGTCCTGTCCTTGGACTTATGTGTTACCTTTTAGCTAAGCAATTTCGATTTGAACTTGCAGGAGTTTTAAAGGTGACATCAACACACATAGACACACAGAAATGACATGTACTCAACAAACGCTCTCTCCTGCACGCACACATGCACTATCTCTCACACACAAGCACATGCATATTCACATACACACACGCACTCACACACACACACACACACACACACACGCACGCACGCACGCACGCACTATCTCTCACACACAAGCACATGCATATTCACATACACACACGCACTCACACACACACACACACACACACACACACACGCACACACGCACGCACGCACTCACGCACACACACACACACACACACACACGCGATCATTCATACCAGAGTCAGATTGGGATAAAAAACGGCACCCAGAACTGGGCCCCACATTCACAGATCACGACTTTGCTCATTGCTTGCATCATGGTGCTAATTTTGGGAAAACATCTAATTGTAATTGTAATTGCATTTATATAGCACTTACTACCCCTGACGAGGCGTCGAAGCGCTTTTTTGGTGAGTAGCACGCTACTCTGGAACCCATAAAAGAGTAGTATAGTGAAATATGAGTGGACATGTTAGTCTGTTATTTGGATTGAAAAGGATAGTGGAGGGATAGAAGAAGGAAGGATTTAGACTTTTTTTTCCCTTTTTTTTCTTGTTTGTTTTGTAGGTCATAGCAGTAGGAGGAGGCTTGGGATGAGTAAAAGGGATGTGGAGGGGAAGAGTCAGAGGGAAGGGTTTAGAAAGGCTTGTTTTGGGGGATCGGTATAGTAAAAGAGGTATGAAATGATGCAAGGAGGGGTAGAGTAGGGGAGAGTCTAGAAAGGGTTATTTTGGGAGTCATAGGAGTGGTATGGGGTTTGGGATGAATGAGAGAGTGGAGGTAGAGGATATATTGATAGAGGTATAGGGTGAGAAATAGGGTAGTGCATTGGAAAGAGTAGTAGAAAGGGGTTTGAGATGAGTCAGAGTTGAGGTTGAAGATATATTGAGAGATGTATAGGGTGAGAAATAGGGTAGTGCATTGGATATGCTGAATTAGAAGAAAAGTAATAAATATATAGATCCTTAAGTACATGGAAAGTATATAGATGCATAAAGGAAGTAAGCATATGTAGATTAAAGATATTGATAGAGGTATATGGTGAAAAATGGGGTAGTGCATTGGAAAGAGTAGTAGAAAGAGGTTTGAGATGAGTCAGAGAGTTAGCGTAGAGGATATATTGAGAGAGGTATAGGGTGAAAAATAGAGAAGTGCATTGGATATGCTGAATTAGCAGAAAAGTAATAAATATATAGATCCAAGTACATGGAAGGTATATAGATGCATAAAGGAAGTAAGTATATGTAGATTAAAGATGCATTAAATAAATTCCGGCTTTCAAGTGTTGTTGTACTTAAAAATTCATTTTATTAATTTGTTTTAAAACATAATTATTCTACACGTTTACACAAAGCAATACACATATATAGGTACATATCTATAGTATAAATAAATGCTTATATACAGAGGGACATGCTGTATATTTCTGTTTGCGTATGGTGCCTATGTGGGAAAGAGCCAATTCTTGAGTAGTTATCTAAAGATAAGGTGGTTGTCTGTGGATCTTATGTTGGGGGGTAAAGAGTTCCAAAGCTTGGCTGCCACCCATGATTTTTTTCTTGTATCTTGGGCTTTTGAGGCGAGGTGCCACTCTAGAGCGGAGGTTCCTTTGTTGAATGTGTTTGGTGGTTTTATTCCTGATGAAGAGCGGTCCCGTTCCATGTATTGCTTTGTGGATGATACAAAGCAGCTTGAATGTGGATCTTCTGGCAACCGGTAACCAAGGCAGGGGAGATGTGGTCTCGCGATTTGATATGTGCAAAATTAATCGTTTTAAAGGTTGTAGGGTCAGTAACATTGGCCAAGCTTGGAAACACCATTATTCCACTGTTTCTCATCCAGAGTTTCCATGACACTTATGTTTAGGTTTATAAATCTCCGTCTCACCCTCACGTCTCTGAATATGCTGCTGTGCCTTAGGATCCTTAGTTCATGTTCACCCTTGGACCCTGAATACCCTTCTCGCCATTGGATCCTAAATCTGCTGCTCTTTCCTACAGATCGGTGCTTCCCACTGACCAACAGGATCATGCGGACCATTGTCATCCATGGATACCTGTGCATTCTCAGGGACCTGTGGGCCTTGCAGCTCTTATTCATCATCAGTCAGCTGATCCCTATTCACACTCATGCACGCTTATCTCATTTCCACTTTTGGGTCCCCTGAAGCTCCTGGCCATGCTCAGGGGCCCTTGGAATCCTTCTCACCCTCAGGTTCCCTAATATCCCTGTTCTCACTTACACCCTGTAGACCTTCCCCACTCTGCCTCGAAACTCCCCGACACCCTAAGGTCAGCAAGAAACTAATTCACCATGTGATTCCCTGAAGCTTCTGTTTACTTTCTTTGTCACCCTGAGACCCTACGGCTCCTGCTCACTCCCAGAACTCCGAAGCCCCTGCTCACTCTCGGGTTCCCAGCAGGAAGGGTCCTGATCGATTTTTAGAACCTTGAGATTCCTGGCAGATCCCCCTTTGGGGCAATGTGACAGGAGGAGTAAGAATATTCAAGCTATTGAACATTTTATAAAAGTGTGACGGGATGGTGTGTGCCTTTAGTGAAAACACGTGACTGCTTATGTACCAACTACTACTGATCCTATCTTGTCTGGGCAGACTTGGGGTGCTGGGCGATTTTGTTTATAAGGGTATGAATAGGGAACCAAGGAGCTGGAGAAAGAGGGATCCCTGAATCAGGAGAGTAGGAAGTAGGGCCATGAGAGATCCTAGAACTGTCTCACCAGGAGAATGCACAAGAGCTGTAAAATCGATTTGGGGAGTGCCTGTATGTACAATCTTATTAAAATATTGTAGAAGATAAAAGTGAACTGATATTCTAATTCTTAGCTCTAAATTATATCAAACTTTCTGCCAGTTGTTCACAGGACAATCAAATATTCAGATTGTGTACCAAATTTGAAAAGTCAGAGGAAGGGAAACACATTCAAGTGCATCTCCTCTGGGAACAGTTCAGTCCCATGGTAGTTGGGCACCCCATAACAATGATATGGTCCCAGCAGCTATGATGATGGCAGTGTTGTGAACTCTTCATCCTGGGGAGTCACACCCAGGTAGATTTTTTTTAAGTGTAAATAAGTTTAATACATATCATACGCTCTTCAGAGAAAATGAGAAGTGGCAGGTATCTCTCACTCCTCTCTATCACAACTTATGCTCAGTCAGATAAGGAGTGTTAGGAGCCAGGCAACCCTATCAGTGTAACTCTCTTGTGTATAGGGAATATTGTATATATATATATATATATATATATATATATATATATATATATATATATACTGATCCCCATCCTAGCTCCTAGAACTAGCAGACACACACATTATTGGTATGTTCCAACATACAGTTATTTAATATGTACTATTCAACCATAAATCCTGTGTTTCAGAAGGATGGTAAATATGATGGCAATTTCAGCAGGCATAACATAAAATGAAATGAACATTAGGATAACCCCAGCATATTTAATCACACAGCCCTACATTTGCTATTTGAACAGTATAGTCCCTACGTAACATCAAAGTATGTATTTTCAGCCTGAGAATTGTTATTACATTTTCATTTTTTTCTATGCCACACCATATAGGTATCTCTACATACTTTATAAAGCCATCGGGTCTACAATCAGACACTTCAGCATGTGCCCTCCACAATCAGTCCATATATCTTCCCCTACCAAGTCCTCACATCCCTTTAACACTCTCCTCAAATTATTTTCCATGGACAGGAGAGGGAGAACTCCTGCACAGTTTCTCATATTATTGCTTCAGAACACTAACAAAGTCTTTGTTGCTGAAACACACAGAAGGCAGGCAAATGTAGCCATTTCTATTTCTATCAACTCTATTTGTCGCAGGTCAGATGCATGCTATTGTCCCCTTCTTTTGTTTTGCCTCTTACAGGCCACATGTTCACCTATAAAACCTGAAAACAGTGAGGTAAACACAAAGAGATCCTCTCCAATCCTTTCAAGATTTTGTTTGATCCAAACTTGGCACATATTGACCTGAGCTACACCAGCTTGTGCATGCAAGGGTGGATGGAAGTCCAGGCAAATGGAAGGGCACAAATTAAAGCAAGCCAGTTTCAAGGTTTGCAACTGTTTGCAATGGCAACCCACCATCTTGGAACTTCATATACACTTGGAGGGCCTCAATATATTGTGCATCAACCCCTTGTGTGCTCACAATCATATACCCACGTAACTCATTATACTCAGGTGAGCAAGTGACAGATGGCACAGATGTACCAGGGATTGTCAAAAGAAACCAATGCCAACCTGGGGTGTTGGTAAATAGGCTTGTACCCTATCACTATAGATCAGCTGCCATTATCTAAAACTTCTGACTCCTTTACAGGGGAATTATTATTGCCCTTAGACAAATGTTCACCTATCATCATCTTGGCATTCCCCTCTGTATAGACTCCACAGAAGAAAACCTAACCATTGAATTACGGGGATTGTTTAAAACAATGCAGTGGCTGATTGTACACATTAAAGATCATACAATTCTGCTGCCATAGGTCACTACAATACACAAGCTATATAGCACTATTAACATACTGCAGTTTACATGAAACAAATACTGAATTTGTAGTCAAATTAAAATCGAGGAAAGGTTCTCTGCTTGAAGTAAATTTGTTGCTGGCTAGGGCTTTGTAAAAAAATTGATTAAACAGAGGAGAAACCTCATAGAATTTGATTGCTGAGAAGAAGTGATTTGTTGGACCTGGCCTTCTCTGCAGGGTCACCCCCAAACTTTCTGCCTTCACCCCTCCTGTTTTCTGAACCTGTTTTTGTTGGCTTTTAGGGCTCTGCACATTTTACCACTGCTAACGAGTACTAAAGAGCTGGTGCTCTCTACTGTAAACATGGTAAAATTGGCTTACACCCAATTGGCACATTTAATTTACATATATGTCCCAAGTATAGTGGTACAACATGTACCCAGGGCTTGTAAATTAAATACTACTAGTGGGCCTGCGGCGGTTATTGGGCCACCCACTTAAATAGTCCCTTAAAGCATGTCTCAGGCCTGCCACTGCAGCTATAAACTTCCAATTCGGCTTGGCAAAAAAACCTTTTTCCAAGCCTAAAACTCCCTTTTTAGTACATATAAGGGTAGGCCCTAAATAGCCCATAGGGCAGGGTGCATTGTATTAAAAAAGTTGAATAACTTTGGGTTACCTTTAGGCGTGGGCGAAATTTTAATTATGCCGTAGTAATCTGAGAAATTTTAGTAATTACACATTATTCTTGTGATGCAAAATTACCCAAATTACGCAATGATGCCAGCTTGAGGAATTAAGAGTAATTTTGGGCAAAAATCCTTCAGCAGCATCACAGGAACAATGAACTAAGAGAGAGCAAGCGGCTGCTTGCTACTGCTGTTCATGTCCTGTAGCATTTAGTGCTATTTTCTTAGCGCAAAATGAATTCTTGTGCCCATTTTAGAGAATAGGGTGCATTATGTACTAAGACAATAGCACCAATGCAGGATTATGCTTCTCATGAAATTACTCATAATTGCAAGTAATTTTGTGGTAATTACAAGTAATTTTACTAGAGAGAATTACGCCAGTTATACCCATCCCCTAGTTACCTTATTACATTTAATAAGTGATAGTTTTTGCTTGGGAACAGTTAGAAATGTCAAGTTTGGTCTCAAATGAATTGTCCTTTAAAACCCCCTTTAATGGTAAAGTTAGATATTAAGTCACATTAAGGCCCTTTTATAAAGTTGGACTTTCCTTGTCCTTACCATTTGGTGCCTGCAGCCTGTTTCCTGGGCCACATGACTAGGTGTAGGTGGCAGTTGACCTTAGTGTATTCCTCTAAGAAAGTCACTCAATAGAGGAACTGGGTGTTGGCGGGATGGGCCATCCTGACTTGATGGGAGGGGCAGAGCAGTCATGTGTCATACTTGCCCTTCAAAGGCACTGCCTCAGCACACATACAAAGAACTTCACACTGGCATATTGTGACCCCAGACATCCCAGGACCAGGGCAAGAAGGCAGGAAATTCCAGCCACTTTTGTGGGGGGAAAACTCCAGAAGTTTCTTCCACTTCAAAGTTGGCACCAGGTAAAAAAACTAGGACCCTCAGACCCATTCTTCAGTACACTCCTGGACCTATGGACACTACAGAAGAAGGAATACCCTGCTGCCAGAGGACTGCCTTGTTGCTTGAGGCATGGCATGCTATTTGGAAGGAAAACTGGACCTGCTCCTTTCATCCCAGGTTACTAGAGTGACTCCAAGGGCTCGTTAGCTGGCCTCCTGTTCTGAACTACAGGGAAACAATAAGCTCCAGAGGCCCTTCTGCAACTGTCCAGCTGACCTACTGCTCTGGACATGCCTGAATTTTCAACTGAACCTTCCGAAACCCTGCTGGCCTCTGATGGAAGGAGTTCCTGATCCCAAAGAGGTGAGTCCCAGGTTCTGGACCCTTGGTGTGGCATCAGTGGAGCTTCTCCTGGAAGAAAAGCAGAAATCCTGAAGTTTTGGGCTCTTCGTGACCCCAAAGAGTCCCTTTCACGCCAAGATCTTGTCACCTGTGCTGACAGCCAATGTGATGGTCTGGCGAACCCAACTCTTCGCACTATAGCGACCGCCGTCGACAACCAGCAATGCGCTACAGCATCGACAGTCCACGTTGACCGCCAGTGCGAAGCTTCTGCAGCAACTGCACACAAGGCTCAACAGGACTAACCTGGTACCTGTATCCGGTCCATGCTCTATCGCAGTCGGGCTGAACTTGTGACTTTCACCTACTCTTGCACGTCCAGATAACCCCAAGTGGCGCTTTATGTTTTTAGGCGCTATATTTACCTTAAATCTTTGAAATTGCATATCTCGAGTTCTACTGATTGCATTTTTGTAGTTTTGTTGTCACATAATTTAATGAAATGTACCCCCGTTTTCTAAATTGGTGTGGGATTTTTCTTGTGCTGTGTTTCCACTTTCTTGCTGTTTAAGTGCAGCATAAATACTTTACACATTGACTCTAAGTTAAGCCTGACTGCTTTTGTGCCAAGCTGCCAGAGGGTTCGGCACAGGTTAATTTAGTAACTTTTTGTGTTTCACCCTGATGAGAACTGTGGTTGGTGCTTGAGTAGGTTTCACCCACTCAAACAATGCTCCAATTTTGCACATGATCAAGGGTAACAAGCAGCATATTACCCATGATGAAGTGAATATGGTGCCCAGCCTTACAGGAATCCACTTTTGGTGTTGGGTGTGTTTTAATAGATACTGAGTGCTAATTACGACTTTACTCTTTATGTACCCCTCACAATTCCATGACTCTTCGACATTGCTATACTTTTTCTGATGACAATACATCAACAGTGTGTGACTACAGGTACATGCCACCCCTCTCTCAGTGTGGTGCGATAAGTCCAGTATCCTGAATGAATGTGCATGAGTGCATCTCATTAAAATAAAGGTGCCATTTCTATTAGTGATGCATGGTATGTAAGATGTTTTCAGGCATGAAATAGAAGACACAAAATATGTGTGACACCATTAATTTTCACAAACAGTAACTTGCGCCGCTTGCAGCACAGTTTGCTTTATCGCAAGAATTATTGATTTCACCATAGTTTTATGGCTTAGTGTGAGAAAATCTGAGAGATGACCACTCGTACTCATTACCATTATTTTGTGAAGTGGGTAACAAATGTTGCTCTATTTTCCTGGTTGTTACCCTGTTTTTTTTGTAAAATATTTTTATTAGCATTTTGAATTTTAAATAGATCATACATTGGCACGTATACATCGTATTTGTTTCATACATTTCGTACGTCTTTTTCCCACACATCATTTGAATTTGCAACAATCCGCTTGAGATAGTGCTTGTTCAGTGTGAGGTATGAACTTGCGTGTGCGTCTAATCGTGTTGTTGTATGCTCTGTTGCATATGGAAATGTACCTCCTTCCTATAAATTCCAGCCTGGTAACTACCGGTGTGATTTCTCAACCGTTAACTGGGGGCCTAACTGGGGTGCTCTGTGGGGGGGTTTAGGGTTGCGTTCAGGCGGGGGAGTTGTATTCGTGGGTCATCCTGCCAAAGGCATTATGCAGTTATATATGTCTGGGGGGCTATGGCCGAGTCCACGGGCTTACCCATGTGTCTGGTGTACATATGAGTTGTCGTGGGGTGTCAAGTGCTTGTAGTTTCTTGGAGTCTAGGGCTTGTGTCTTTGGTTGGGGTCCGTGTCTCTGAAGCCGGAGGGTTCTGAGATGGTGTGGTGGATTCGTTGTGTGTTGTCTGTTGTTTAAAGTGGTGTAGGAGTAGAGTCCATTCCATGGATATGTGGTGTTTGCGTGTTCCCCTCACTTCTTCATTTCTAATCGCATCTTCTTCTACTGCTCCCCATTTGTTCACCGCTCCCACCCATGCCGCCGTTGGGGGCCCTGTCGGGGCGTGCCAGTGCATAGCTATTCCTCTCTAGGCTAACAGTACTGCCAGTGATGCAAAGCGTAACTGCACCTTATGTTGTTTCTGTTGCCGGAATACTCCCAGTGCGCAGGCCTCCCATGTGTTCATGTCTGGTAGGCCTGTGAGTTCCTGTATTGTCTCGTGTATGAAGCTCCAGTAAGGTTGTATTGTGGGACAGTTCCAAAACATGTGCCGGAAATCCGTGTCGGATGACTGGCATCGGGGACATAGGAACTGCGTATCTGGGTAATACCGTTGGAGACACGCCGGTGTTAGGTATGCCCTATGCAATATGTAAAACTGTATGTTTTTAAAATGTGCATTGCGGGACACTTTCTTTGGGTACTCTATTGCATTTTCCCACTCTTTGTTGTGCAATGGACGCCCGATTTCTTCCTCCCATGTCTGTTGTAGTGTGTTTAATGATTTGTTTATGAGTTCCTGTATGGCTTTGTACAGCCAGGTGACTAAGTGTCGACCCGTTCCCATGTGGAGGATTGTATGTAAGACCGGGTGTGTTGCGGGTTCCCCTTCCGTTAAATCGCAATATGGGCGGTAAATGGCTATAATCTGTTTATGAAGCAGGAATTGCCCGGGGGGAAGGTCATATTCCTCCATTATCTGGTTGAACGGGCACAATTGTCTATCTTCAAATAGGGATTCCATCTCAGAAAGTGAGTGGTCTGTCCACACCTGTAGCATGCGGGTCGTGTAATACGTCTCGTGTCTGGGCAGTCCTATCAGAGGTAGCAGTGGGGAGTAGAGGGGTTTCCCTGTGGACATGCAGTGTATCCTCTGCATACATGTGCGGGCTATTGACACCTGTAATGGGTACGTTCGTCTAGGTTTAGTGCCAGGTAGGAGCAGTCGGCGGATCTCCGGCAATGGTATAGGCCCTGTCTCCGTGTTGGTTTCCCCTGTGTGGTGCTCCGCCATCCAGTAAGAGAGCCACTGGAGTTGTGCGGCTAGGAAGTACGCCTTGAAAGACGGGGCCCCCAGTCCCCCGCGGTCGGTAGGCAATTGCAGTTTGGCCAGTGCGACCCTGTGTCGGCCTGCACCCCAGATCGGGGAACCCAGTAGAGAATCCAGGTCCTGGAAAAAGGCTCGGGGGGATGACCGGGAAGTTGGTGAAATGGTATAGCAGCCTGGGCACTATAACCATTTTGGCTAGGGCCACTCGTCCTATCGGGGCCAGGGGAAGGGTCTTCCAGAAGCCCACTGCCACCCTTATCCCTGCCAGTGCTTTGCGATGGTTACCCTCAAATATGTCGGTGGGGGAGTGGTATAACCGAACCCCCAGGTATCGGGGGCGCTCTCGCTCTAGGCGATGTCTTGTACCCCAATGTTAATGTTCTGGGGGGTAAGATCCGGGCTTAGTGGATAAATCAGGAATTTTTCCCAGTTTACTCTGAGTCCTGCTGCCTCTGCAAATTCTCTGAGTGTTGTCCATATTGGAGTTAAATCTGCTATGATGATGTCACGCACATATAATAATAGGTCATCTACATACATCGACACACTATGCATAGTGCCCGCTGTGGGGATACCCCAGGCCTCTCCCTCCTGACGCAAGCGAATTGCCAACGGCTCTACCGCCAAGGCGAAAAGTAGGGGGTGAGAGGGGGCAACCTTGTCTTGTGCCTCTTTCCACCCAAAATTGAGCTGGTATGTATCGCCCCATACGTATTCATGAAGTGAGTTTAGTGTATAAGAGTCGCGTGTATGCAAGTAGGGTGGGGCCTATCCCCACCCGTTGTATGACCGTGAAAAGGTATGGCTATGTGAGGGTATCGAATGCCTTCTCCAGGTCTAGGATGAGGCAGGCGGCTCTGGGATATGTGGTGCTTGCCTTATCTTGTATGTGGAATAGCCGGCGTATGTTTTGGGAAGTGTTCCTACCTGGGACGAACCCACATTGATCCGGGTGGATCAGTGGTGGGAGGATTTGAGTGCAGCGGTCTGCTAGTATCTTCCCCAAGATCTTACAGTCCGCCATCAGTAATGTGATGGGTCTGCATGAGGTTAGCAGCTTTGGATCTAGATTCGGTTTTGGGAATGCCACCAGAGTAGATTCCCTGAGGGATCACGGGAGGTCGCCTCTTTTTAGTGCTTCTGCAAACATTTATTACGTGCCAGGGCTTGAATTGCTTGGGTTATGTCTGCTGATAGAACCTCTGTGTCTAGGGAGGTCTTATCCGCTGTCGAGATTTTTGGTATGGCCAGAAGGTTTAGGAATTGTTCCATTGCCCTGTGCATGTTCTGGGGTGGGTTACTATATACCCTGGTGTAATAGTTTAGGAAAAGCTGCAATATTTCCGTTTGTGAGCGGACCGGGTTTCCAGTTGGGTCTAATATTTCGGTGATTGGTTTGACCTCTGTATCCTGTCGTGCTAGCCAGGCCAGGAGTGTCCCAGTTCTGTCTACTTCTCTATGTGCCCTAGCCGCGTGTGCCTTGAAATTATGTATGCTAATATGGTTGCTGCATATGTTGTTTTTGCCTCTGCCACCTGAGCCAGGGTTGCTATGTTCGCGTCCATGTCATTTGTCAGGGTCGCTAATGTGGTTTCAGCCTTTGTTAGTGCAAGTTCCAATGTTTTCCTGACTCCTACTATTTGTCTAATGCACTCCCCCCGGGCCACCACCTTGAACGCGTCCCATTCCAGTAATTTGGACGTTGCTGTACCTGAGTTTTTGGTAAAGTATTCCTGTATACTATGTCCCTGCTCATGTCTGAATACCTGATCGGTCAGGCACTCTCGCTGTGATCGTCAGGTGGGCACTGGGAGATGGGGGGTCTCCATCTGAGGGTTAGGATGTGTGCGTCATGGTCTGAGAGGACCCAACCCAAATAGTCTGAGTGTTGGATCTTGGGGACTATTGTTGCGGAACAGAGAAACTTGTCTAGTCTCACCCGTAGATTGTGTGGGATGGAATGGTACGAATAGAGTTTGGTGTGCAGGTGTCGTGCTCTCCATGTGTCCGTGAGTGCCCAGTGCCAGACCCAGGATCGATAGCGCTCTGTCTGTTTGTGAGCAGGAGAGTGTGTGGGAGGGGGGCTGAGATCTGTCTAGGGTGAGGTTTAACACACATTTATAGTCACCCACTAATATCTACGGTATGGATGTATATTGGGCTAGAATCCCTGTGAAATGATCCCAGAATTTGTCTTGTTCAGTGTTTGAGGCGTATATACTGCCTAGAAGTATCGGTTGTCCCTCCAGGAGTCCTTCCAAAAGTGCATACCTCCCTTCTTTGTCCACCGTTCTCCTAAGTTCCCTAAAAGGGGTCGCCGGCCTGATCCAAATCAATGTGCCCCTCGCATAGGCAGAGTATGTTGTGGCACATAGAGTGCCACGCCATCTATTACGCAAGCGCTCCAGCTCTTGTGCTTTTCGATGTGTCTCCTGCAGTAGGGCTATCTACGCGTGTTGCAGTTTGGTATAGGAGTAGACGGCGTATCTTTTGCTGGGTGTATGCATGCCTCTGACGTTTAGTGTTATGAGGCTGTGTCAGTGGTTATGGTCTTGTTAGCCATGTTGCGGTTTCTGTGTGGTCTGGCGCGCCATGCCCCGGAAGTTTAGTGGCGCCTGGCATCTACCTGCTGTGGTGGTGGTCGGTGTCGTATTGGTGTGCCACCCGCCTGTAGGCTATTTCTGGTAGAGGTTGTGGGGGGAAAGGGTTAAAAGTAACAAGGGGACCTGGTTGTTACCCTGTTATGTGACAAACAATTCTTCCCTTTAATGTAGGAATCAAGATCCTACCCTTTTAAATAGGCGAGTAAACACTCACCTTGCATGCTAGTTAGCACAGCATGCTTTTCTCAAATAGAGTGATTGTGTTTCCGGGGTAGTGCATGATTGACATCCTGATGAAAGCCCTGGACTCAAGAGGATTGAGCATAGGGGCTGAAACATGTCAACAATTAATTAGGGCCATAGAACCGTAATATCTTTATCATCGACTGATTTTATTAACCTATACCCAAACAAGCACTAATAAAGGGAAACCGAGGTTGATTTGAGGTATTTTTATATATTTTAGGTACCCTGATTACTTTGATATTTAAAGTGCTCCCTGGAATACGGTCGAGCCCATCCTGGTTTTCTGGGACCAGGATGAGACCCAATGATGAAGCATGCCACTGCTAGAGTGGTGAGGATCTAATATAAAGAAAAAGAATTTCTGTATTTTTGGGAATATGAGATAGGGTATTCAGTTAAGAAAGGAAAGCATCATATATGGACAGGGGATACTCATTTGTTCTTAGAATTTTGAGACAAGCCTAGTGCCTGATTCTTGGAATCAGGCAATTTTTGTTCCAATTGTTAAAAATGGGGTCAGAATGTCCACCATGAAAAACCCAATGGTAAAATCTTTTTGGGTTGTCTTAATAAGGAATCAGGGACAGAAAGATTTCTGTCTCCATATCAGGCTGGTTTCCAGCCAAGGAATAGTATCATAGAACAAGCTTTCCATCCATATATATCGATCATGAAATATGTGACAGTGAAACATGGAGGACAATTTTGGTCTTCCTCAATTTAAAAAACTCTTTTGGATGGAGGATCAACTCTTGTAGGTGTCACTTTTGTGCCACAATCAATAAGGGCCAAAATACGTCAATGTTTTCTCTTTATACTGGAAATAATGCTGTGATTCATTTCTACTCTTCCAGAGAAGTGATTGTCTTTCAAGTGAAGAAAGGGGTGAGGCATTGGTTCTTGTTGGCCTCATTGTATTTAAAAGTTTTACTAATGATCTTAATTTTACTCTTTAATCTATAAATGTAGATTTTCCCCTGAATAAATTTTTTTTAAGGTCTATTTCTGCTTTACGTAAGAATGCCATATTTATTCCTGGAACAGTAAATTCCCTCCATAAATTGTTGGTCAGCTCTGTGAAATACTTTCAAAGGAAAAACTAGATCCAAGTGTTCTGAAACGTAAAATACTTGTGGTAATGACCCTAAGTGTCCCAAAGTGAGACTTTAAACTTTTGAGTGATCTACTGAAATAGTAGAACAAGTTTGACTATTTGGTTCTAAGGTTTACATGAAAGTGGACCTCAGAGACCGATGTTTGCAAAAGTACCCACATTTTGTCCACCAATTCATGCCTTTTAGCAGTGTTAGGTATAAAGTTGAGTAATGTCCCTCTTTTAGCCTTGCTTGAATTCCAGAGAAAAAATACTCTATGTGGTGGAGATTTGGGGCTGCATTAACTAAAATAATTGTTGCTATCTCAGAATGAGAATCTTAGGAGGATCTGCTGTCTTCCTCACTCTGCATGCATTTACTTAGCATGTATGGAGTTAGGGGTTAAACATATTACTCATTCAGCAACCATAAATCCACTTTTGTTTTGGGTTTAACTTTGGGAAAATCCAAAGGCTGTGCTCCACTGCCAGTCTTTACAAGATCCTTTGAGGTGTCATGGTGTGGTAAAACGTCAGTAGATGGCCTTTGTCCAGATATCTTTACTCTCATAAAGACTAAATGAGATATGGGCAGACATAGGATGTATAAGTAAGGGGGAATCCTGAAGGAGTCAAGAATAATTTCTGGGACAATATATTGATTGAGCATCTCAGTACATTTGTGAGTCCATGTTATGCCCCGGGTATCTTTGTCACAAATTAGTTCAAAGGAGTAGTACCTTCATCAGATTCCTTTATCCCCAGTGAGGAAACATTTTATTGAATGTGGTATAGGAATTTTAAAATTGTTCAGTTTTAAGGCATTTCCCCAGAATTGTATTTGTGACTTGGAGCGAGATGAAGAGGCAATGCATATTCTTTCCCTACGTTCCCTACATTAAAAACAAAGGGCCTCATTTACAAAAAAATGACGCAGCGCAGTGCCGCAAGCCATTTTAAAAGCACAGGGATGCGTTGTATTAACAACAATATGATGCACCCGTGTGCTTTCCCCTGCACTGGTGCAAAATTGGAAGCCATGCACCAGCACAGGCACCCTTACGTCATGTTGCAAGGGTGACTGCATTGCGAGGATGATTGTTTTTGTGCAGGAAGGGGCACAATGCAGCACGCATAGAAAGATGTAAAAATGAGGAGCAATAAAACTAAGTATTGTAAAGCTGGGAATGCGTCAGAATCCTACGCCTCCGCAGGGGATGCATAGGATTCTGACGCATTCCTAATTCACAAAAGTTTGTAAATCTGCAAATGTGTCAGGTTCCATGGATGTTGCATGGGAACATCCACAACAACACCCATGGAACGTCCCTTTCACGCAGAGTAATGCATGAAAGGGGCCCATATTTACAAGGCCATGAAAAGTCATGCAGGGTGACTTTACATGGCCTTGTAAATATGGGCAGGCACACTGACCCTCCAGTGCATAAAAAAAGTGACGCACCAACGGCACAATGGCCTCGTAAATGAGGCCCAAAGATTTTATTGGCATAAACGCTTCAGGAGATCTTTGGATGTCAGCAGTGTTTAATCTGAAATGGTTGTTGCAGGTGGGGCCCATCAGCACTATTTTTAGGAACCTGCTCTTATTTTTCCTCATTAGACTTTAACCCAGAACAAGATAGAGAAACGCTCAAATAAATAAAGACACATGGAGTGTCTGGAGGTGGATTAAAGAGGTATAAGAGGAATCAAGTGTACCCTCTACGGGAAGGTCCTTGAAATGATAATAGGAGAGCGATGATTGGGTCAGGCTGTGCCTGCCCATATATTTAGAATTCACATTTCATTTTTGAATACTGGAGCATATTTACCTTGGACACATCACTTTTCACCCCATATACTTCCTTCCTGTCTATTGTTGTCTTTTATTCACAGTTTTATTGCAATCTTCTGTGTGCTTTTCTATTTCTGAAAATTTCCATACCTATTTAGGATGGACATTGTTTTGTCTTGAACCTGATATCAAATTAAGTGGAAAAAGATTGTTTTTTGGTAGATCCTGCTAACGTCCCAAAATGCTGCTGCGGTTTATGCAGATATGGAACAAAGGGAATGAACTACAGTCTTGAATCACAGCTTTGTAATAACTCTTTATGTTAAAGATAACAGGACAATAAACCCCCCACTCCACTTTTATTTGCCAGACATTAGTCTACATATGTTTGTTCTGACAAGAGGTGAGAGTGAGGTGAGTAAATAGCTTGCTGCTTAGATTGCAGCTTACCTATGTAATGTTAAGTAGGTATTGCTTATCACCTCCTTTACTTAAAGGGCCAGCCAGTGAAAAGTAAGTCTATTCTTATATCATCAACAATCACCAACAATAGGGGATTTGGTGCATTCTTTTATAGGATTATCTGCTGGGAAAGAATTGAGGCTGTGGTCTCTACATTAATTTACAGAGCCTTGCCCAGATACTTCAAATCTGCCTTTATCTCAGTGTGTGCACAGGCAACTGAATGTTGGCACTGGCGACTTATGTGATGCACCAGCCGTGACAGCATTGCATTTCCCCCCACATGACTAGTGGCCCATGATTTTCTGATCATGATTAAGATGATTCTCTCAGGGTGTTTGATGTGGTGTCTGAAATGATCAGACAGTAGTACGGTGACAGTAGTAGAAGCAGGGGAGTCATGAGAAAGGTTTGGAGTCTGAAAACTGGGATGTGGGGTGATAAGTGTGTGGTGAATTGTGTGGGTTGAAGTCCTCAATAGACAAGTATTTTGTCAGGCAGAAGCGCAGAGTTGGTGTCTTCTGCTTATGATGATAAGATACAAGATTCTCCACTAAGTGTATAGTAATTAGAAAAATTTCTTGTGAAGGTGTCACCATTTCTGCACGCTGTGATAAGAGGCCCTTTTACATTATTATGAAGGGCTATGCGTTATTAAACAGCAATATTGTTTTTGCTTCAGAGCCACCTACAAAAATCCCAGTATCAGGAGTGTTTGTGATGCTCATTTTCTATTGGATAGTATGATGCTGGTGTGGCTTTTAATCTTGTCTTTCTGCTATCAGATTTTGACATGCACCTAGCTGAAGTTTTATAACAATTTTGCAAAAAGTAAATGTTCGGAGCTCTCTGCTAGATAATGGAATGGTAAGGGTCTTATAATGACCAGGATATTCTACATGGAGGGCAAAAATGCTATATTACGTAGAATGAGGGCCAACATGTATTAATGAACCATCCTGTAGCCTGAGTGGTTCTTATGCTGGTGTTATGGTGGAATTATTATTCTCTCCCAGTGAAGACGCCCATGTCAAAACTATTTTCCGAAATAATATGTTTGCCTTTTTGTCAAGTTGGACTGATATCCACAACTTTCAAGAGAAAAGTTGCAAGAGTGGGACAACATTGTCATGGCCTGAACCTAAAGATACAGTCTTATCATGGCTGTCCACCAATCATGCTTGGGTGCAGTTCATTGCGACATGCTGCTCTTCTGCTACTGTTTGAACAGTTCTTAAACAATTGGAAATCGTTCCACGTTTGTGAAGCCTACACAATCATGTGGCTAACATTTTGGAGCCAGCAAATTTCCAAAATAAACATGAAGTCAATGGTTAGATGTAATGTGCTCTGCGTAACTCTTCAGAATTCTGTATTGAATGTCAGAGAACAAAAGAGAAGAAAGATATGCCTTAAGGGTTTATGAGAGTCTCAATATAGACATAGAGAATGGAGCTGTCAGAGGGCTTAGTCTGACTAAATTTCAACAGGTTTGAACTATCTGGAGATGTAACCTAACGACTAGAGCTCTCGACTATAGTACCTTGGAATCTAGATTTGAATTCTCGTCTGGGTGGTTGACCTAACATTGTGTGATTCTGGCAAATCAGTCAATCACCCTGTGCCTCAGAAATGAGCCGTGTAAAAGTGTGAAATATTGAATAATTGCCACTTAATGAACATGGTCTCAATCACCTCCTAACACCCCACATAATGTACAATGCGCTGTTCCGTGCGAGGTAGGTTTGCAATAAATAAATACCGATACATATTTACTCTTATGGCCCAATGAATGGAAGTAATGTTATAAACCCACTGCAATCTACAGATGTCTTTGACTTCTTGAGTTCGGTTTTTGAAATGTTTTAGGAAATGTAAGCCTTTAAAACAAAAAAAGCCTTAACTCAGTACTAACCACAGAAGTCCTGTAAAGATAAGGTGCAAAGTAGATAAGTACCAAATTAATCTAAGTGAATAGTTTAAAACCTTTAATTTGAAATACAATTAGTTTAAAACATTTATTGTGTAACATGTAGTTCAAATATATTCACTGTGTTACATTTAGACTAAATGTAGTTCCATTTTTTAAAGTAAAAATAATATATTTAAAAAGTAACTTTTTTGCAACCTTGTGATCCAAACATTGACCTTGGCCATTACCTTGATGTGCAATTTCTTAAATTTGGCAGGCATGCTATGCTAAGTACACTAATATCTTATTTGGATCTTAAAATAAAGATTTAGTAAATTATAATTTTCGGTATTGCTCAAGACTCAAATTTCAAACTTTATTTGGAGAGAGGGTCTGACTTTCTCAATCTAGAGGATCTATTTAAACTTCTTCAAATCACTTTACTTCTCTCGGGGCTCCATGAAACGCTACAGGAAACCAGAGACAGGGAGATACCTTTACCTCAGATAATTTCTCATAACATCCATTAACATATTGGTGCATTTTCTTATTTATTCCTATAAATGGGCTTGACCATCAACAGCCTTGAACTATAGTTGCTCAGGATATTCTAGCCTCATTCACACTATCACTCCTGTGTGCCTCCTTCGGTCTCAGAGTCACTGCTGATCTGAAAATTGGTTTAGAGTGGCTTTCTGGAAATTTTAAAAACTATTTTTTATTTATTTACTCATTTGTTTGAGAGTTTTATATAGCACTAGCTAGACCTATGAATTATACCATTTCTTTCACTAATAGCCTGAGTTTGACTAGCCGTGACATATCCTAATGTGGGTTCTCTCAAATCTGACTAATCTGATCTTCATTCTCCTATGTGTTCCAGTGACATCAACCTGAAACTGTTCCATGAACCTGGGGCATTCATTTGTGATTCCATCTAGGACCAGGATCCACTCCTTAGCAGGATAAATAATCTTCCTGATCACACCATATTCTGAAACCCGAGATGGGTGCTTTAATTCTTTCTATTCATTAAGAGTTGAGGTTTCCTATCTAGGGGCATATTAGCAAGAAGAGGCGATAATCATCGCTAACCCTGCTTAGCGTGATTTTTTTTATCGCCGGCTATCGCTGGAATATATCGCCACGCTAACGCTGTATTAGCAACGATTAGCGCTATGGCGATGAATATTCCAGCGATAGCGGGAAATGGGCCAACATCGCTGAAAAACCAGCGATGTTGCATGGAGAAGGGAGAACACCTTGCTGATACGACCCTGTGGTCGTATCAGCATAATCCACCCCCACATGTTAGGTATGGCTAACACCTGCTAATTGCAGGTGTTAAATAAATGGCGATGACCCCGGTTAGCGCGAATTTTCACGTCGCTAACTGGGGCCATGGCCACCTTGCTAATAGGCGATAGGCCTGTTAGCGAGTGTTTCCCAGGTTTGTCTCGTCGGGAACGCCCACTTTGCATGTCATTAGCGATAAATATCGCTGACATGCAAAGCGGTAAAAACGGGCGCTAATGCCCGCAAACTGTCGCTAACTGCTGTTAGAGACAGTTTGCTGATAGAGCGATATAAATATCGCCGCTTTAGCGGCAAAAAGTGCCGCTAAAGCGGCGATAGTGCCCTTGCTAATATGCCCCCCAGTCTTTTGTTGTACCCCAATGCTAACTCTGGAAAGAGTTCTGTGTATGATAAGATGGTTTTTTCACTACTCCAGTGGTTTTGCTCCTGAGATGCACCTCAGCAACTATGAGAAAACCTGAGAAATTTGAGATGTCATCAGTGATGTCATCAATGAGGTCATGAGTGATGCAATATGTGAGATCAAAAGCAATGTATGGCAGGGGCACAAATTATAGTTGGCTCGCTGTACCATAACTGGTGAATTTCAGTGTTTTCTTTTTTTCAAACATTCGTTTTTGTGTTATTTCTACACCTAACTATAACATTGTTTTAACCCTTAGTCTTTTCAGTGAATTTATAGGGTTTTTGTTCAACATAAGCTAATATCTTATTACCATACTTAATTATAATGAATTTTAACTTTTGGTGTTTTCAGTAAATTTCTGAGAATTTTTTACAGAAGGTAATATCTTAATACCATACCTAACTATAACACCATCTTAACCATTGCTTTTTTCAGTGAATTTCTATATTTCAATATTTTGATCATATTTATCCATAGTCACCCAACCAATTAAGTTTCAGCCAGGCACAGCGACCAACCACCAGAGGGAGGTCACTGCTTTGCTGTGCACAGCCTTCAGCGGTGCCTTCAGCATCCAGCTCTGGCCAGGCCCTGCATCCAACCTCCCATGGGCAGCCAAACCCCCGCCAGGTCCTTCGGCCAACCCCCTGTGAGAGGTCAACCCCTTGCTATGCACAGCCTTCAGCTGAGCCCAACGCCCGAAACTATAACTTGCGACTTCATCATGCACTACTTATAACCTCGTATATTAAATAACAACTCTTGAAACATACACACACACATATATATATGTGTGTGTCTGTATATTATCTACTGGCGGTCGCCAGTAGATAGTTATAGTTAGAACCTATTTTCCATAGGAAATCCGCGACATTCTATTTGAAATAACTCTCTTGCCGGTTGACGTATCTTCGCAAAATTTTCAAACTTTGTGGGGCGCTCCGGTCCGCTCCTACCCTGAAAGTCTCGGGGTGATTCGTCAAGCGGGGGCCGAGAAAAAAGGGGTCCCAAAACGCGTTTTCCCCATTCATTTTTCCATAGGAAACTTTAGACACGGCTACAGCCCGAACTGCTGAACGGAATTACACCAAATTTGGCAAAGAGGTAGTTCTTGGTTCAGAAAGAACCCTTTTTGTTAAATGGTGTAAATCCGTTCAGTAGTTGCTGAGAAAATCAAAAGTAAAAGTACATATATATCTATGGCCGCGTCGGATTCGCGCACCCTCCCGATCACGAGCTGCATGCTAATTGGCTGTCAACACTCCAAATCAGGAAGTGTTGGCAGCCATTTTAGAACCGAGGGACAGAAACAAGTGCGCAAAACGCACAAAGGGGGCAGGGTAGAAACACCCTGACCCCCTAGGTCTGCTCAGGGGGTCCCACAAGGACCCCCTGGGCAAAAAATATATATATTTTTTTTTTTTAAATCGGCAGGATGCGCTCAGGGAGCGCGGATCCTGCCGAAAAAAAAAAAATCGAAGCGCGGTCTCCCGCGCTTCGTTGTTAATTGGCCCCCGGGTGGCCCAAGTCCCGGGGGCATGGTGGGGGGTTTTAATTTATGTAGGGGGGCCTCTAAGGCCCCCAAGCCCGAGGACCGCCACCCCCGGGGCTTTATTTAAAAATGATGGCGGGAGGGCTCTGAGCCCTCCCGCAGCCCGAGGACCGCCACCTCCCCGGGGCTTCTTTTTTTTTTTTTTTAAACCTGTGTGGGGGCTCCAGCCCCCACATGCCCGGGGACCGCCACCTCCCCGGGGCACTAAACATTTAAATATGGGGGTCCGTTACGGACCCCAAGCCCGGGGACCACCACCTCCCCGGGGCTGTGCACTGAATGGGAGGGGGGCCGCGCGGCCCCCTCCTGGAGCCCTTGATGGCCCTGGGGACCACCACCCCCCAGGGCCGGCTCCTGCAGTGTCCCGGGGTGCCTACCCCCGGGACACTGCTGTTTGCTATGACAGGACGGGAGCCTCGCGGCTCCCGTCCTGTCATAGCAAACTAGTTTGCATTTTGAAAGAGAGAGCAGGAAACCTGCTCTCTCTTTCAAAATGCAAACCAATGCTTTCCACATGGGGAGCAGCATGTTAGCTGCTCCCCATGTGGAAAAGCAATGCCGGCTTCCGCAGGAGGCGGGGAGCCGGCTGGGACTGTGGGGGGATTGGGGACCCCCCCACAGTCTCCAACGTGAGGCCAGGCCCCGGGGGATGGGGTCCCCGGGGCCATAAGTGGCCCGGGAGGGGGGCCACGCAGCCCCCCTCCCCAAAGTTCAAAACATTTTTTTTTTTTAAAATAAGGGAAAGGCCGGCCCCGGGGGATGGGGTCCCCGGGGCCTTAAATGGCCTGAGGAGGGGGCCACGCAGCCCCCCTCCAAAGAAAAAAATAAAAAATCGAGGCCATGCCCCGGGGGATGGGGTCCCCGGGGCCAATACAGGCCCAGGGAAGGGGGGCCACCCTTCCCGTTTTTTTTTTAAATTAAAAAAAAAAAAAATGCTCAGGCCCCGGGGGATGGGGTCCCCGGGGCCAAAAGTGGGCAAGGGAAGGGGGGCCACGCAGCCCCCCTCCCATTAAAAAAAAAAAACAACCCAAAAAAAACACGACCGGCATCGTGCCGGAGGCCCCGCCCCCCTCCCTGCAGTACTCTGCAAACGCGCCCCCTGGCGCGTTTGCAGAGAGGAACGAATTCCCCTTGAATACTGGGGGTCCCTGGGGGCCAACTAGCCCACCAGGAACCTCCAGTATGCGCCAGGGGCTGCCTTGCAGAGACGTGTACATAGGCCACGCCCCTTTTTACACCTCTCTGCAACGCAGCTCTGTGGCGCTTTTGGAGGTATATGGTGGGCTAGTTGGACTCCAGGGACCCTCAGGATTCAAGGGGACTTAATCCCCCAACTTAAAACGCGCCACAGGGCGCGTTTGCACAGTGGTGAAGGGAGGGGCGGGGCTTCATGTGACATGTGTGCAAACAGGCCCCGTGGCGCGTTTTAAGATGGGGGATTAAATCCCCTTCAATCCTGAGGGTCCCTGGGGGCCAACTAGCCCAACAGGTACATCCAGAAAGCGCCACAGAGCTGCGTTGCAGAGAGGTGTAAAAGGGGTGTGGCCTCTCTACACGTCTCTGCAACGCAGCCCCTAGCGCATACTGGAGGTTCATGGTGGGCTAGTTGGCCCCTAGGGAACCTCATGATTCAAGGGGACTTAATCCCCCAACTTAAAACGCGCCACGGGGCGCGTTTGCACAGATGTCACCTCAGGCCCCGCCCCCTCCCTTCACCATTGTGCAAATATTCCTCTAAAATCTGCCTTACTACGAATTCCGATTTACTCACCTGTTATCAGGAGAGACCTCAGTGCTGCATCTTTCAGCCCAGTACTGGTCCTGAAAAGTAATTTTAACCGTACTTACCGGTAACTTGAATTTCCTTCATAGGCTAACATTGACTGGTTTCACTTGGAAATTCTTCTAAGTGTGGAGTTTTGGAACTTTAAAATATTCCTCTAAAATCAGCCGAAATACGAATTCCGATTTACTCACCTGTTATCAGGAGAGACCTCAGTGCTGTATCTTTCAGCCCAGTACTGGTCCTGAAAAGTAATTTTAACCGTACTTACCAGTAACTTGAATTTCCTTCCATAGGCTAACATTGACTGGTTTCACTTGGAAATTCTTCTAAGTGTGGAGTTTTGGAACTTTAAAATATTCCTCTAAAATCAGCCGAAATACGAATTCCGATTTACTCACCTGTTATCAGGAGAGACCTCAGTGCTGTATCTTTCAGCCCAGTACTGATCCTCAAAAGTAATTTTAACCGTACTTACCAGTAACTTGAATTTCCTTCCATAGGATATCATTGCCTGCTTTTTGCTGAAAAAGTTTCTAAGTGTTGATTTTTGAAACATACAAATATTCCTCTAAAATCAGCCGAAATACGAATTCTGATTTACTCACCTGTTATCAGGAGAGACCTCAGTGCTGCATCTTTCAGCCCAGTACTGGTCCTGAAAAGTAATTTTAACCGTACTTACCGGTAACTTGAATTTCCTTCCATAGGCTAACATTGACTGGTTTCACTTGGAAATTCTTCTAAGTGTGGAGTTTTGGAACTTTAAAATATTCCTCTAAAATCAGCCGAAATACGAATTCCGATTTACTCACCTGTTATCAGGAGAGACCTCAGTGCTGTATCTTTCAGCCCAGTACTGGTCCTGAAAAGTAATTTTAACCGTACTTACCAGTAACTTGAATTTCCTTCCATAGGCTAACATTGACTGGTTTCACTTGGAAATTCTTCTAAGTGTGGAGTTTTGGAACTTTAAAATATTCCTCTAAAATCAGCCGAAATACGAATTCCGATTTACTCACCTGTTATCAGGAGAGACCTCAGTGCTGCATCTTTCAGCCCAGTACTGATCCTCAAAAGTAATTTTAACCGTACTTACCAGTAACTTGAATTTCCTTCCATAGGATATCATTGCCTGCTTTTTGCTGAAAAAGTTTCTAAGTGTTGATTTTTGAAACATACAAATATTCCTCTAAAATCAGCCGAAATCCGAATTCTGATTTACTCACCTGTTATCAGGAGAGACCTCAGTGCTGCATCTTTCAGCCCAGTACTGGTCCTGAAAAGTAATTTTAACCGTACTTACCGGTAACTTGAATTTCCTTCATAGGCTAACATTGACTGGTTTCACTTGGAAATTCTTCTAAGTGTGGAGTTTTGGAACTTTATAATATTCCTCTAAAATCAACCAAAGTACGAATTCCAATTTACTCACCTGTTATCAGGAGAGAACCCAGTGCTGCATCTTTTAGCCCAGCACTGACCCTGAAAAGTAATTTTAACCGTACTTACCAGTAACTTATATTTTCTTCCATAGGAATCCATTGTCTGGTTTTCAGCAGAAAAGTTTCAAAGTGTCGATTTTCACAAACTACAAATATTCCTTAAAAATCGCCTAGTATGACTTAAACGCATTCTTTCAACTGTTTACAGGAGATGCACCAGTGCTGGATCCAGGATCCAACACTGAGTAAGAAAAAGTAACGATAACAGTTTTTACCTGCTAAGTGAATTTCCTTCCATAGGATAACATTGGTGATTCTATGAGAAAAAGTTTCTAAGTGTCAACTTTTAAAATACAATAATATTCCTTAAAAATCACGACTGTAACCAAAACGCTTTTACTCAACTGTTTACAGGAGATGTACCAGGACTGAATCTAGGATCCAGTCCTGTGGTTAGAAAAAGTAATCCATAAAGTAACTAATTGCATTTAACTAGAAATTCACATTGAGCTGAATGTTGCATTGTGTTTGAAAATGTGTTGCCCATTGCAACAACTGTAACTACTGTACTTAAAAGTCTATTGCCTATGTGCAAAGTATTTAAACTAAAGTAATTCATTCTGAGAAAGTATTTTTTGTAATGTAATGTATAATGTAATTACAATGTAATTTAAAAAATAAAATATGTAAAAAAAAATTGTTTCTAAAAATGTAGTAAATCAGTATGAAAAAAATTAATATAACAATTAATACATTTAAAAATTGTCATTTACAAAACCTTTGAAATTCACTGAAAAAACCGTAGGTTTCAGACATGTTATAGTTAGGAATTAGCATTTAAAAAACCTTTGAAATTCACTGAAAAAACCATAGGTTTCAGATATGTTATAGTTAGAAATTAGCATTTAAAAAACCTTTGAAATTCACTGAAAAAACCATAGGTTTTAGGGACAGTTATAGTTAGTTGGACATTTTACTCGTACAAAACCCGTGAAATTCCCCCGTTATAGTTAGTTCAGCTAACTATAACTCGCGCCTCACAATGCACTGCTGATGACGTCACATATTACATCACTCATGACATGGTCAGTGACATCACTGATGACATCACTGATGACATCTCAAATGACATCACTGATGACATCATCCACGTGATAATCTGATGCAGCTCTTCACACCCTAATATAACCTTTGATACACCCAATCTAAATTACAGACTGCCATTCGCAAAACCATAGACACTCCAACACCAATAACTACATACCCACTCACTGATTCTTAGGTCTACACACACACATCCACTCACTCACCCGTACAGTCACTCATACTTATGGTCACTCAGTACAGGACTATCATATGCACTCTTACTCCTATATAGACACTCAAACACCGCCACTCATCCATAGAGGTACTCACACACCTAGTCAGTCATGCAAATAATTAAACACACTGCCATTTACTCACCTATACAGTTATACACACACCAGCTCACTTAATCATACAAATACTAGCACATTGTTACGCTCTTATATAATCACTGATACAAGCACACACTCATCCATACAGCCACTATCACAATCACTCACTCTCAGCTTATAGCTATTTATATACTCCAACACACATATATACTGCCTTTCACATATGTAGTTACTCACACATGTACCACTGGGACATACATTCACTCACTAACACACTCTTACACACACTTACCCACCCATACAGTCTATCACAGATGCACTCTTGAAACCATCCACCCAGTGAATCACCCACTCACACATCTATGCACAGTCGCACACACCCCATCCACACAAACACTCAGGCACCCATACAGATACTCAGACAACAAATCAATAACTCTTATAGACACTCATGTAGCTATTCACAAACCCATGCAGCCACTTACACAGCAACAGACAGACGGATACAGACATTCACCCAGTTTAGTCACTAACCCATGCATTCAGTAAGATACGTTAAATCACTCACTTATAGAGTCAGTCACGCACCTACTAAATCATCCATACAGACACTTACACACCCACTCATTCTTCAATACGTCTTTTCCTATATATATTAAAAATATTTAAACTTTACAGAAACACACAGTCACTGGATGATGTCATCAGTGATGTCATTTGAGATGTCATCAGTGATGTCATCAGTGATGTCACTGACCATGTCATGAGTGATGTAATATGTGACGTCATCAGCAGTGCATTGCGGGGCGCGAGTTATAGTTAGCTGAACTAACTATAACGGGGGAATTTCACGGGTTTTGTACGAGTAAAATGTCCAACTAACTATAACTGTCCCTAAAACCTATGGTTTTTTTCAGTGAATTTCAAAGGTTTTTAAATGCTAATTTCTAACTATAACATATCTGAAACCTATGGTTTTTCAGTGAATATATATATATATGTATGAATGTATATATATATATATTTATTTATTTACTGGAAAAAAACAAAGGTTACAGGGACGTTATAGTTAGGCTCAGATTACACTTGTACAAAACCTGTGAAATTCAGCAGTTATAGTTACCTGAGCTAACTATAACTTACACCCCCAATGCACTGCTAATGACCTCACATATTACATCACTCATGACATGGTCAGTGACATCACTGATGACATCTCAAATGACATCACTGATGACATCAGATGTGGAGTTAAGAATAGATAATCTATATGTCCTCTATATGCACCTACCTTCAATATTTTTCCCCCTTGACATTCTGTTTATTGTATCATTTTATTCTTTGCCTTGATATTCCATAATATAATCCCTACAAACCATGATTGTGTGAGAGGTGTCTGGGGCGGACCGACCTGGACCCAGGATGAGGCAATTGCGGCAATACTAAGACTTAGTGGGGCCACAAACTGGTAACTTGTCCCTCCAGACAAATGCTTACAGTTTGTCTTAGTGGTATAGTCGCATGACAGAGTAGACAACTTGATGATTTACAGTGTAAAAGAATGAATGCCGGGCCCCACAGGCTTGCTCAAAAGCCAGCAGCACAGATTTTTGGGGTTGCCGAAAACCAAGACTGCAAATTCGTTTTTATCTCTGCCTTCTTCCTTTGTCACTGTTTTCCCCTCTTTCTCTTCCTCTTTCTTTCCCCCTTTTGTGTTTTTATCTTGGTCAAAATCTGATGAGGAAAAATAAGTGCCAGTCCCCAAAAATGAGTGCCAGTGGACCACATCTGCAACCACCGGCTAAAATGAAGCACTGGTGGTTTATAATATCTCTTTGTGTTCAAAGATCTTCCCCCTTTTTGCACTTGAGACAAAATACAGAAGACAACTGAATTAGTTGAGAATTGTATAGATACCCCTGTCTCTTTTTCCGACTTTATATATTCTATCCTCCTTTATTGGGCTGTTATGTGGTTAGTTTGATATATCCTGAGAAACCTTGACTATATCATCCATTAATAGGCTCGCACTTACAGCCCAGGCCCACAACAGCACTTTAATGAATTTTCATATTTTTCTGAGTACTTGGTAGTTCACACCTGCAAACACAAAAACTCTAGATCAAGGGTATTACATACATTAAGTCTTGGGAAGTGGCTTTGTAAAGCCAATTCATAATCACTTATGATTACCTCAGTCCAAGGTCCTGATATGATTCTTAGGGACCTCAACATCAATGTCAATGGACTAAACGACTAAATTAGACGTAGAAAGTGCTAACATTTCTAGCCTCAAAACCACCAGACATTGTCCGATTGCAGGACACGCATCCCTCGTGCTCCGAATCGAGGAAGCTTAAGAGAGACTGGACAGGCAAAGTATTACTTCATGCAACAAAGAAATTGGAGGGCGAGAAAGGATCTCTCCCACCACATCCAGACAAGGAGGTGTGACCCCCTTTTCAAGTCTCTCCCAGTAACAATACATACAGTACATAAAAACAGCAATTGTCACGACTTCTTGGGAGAGCTGTGGTGCATTGGCCAGGTGGCTGACTCTCAAGTGCGGGGTTTAAGGTTCGATTCCCAGATGTGACTATGTGACTCTGGCAATAGCTCACTTAATCTCCCCGACGGCCCTCAGCACCTTGAAACCCTTAAAGGGGTGATATGTTTGCACTTTGCAAATATAAATTATTGTTATTACTTTTTAACTAAGATATCTATATAGGGAGTGTCACTGGCAATATGTCCGTATACACACAAAACGGTAACAAAATGCCCTTCTTCTACAGATAACACAAAATATGCTATAGAAGGAGTAAGGCTATCCTGGGAGACGATGTTAACATTACTCCTGACCCGGTTAATAACAGATCAGGCAGAACAGATAATCACCAGACGGGAGGCCGTGAACTGTTACTGAATCTTATAGAAGACTATTGGTAAAGAACTTTGGAGACTATTACACCCTAAGACAGGAACTATACTGTCACCTCATGAGCACACAGTAAGTACTTTGATATTAACCTTGTCTCATTGACTCTAACATGGCATGTGAAAATGGCATAATTCTTGAGGAGGCATTTCAGACCACAATTCCACAAGGTTAGGGCTGTATACAGGAATGGCAGACACGCATACGCAAAGATGCCATATGAAAATGCATGCACACAAGCACCAAGAGGAAAAGAAAAAATTACAGACGCACAATATTAATTTCCTTCAGGTAAATGAACGCTTAGTAGCTCCCGACCCCGCTTTATATGGAGCCAGTAAAGCGTGTATCAAGGGACGGATGACAAGAGATACAGCATTGCAAAAAGGAATTAAACTAATTAGAGGCTACAATTCGAGATTTGATGGACTGGTATAATAGTTTACCTAGCGACCACCTCCTACATAATGTAAGGGCAAAATATACCATAAACACGCTCTTTTCAACTCAATCAGAATGTGCGATGAGCAGGTTAAGAAGAAATAATTATGAATAAGGTGAGAAGGCAGGGAGATTACCTGCCCTTCAGTTGCACCAACAGGAAGACAGGATGGCCATGCCAGCAATATGCTAGCCCAAAATGCACTCCTAACTTCGACTACCACAGCTAAATAAAGAACAGGCATTGTCTCACTGTGACACTATAACTATACAGGAAACAAAGAAGGCAAATAGATGACATGGCCATTGACGTCATTTAGAGGGTCGCTCGAGGTCACAGCTGCGACCCCTGCTTGCCCCTTTCAACCCCTGGCACTGCATTTGTGAACCCTGGCCTCAGAGGTGGCAAAATCAGTGCTAGGAACACAGGGTAAGCTCGTCCTTATGGACATCGGTTGGGGCTCCAATCTCCTTGTTTTTTCTCAAGTTTTTTTATTGCACTTATAGTGAATAACAATATTCACTAATAGTGTGATAAAAGATGGGGTACAATTAGCTGGAATATGGCCCTCCCTGGCAGCTGACGTAAGTAATAAATGCTTTTAAATGTATGTTGTGTGCATGCATGCAGGTGAAAGTGTGTTTACGTGAGAGCGAGTATGTATGTGTGATTGTGTGTTTATGTGTAAGCATGTGTGTGTAAGAGAACGCAAAGGTCAAATGGCACGTGATGTCACTTCCGCTACCCTTGGCCTTTTGGTGAATTGACGTTCATGGACATGGCCCTAGGAAAATCCCCAGGAACAGACAGTTTCCTGATTATTTAAAAAAATCTACAGTCCCAAAACTTCACTATTACTTCACAAGGTGTTCCTAGAAGCCAAACACACAGGGCAATGGCATGCCAAATTCAACTGGGCAGTTTTAAATGTAATCCCCAAGCCAGGCATGGTTAGTCACTATGTTCCAGTTAACAACAGATTTTGTTACTTAAAACTGGTATAAAAATTCCGGCAAAGGAGTTAGCCAGATGACTTGGCCTGTTGATGCCCTCCTTTATACAACCGAAACAAGCATGATTAATATATGGCAGATCATCAGGTGACAATAATTTTACACATACTTTGGCACATCAAGTATTAAGTGCAAGTAAAGATACCACTCCCATTAGTTGAAGAAAAATGATCTGCTGGAGGGGAATGATAATGCAAGTGGGTCGGGCCCCCTTTCTCCACCCCGTGATAAACCTTTCTTAAGTTCATAAGAAATAAAAGAGTTAAGACCAATTTCAATTCACAATTACAATGCAACCCATTTGGTCACACAGTAAAGCTCAGAGCCAAGGTAATGTAAATCAATCTCAAAAACATAGTATAGAAATACAAAATCACTAATGGAAAGCCAAACCTGCACACAAAGTGTGTCCTCAATAGCAAGAAACAAATGAGAAACTCTGTAGCAATAGTACAAAGTAAAAGGAAAACTGCTTGAAGGTTAGATTGAAAGTTTCTGCCCTCCTGCCTATAATGGATGAGGGAATATTAATTCTCCTTAACTAAACTACACTAATTAGTGCTAGAAGGAGCACCCTTCTTAGATCCATTATAATAGAAAGGGGTCAGCATAGCAGAACGTCTGTAGAGGTTCTCTAAGGAAAGAATATTGCATAGCCTAAAGCCACACAACAAGAGTAGTGCATAGGTCAGTACCTCTCCTAGTCTGAAATGGAATCGCTGAACAAAGTTAAAGATCATAGCCTAGTTATACCCACAGAAGGAAGCTCCTGGAATCCCCTATCTAAAGTCTCATTAGTATCCACCTTCAAATGATACTCTTTGGCAGACACACTCATAATTTTGTTCTTTGATTCACATATTCGAAATGGCCTTGGACTCATCTCCTCATTCCACACAGACAGTAGTCCTCCCTTTGCTCATTAGTCTTATCGTCTTCGTCATGAGCACTCCCTTCAAGCTTCCCTATCTCGTTCACACAATGTGCCTTTCTCTATTCATTAGAGCATACCATGGCACCTGCAGAGGAAAGAAAAACCTTGCACCCGAAACAAATATTCATGTCAAAGGTAAAACACTGTAAAATCCAAATGCTTAAGGCCTTTGGACAACTTTAGCATAGTAGACTTCTCCGCACATGTTGGACAGTGACATTTATAAATGCGAAAAACTATTTGAGCAAATACATTCCCCATTATATGATAAATGCAAGATATCATTTAAATGAATACATGGATACAGAAAGATCAACATTGTTATTCAGCCCACACGTGCAGATATATGAGAACTGCAATTCATTGATATGTGTAAAAGGAAATGTTGATATGCACACACATATAAATATCGAGGTTACACTGTAAATGCATTTCTATATTTGTTCAAGTGCACTACACATCATTAATCATTTTAAATCACACGAATGCATAAGGCCATAAGTAACATATATGAGACCTAATCAATTACTAAAGTGTGGAGCCAAAATTGGGCTGCTCTAGGAGTGAAGCCACCTTTTGCAAACAATAGAGAGAGCAACACTGGGACAGGACTTTATCAGTAAGGTATGCTGGTGCTACACAACCCATGAAGCACAAATTTCATGTAACGGGTTTCATTCAGACACATTTGCTGTAAGAATGGGCACTCAGTAGGGCTGTCCACTCCTTCTTCCTTTTGACCTAATCCTAGAATCCCAGGCTGCCAAAATCAGATAGCTTCGTAATGGTAAAGGCATTAGAAGACCAGCAAAAATTGGAAAATGACTTTTATATGCAGATGACATACTGTTGGCACTTTCAGACCCACCACAATCAATACCCGCTGTGATATCACTGACTTTGCCCAATTCTCATCGTATTGCATCAACTAGCTGAAAAGTAAAGCTCTTCCATTATAGAAAATGACAACTAAGACCCCACACATTTTATTGGGTACCGACTGAACTAAAATACCTAGGAATCCAGATAGGCAAAGGCCTCAGAAACATTCGATAGAGCAATATACCGCCTTTATTAAAAAAGACGAGGGATGACTGTGTAAAATGATCAAACTTATCATCATCTATTTGGGGGTGAGTGCAAGTAGACAAGATGACAATTGCACCAAGATTTAATTACGTTTTCGCAATGCTCTCATTTTCCATCCCAAATGCCACAATATCTGAAATTGATGGAATCATTAAGAATTCATTTGGGGCACAGCAAGACCGAGACTAGAGCCTACTGAACTGCACACATTGACTAAGAGTGGTGGATTACTGCTACCACATATGAACACATACTTCGTAACTCATCCACTAGCTCTTATCGCTAGACTCCTGCTTGACAATGAATGGAACCCAAAGTTGGGCATACATTGAGGTGCACCAATTGTCAGCAGGGGGGATTAAGATCTAGTACATGGAGACCGCACGAGGACCTGAGAACGACTAAACTCTGTTATGCATATACCTGCATGAGCATCAAGTGAAGTACATAAACTTATGAAGATTGACTCCAACACACATTCATTGCCCCTAAATGGGGTAAATCAGGGTTTACAATAGACGGACAGGTGCTCCCTTGGACAATATGGAAAGAGGCAGGTATACGCAATATTGATAATCCTCTTAAAGATGGGCATTTGAAAACATTTTTGCTTACTTTAGAACAGAATTTACCCAGCGCAGTCATAATCATGGAGGTACTACCAAATACGCCACTGCATCACAGCAGAAGGAGATTCTATACCCCTGTCTCTCCTATTATTAAATGCTTAAAGCTTTGGGGACTATAGAAAGGGGTAGTTTTAGGACTATGCTGTACTAACATAGCTACTACATGCTCAATCCCAAATGTGAATACTCTTAGAAACAGATAGCAAGAGAAGCAAAATATGCACTTCACATACGACACTTGACAAAGCATCTTATTCAAACATGATAAAACTAACCATGGGCGGGTAACTCCTCTCCAAGGGTGGAGTTTGTGGAATTTTGTGACTCCGCGTACTGCTGGCGAGTGTGAAGTTCGGCATTAAACTCCGACTCCGCTGTGTAGCGGAGATGACCCCCGATGCCCACCCTATTTTGTTTCCTCTGTCAGTGAAATGGGTGGCAGGGAGAGAGACAGGTCGGACTCAAACTGGGTAGACTGCATTGTTCATCTGTAAGCTCCATTTTACACATGCTGATGGGCCATGGAAGCGCAACCAATCTTGAAGTCTCCCATACTACTAGGAGCGCGCTTACTGATTGTGTCCCCTAGCAACTTCACCAGCCAATCACAGCGCAGCCTTCTTGACCTACTCTAACTAAGAAAACAGCCTCCAATAACGTGCCTGAAATGCTATCGGGCAGAGGAGCATTCCGAAACTAAATCCTCTATCAAAGAAACAGGCCATGTAGAGCAAGCAGCGCTGGCACACATCAAGGGAAAGGTAGGCACACACAGGGTACATCCCGAGAGATGCACACAAAGTATGCGGTGGCATAGGAATCGGATGTCACTGGTAGAGGCAGTGGAGGCCGGTGGCGTTTTGTGTGACTTTGGAGGCAGCAGACTCTCAGGACAAAAGGAGAGAGGCAGGAAAAGGGGTAGAGAGAGCAGAGGATAGAGCCTCTCCACTGGGAGCAGCCTGGACGGGACCCTGTCGGCTGTGGCCTCTGCTACTTTTCCGGGAAGAGGGGATCGGCAACGGTGACCTGGATACTGGATTAGCTGCACTGCAGACAGAGGGCAGAAAACTGTGGTGCAGCTTTCTGTTGGAGCCGGAGGCTTGAGGCACCCGTATGGAGGTAGGGGTCGAGTGGACCGCTGAAAACTTTATTTATGTTTTTATAGTGTTGTCTGCAACTAAGGTGTGATTGTGAATGAATTGATTGGTAAAAATAAGGCGGAGCGGAACTCCGCGGAATTCCACAGAATGTTTGTGCAACTCCGCTGAATTTCACGTAGTGCAACTCTGTGAACTCCGCCCACCCTTAGATAAAAAACTTTGAGAAGCTATGGTCAAGTTTAGCTATTTTAAGATCTTACATGAATGGTACTAGTCCTCTGAAAGAGTATGCATGGCCCTCACGACTCCACAGTCGAAATGTTGGAGGTGCGATGCAGAAAACCATGATATCTTACACATGATGTCTGTTTGTCCAAGTCTGACATAATGTTGGACACAAATATGAAAGACACTACAAATGCAACAAGTTGCTCTTATAGCATCACTAGCCATGTTTCATAACATGACTGATGTACCAGAATATCCAGCATGCCTCAATGACAGACTCCAACTCTACCAACCCTTCAGACAGCTACGCTCCACTTCTCTCTCCCTCGCACAAATCCCCCTCATTCGCAGAAGCAAGACGGGAGGGCACGCTTTCACCTTCATCACTGCCAAAGACTGGAACGAACTTCCTCGGTACAGCAGGACTGCCACACCATGTGTCAACTTCCGCAAGAGACCGAAGACCTGGCTGTTCAACTTGGAGAACCGCCGGGCCCATGTTCCTGCTCCAGCGCCTGGAAACCCTAATGAGTGATAAGCTGTGCAATACAAATCCACATAACTTAACATAACATAACATCTTCACACTCAAAATGTTGGTTTTCCACAGAATTAGCAGTCGTGAAACTGCATTCTGAGACAATTGAAATCACTGGCTTTTCCACTCATGCAGATTGGGTTTAGGAAATGATGACCATGGTGAAAGATGAAATGATAATTTACCATCTTAATGACCATACTGAGATTTTTAACTCAATATGAGTGCACTTTGGGATGCTCACATAGGCAAGCACAGATGTCTCATCTCTCCCACATCCACAGCTGGAATAGCCCTGATTCCACTACTTACTTAGACCTCAATGCAATCTTTCGAAATGCTTGAGAATACGATGGGAAAGAGGGAAGGTAATACAGAACAATAACATCTGTATGTAGATATCTCCTTCTATCTACTCCCTATAGAATACTATATACATTTTATTGCATAATCAGAGTTGAGGGAACTCTAAAAACCTCTGTGCCCAGCAGGGATAAGCTGCCCATGCCCCAGGGTTTGACCATACCTCAAGTACAGCAGCTGACCACTGCTTCGCATGGCTAAAGTTCATGTGCTGGAGGGGTTGGCCTCCCTAAGCAGATTGGCCACAAGGCCTACAGCCAGTACCTACTGTGCAAAGTCAAAGACCATGCACCGTGACATTTAATCAAAAACTGAAGGTCAGGTTAAAAAAACAGTTCCTCGTAGAATATGATAAAAAACAGAAATTCACTGAAAAAACAAAGGTTAAGGTGAATTTATGGTTAGTTTATTTAGAAGACCATAATGAATGTTTAAAGTAACCTCTGAAATTCATTGAAAAAAATTAAATTACACTGCAGTTATAATTATAAAACAAAACCTAAAAACCACTCAAATGTGCCTGTTATTGTTTGGTAAACTTACCATAACTTGCGCCCCGTCACGCCCTACATATGCAATCACATATCGCATCACTCATGTAATGTTAAATTCTATGCTCCTCCTGAGACTGTGTGAGTCATTGCAGTTGTGCTGCTCTGTTTTAAGGCTTGTTCCAAGTTTCTGTATGCCTTGGTTTTCCTGTTTTGCTGCTTTAGCTTCTCTGTTTCCGTTTCTTATTGCTACAACCTCTCTGTCCATGCTATTTACATAGCTGTAAGCTCTGTATGAATACTTTCCATCCTGCCCTTGGTTATTTGCAAATTCCTTGTCTTGTATTCCAGTATTCCTAGTTCTGTCTGCATACCCATTCAGCCCTTGTTTGTGTGCAGCTTCCCAGTCTTGGATTCCAGTGTTCCTAGATATATGTCCTCTGCTCCAGCCCTGTTCTCCTTTGTACGCAGATTCCTTGTTCTGTATTTCCATGTTCCTTGATCTGCATACTTGTAGTCCAACCCTGTTCCTACTAATCCCCGAGTCCTGTTTCTGTACAAATTTCCTCTTGCTCCATTTACTTTGTCCTCTGTTGTGTCTATGTGGAAAACGTAGCTAATATTACTAAGGATGACAGTACGTTTACTGACATGGTGCTCCTTGCAGAGACTCACTTAGTAAACTTCTTCCAGTAGAACCACAAATCTATGAGATCAACATCTCTTCTTCCTTTATGATTAGATCTTTTCCCATTAAAGAGAGATCACTCTCTTCAGAACATACAAACTGTCCTTAAGTTTTTCTATTTTTCTTCTGCTTTGTATTTCTGATTGCCTTCCTATTGTTTGTTGTACAGTATAGCTCATGTGGGTCTAGTTTTGTCTTTGCAGACATTATCCAGTTCTGTACCAGTGTCTGAATCCCAGTCTGTTCCAACCTGTTCCAACCCTCAGTTTCTGTCTTGTCCATCCCCTGACAGGCTTGCAGGTACTTCTTTGTGTATGCTAAGCCACTTCTCCAGAATTACTTTGTTCCCGCAGAGAACAAGCTCTTGTTGTTCATCTCATCCTAGTCTCTGATGAATGGGCCTTAATATATACATGTTTTTTAAAAAAAAAAAATGGTTTATTGAGTGTTACAAAAAAACAGTGACAGACATTAAGGAGATACATCTTTCAACAAGTAGATTATCATGAGAGAACAGGAGAAGGTTTATAGTAGTCCACAATTGATGCATCTCGCCTGTCAGAACAGGGAGAGGGGAGAGAAGAAAAAGGGGGGAGAGGGAAAAAGGGAAAGGTGCCACTCTGCAAGTCCCAAGGACTATTAGCAGTTGCATTTGCTTTGTGACTGTAATAGAATTGTGAGCTACCATGACATAGCCAAGCCGCACTGCAGGGGTGAGCACTCAGCCGGCTAGATTGATTGGTGCAGGGCTCACATGAGAAATACATGTTTAATCTATTCAAACAAACAATACTCTATAAGAAGGTAGGAGACAATAAAGGAATTGCTGTCGCCTATCTGTGAAGTCCACTTGGCCGTACATTGTACCAGAAGCAAGAAGAGGATGCTGAGCCCTCTCCCACCCTGGAGTGGCAAGCCTCATCATCATACGCGCATCACCGTGCTGAAGTGTTGAGGAGTGTTGGAGCAAACGTTATCTCTATAAATTTAATTCTAGTCTTCTTTAGGTAAATTAAAACAAAAGTGATATATTTCAAGGGGAATATTTCAAGGGTACAAGTATTCCCATCTACACAGTGAAGAGCTCCTGAGATAGTATTCTACTTCTGTCCATACACTGTCACCTAATTTTCAGGTTCTAGTGGCACCATTGGAAGAGCTGCCTAAGACCAGGGATCTCACCAGTGTTGAAATCTTTCAATATGGGTGAGAGCAAGCCCAATGGTGAAGCATTCCACATGAGGATGGATGAGAGCTCAGTTTCCTTTTAGGTGAGCATCTCTTCTCTGCCCGGTCCACTCCTGGCCTATGTGGTGCCAGACGAGCTCTCGCTCTGCACACAGCTGGCATGGGCATGCAGCATGTGCCTTCAGAATGCAAATGCTATACTGGAAAAAGTGTAATTGCCAGAAATAACAAAAGGAAGTCCTACCTTTTAACAGGCAATCAGGTACAGGAAGTTAGGCACCAAGGGCCCGATTATGATGGCGGAAGGACCGCCACCGCAGGGCCTGCGGTGGAAACCGCCCGGCCCTGCGGTGGCGGTCCTTCCGCCATCGAATGGATATTTCCCACCGCCAGATTAGGATGGCGGTGGGAACAGGAATGCGTCCGCAGCGGATGCAAAGACCGTCCGCCGCCAGCAATCAACCCGATTGCCTGGCGGACGGTCCAGGGAGGCCAAAATGGTGGCGGTGCCTAGCAGGCACCGTCCACCAGATTAGGATACCAGCAGTGACCGGCCTTTCCATGGCGGCGATGCCGCCATAGAAAGGCATACAGACTTTTGCCACGGGGCCCGTTGCGGGCCCCCGGGGGGTAGGGGGGTGGGGGGCTGCACTTGGGGGGTACCTATGGTACCCACCTACATTGCCATGCCCAAGGTGGCAGGCACCGCACGGTGCCTGCCACGTTGTGCATGGCAATGCACGACGTGCCTCTTGAACATTGCGGCGGGTGCTGCCTACAGCACCGTCCGCCGCAATGTTAAAGATGCGAATGTGACCGCCAGGGTGGCGGTTGCATCCTAATTTGCGGTGCGGGACCGCCGCACCGCTGGCGGCCGGTCCCAACACCGCTAGGGTGGCGGGCAGACTAAAGTCCGCCCGCCATCCTAATGAGGCCCTAAGTGCTGGAAATTGATCCTCCTTGAACATGAGTGTTACCACAATGCAAAGTTCATTTAACAAAAGGCAACAGTTTAACATTTGTTCCCAAAATAAAAAGATAACACATACATAGCAAAAGACAGACAACAACATTTAAATATTGAGAACCAAAATTGTAAAGGGGTACTTAAAAAGAACAGGGCCATACAGTGTAATAGTCTAAGAGCCCTTTCCAGTCAGTACATGGTATGAAAGAAAGCAGACACTTGGGATAGCTCATAGAAGTATTACTCATGTTTAATGCCAAATAGCAGCAAGTAGCCAACAAAAAGAAGCTAGGGGGGGACTGCCATACAAAAAGACCATAGTTTCACTCCCTGGGAATTTGGAGCATGTAATGCTATAATCCATACATTTCAGTGCTACATGTATACACTTTTTCTCAGTGCAAACGAATAGAAGAAAGAACACCTTAAAGCAGAACTTCAGAAGGCGCTAATGAGCAGGTGCCGGGTCTTCTCATGGGGAAGAACGCGAGAAGACCTTGAAGACTTGATACAGTAAGCTTGAGTAAGACAGCTGACTTCATTAATTTCTGCAGTTTTTGCTTTGTTGTGCCAACTTCAGAACAAGGCTATGCTTACTAGAACAGTTGGGCAAAATGTGCAAAGTAGAATGCGGAATAGCATAATGGCAGTGTATTTAAAATGTGTATAAATGTGCAATAACACAAAATCACAATTGTTAATGCAAACAGAACGGCATCTTAAATTCTACATTCTCACTAGCATTCTAATTGATCACCGGCAAATTGAAAAAGTAATTTCTTGTTTAATTCACATCATTTTTACACAAGGTAACCAAAATCTGAACATTGAAATTGAAATTGTGTTGTTATCTGTTTCTTGCAGATAGCATCTTGAAAGCCTCATACTTTACAGAATGCTTGTTGTTTTTAATAAGGCAAACCATGATTTTACTAATACCTCTGATTCTGTACCAGTTAATTGAATATTTTGTCTTCTGTTTTCTGCAAATAACCAAACATAGAGGTGTGTGTACTAAAGGTTTGCACAGGCTCTTGCAGGATACACAACAATGCAAAATGCAGCATCTCTTTTCTATACAACATAAAAGCCGAAGAGTGCAGCACTAAATTGCATTGCTCGGCTCAAGCACCCACGCAATCGTTAGTAAATATTCCCAGTAGACTCGAGTATTTCATTGACTGCTTTCAATTAACGTTTGCTTGCTTGAAAATAAGCACCTTTTGCATAACAAGTGTAATAAAATAGACATGCAGTGTAAGCAAGCTTTGGCAAAGCCAATAGATCTGGATTAGATACATATAATCTAGTAAAATGTAAAGGTCTTTGCTTACTCCAGGAATAAAAAAAAAGCATTGGAAAAGCCAATACGAGTTGTCTTTGTGACCTATTGGCTTTGCTAATATTTTTGCCAATGCTGTGCAGTATCGGTAAAAACAAAAAATAGATAATGAACTCAAAAAACATCACAAGGCTGAGTCATTCAGTATATGCATGCGTGATGACATAGTCACGTGCATGCATTACCACGCTAGAGCATGCCTAGCTAGAAAACACGAGCATGCATATGGAGAGGTGAAAGACAAAGTAAAAAGTAGTTCCTTAAATGTTAGCAGCGGAAGGATACAAGTCAGCAAATCAAAAGAATGGTTTGGAGGCTATATACCGGGGAGAGGAAAAGAGAAAAAGAGAAAGGTTAACCATCTAATAAGAAGCAAGCAAATGAGAGTGACAATAAAGCCAACCAATGGTATGCAATGGGTGGGCTCAAGCCCACTGTCAGGTTTTGGTATGGTCCACAAGAAGCTTAAAGCTGTCTGGTAGGTGATATCTAAAAACTCATAACAGATACAGTTATGGGTCAAAAAACCTTGCCAAGGCTCTGATGGCACTAAAAAACACACTCTGATTTCGCCTGGTGCACTCACTTCCTCCTCGAGGTCATAGCCTGTTTTCTGCAAATAACCAAACATAGAGGTGTGTGTACTAAAGGTTTGCACAGGCTCTTGCAGGATACACAACAATGCAAAATGCAGCATCTCTTTTCTATACAACATAAAAGCCCAAGAGTGCAGCACTAAATTGCATTGCTCGGCTCAAGCACCCACGCAATCGTTAGTAAATATTCCCAGTAGACTCGAGTATTTCATTGACTGCGTTCAATTAACGTTTGCTTGCTTGAAAATAAGCACCTTTTGCATAACGAGTGTAATAAAATAGACATGCAGTGTAAGCAAGCTTTGGCAACGCCAATAGATCTGGATTAGATACATATAATTTAGTAAAATGTAAAGGTCTTTGCTTACTCCAGGAATAAAAAAAAAGCATTGGAAAAGCCAATACGAGTTGTCTTTGTGACCTATTGGCTTTGCTAATATTTTTTGCCAATGCTGTGCAGTATCGGTAAAAACAAAAAATAGATAATAAACTCAAAAAACATCACAAGGCTGAGTCATTCAGTATATGCATGCGTGATGACATAGTCACGTGCATGTATTACCACGCTAGAGCATGCCTAGCTAGAAAACACGAGCATGCACATGGAGAGGTGAAAGACAAAGTAAAAAGTAGTTCCTTAAATGTTAGCAGCGGAAGGATACAAGTCAGCAAATCAAAAGAATGGTTTGGAGGCTATATACCGGGGAGAGGAAAAGAGAAAAAGAGAAAGGTTAACCATCTAATAAGAAGCAAGCAAATGAGAGTGACAATAAAGCCAACCAATGGTATGCAATGGGTGGGCTCAAGCCCACTGTCAGGTTTTGGTATGGTCCACAAGAAGCTTAAAGCTGTCTGGTAGGAGAGATCTAAAAACTCATAACAGATACAGTTATGGGTCAAAAACCTTGCCAAGGCTCTGATGGCACTAAAAACACACTCTGATTTCGCCTGGTGCACTCACTTCCTCCTCGAGGTCATAGCCTGTTTTCTGCAAATAACCAAACATAGATGTGTGTGTACTAAAGGTTTGCACAGGCTCTTGCAGGATACACAACAATGCAAAATGCAGCATCTCTTTTCTATACAACATAAAAGCCCAAGAGTGCAGCACTAAATTGCATTGCTCGGCTCAAGCACCCACGCAATCGTTAGTAAATATTCCCAGTAGACATCGAGTATTTCATTGACTGCTTTCAATTAACGTTTGCTTGCTTGAAAATAAGCACCTTTTGCATAACGAGTGTAATAAAATAGACATGCAGTGTAAGCAAGCTTTGGCAAAGCCAATAGATCTGGATTAGATACATATAATCTAGTAAAATGTAAAGGTCTTTGCTTACTCCAGGAATAAAAAAAAAAGCATTGGAAAAGCCAATACGAGTTGTCTTTGTGACCTATTGGCTTTGCTAATATTTTTTGCCAATGCTGTGCAGTATCGGTAAAAACAAAAAATAGATAATGAACTCAAAAAACATCACAAGGCTGAGTCATTCAGTATATGCATGCGTGATGACATAGTCACGTGCATGCATTACCACGCTAGAGCATGCCTAGCTAGAAAACACGAGCATGCATATGGAGAGGTGAAAGACAAAGTAAAAAGTAGTTCCTTAAATGTTAGCAGCGGAAGGATACAAGTCAGCAAATCAAAAGAATGGTTTGGAGGCTATATACCGGGGAGAGGAAAAGAGAAAAGAGAAAGGTTAACCATCTAATAAGAAGCAAGCAAATGAGAGTGACAATAAAGCCAACCAATGGTATGCAATGGGTGGGCTCAAGCCCACTGTCAGGTTTTGGTATGGTCCACAAGAAGCTTAAAGCTGTCTGGTAGGTGAGATCTACAAACTCATAACAGATACAGTTATGGGTCAAAAAACCTTGCCAAGGCTCTGATGGCACTAAAAAACACACTCTGATTTCGCCTGGTGCACTCACTTCCTCCTCGAGGTCATAGCCTCCCTGCCTTTCTCAACCAGGTCTACCAGCTCTTTCTGTTCTTAGCCCGCCTTCCACACCACGTTGAGGCTCTCAAGACAAATGCTGAACCGTGACCTCTCTGACGTAAATCCGTCAAATTACTAGCGTGAGCTGTGATTCACATTACTGCATCTCACTTAAAGGCAACTCGCTGCTTCTATTCATAAGCGCTAGGCCCATTGATTATATTTATTTTATGTTTTATACATTTTCACTTCGTAGCTCATAAGTCAGAACTGCAGAGAACGGCCACCACTTGGAGCTCATCATTCAGAGCCAATTGACGTGGCTGATTTAATAAAGCTCCTTTGGCAGTAGCTGTTGGTTTGTATTTATCCAACCACAAGCAGCACTGATGGAGTACTGTGTGAAATTCAACAGCTAGATGTTTAGTGCTCTGTGCATTTCAAAATGCAGTGTACAAATTCGATATCTACTTCTGCTATCTACGTCTGGTGTGAGGGAAGTCGAATGCAGCAGGCCTTATGCATTCGAATGCAAAAGGCATAATTGCTTCGGCCAAATGGTGCAGCATTACTAGGCAGCTGCCCACACTTTACACATAAAATGGGGCATACCCCTGAAATGCCATTTTAACCCTACTTAGTAGGCTGTCATGCACCTATGTTAGGGAGAAACGCCAGCAGGGCTGAGCAGCAATGCTTAATTTGTAATTTGTAAATGAACAAGTGCAGGGCCCAAAGATTTGCTCAGATGCCCACGGTTGGCGCTTATAAATCATGTGTGCATGCTAAATACCAGGGATGCGTAGTTTTGATTCCACCTCAGGCTTCTTTCATCCACCACCAGGCATTCTCGTCTAGCCCTATATCTCACTCTTGCAGGGATTTTTCCATCACTGCTTTCTCCCTTTGACTCTACTTACCCGTGTTTCTCCTCCTACTTCTATTTCTCCTTTTGCGTTTTTTGTCTCTTGCTCTTGGTAAAAATGTGAGGAGAAACAAAAAGTGTGGGTGAACTCCACCTGCAATCACCGGCTCAAATTAACCATTGCTATCCAGGGTCAGTCATCTACGTCTGATATATTAGAGAAGTGCCCTCAGTGCCAGCTTTAGGGCTGTGTGATTGGGCGCTGAACTTGGACCGGTGGGGGGGGCTGTATTTTGAAATATTTCATGGTTTTAAATGAACAAGTTGCAGAGGTCTTGTTTGTCCAGCAATTTCCAGACAATAAAAATGTCAAATTAACTCTGGTGATTAATGCACTTGCTGTTTTATCTAGTTGCAGTTTTGACTCATCATAAAGTATAGCAAAGGGTTAATATGCCTGACGCAAAGAACATGTACCATGCAGATCATATATTTTATTTTATGTAGATATCTCAGTGGGTTACTGCTTTTGTCAGAGATCCTTTTCTTACTTGCAGTTCATAAGTTAGAATCCAACCATATCTTTTTAATGTTTTTAACGCACAACATAGATTTGTTTTAACACGTTTTAGATCAGATATATTTCACCGTTTGACGTCTTTCCCAAGTGTCAACGATTGGTCAAGTGAATTAATGCCTTGTCACTGTGATAATATGTCCAAGCAATCAACGATTCACATCTTGTTCTTTTGTAAATTTTATACAGATCTGAGGAGATCTTTTATTGTACCTCTAATGAAATCTTTACATTTTAAATAATGTAGACTGGCGTTTTTGGATTTGTGCATGGTAGTAGCACGATTTCTCAGGGCTGCATTAACTAGAAGAAAATTTAGATTTTTCACAGCCTGGTGGGCAGAAATTCTGGATTTTATTAAGGTCACGGAGGCTAAGATTATGCAAATCTCCTTTATTGCCACAGCTCAGCAGTAACAATGAAGAGAATATAGAACTTCAAAAACATTCTAAATACAGTATATAGTCCATGAGCATGCAGCCATCTTCCTTCTTTGTCCAATGCTGCGAACGAAAAATAAACTCAGCAAAACATAACTTCAAATATGAGGTGGAATGAGTCACTCCTTTGAACAATTGTAGATATCTTATTCTGGAAGAGAAAAAGAGACACAATATGTCAAAATGTAAAACCCTTAGGGAGGGTTAATTAGTGGCACGGAGGCCAACATTATGCAAGTTTAAAGTGAACTAAGTACGTTGTCAATCATATTATTGATTGGTCTAAAGTAAAAAATTTTAAACATACTCTCATTCGACCAGTCAGCGGCTCTTAGAATATCTTGGAACCCTCCACCTAATATGAAAGCTTTAGAAGCTGATGCGCTTCTAAGAGAGTGTGCACCGAAAATAGAAACATCGACACCACTTTCACTCATCACTTCTTTGACCCATCTTGCAAGCGTGGGGGATGAAACTGCTTTATGAGGAGATCTGTGAGAGATCAACAGTTGAGTTCCAACTCCTCTCAGACTTACAGTTCTCTTTTCATATTCTTTTAGACATTTGACAACACACAAACTTTCATTCAGAGGAAAGAAAGGATAGAAGATAGAGGACGACATAGTTTTGGTACTTTTCTTAAGGTAAAAACAAACTCCCTCAGGCTGGCAAGCCCTGCTACTAACGTCTAGTGCCTTAACATCTGAGGTTCGTCTGAAAGAGACCAAGCAAAGTAACATAGTAAGCTTATAGGAAATACGCTTGCGAGAAAGGTTAACATTATCTCCCCAAGAAGAAATAAGTTGTAATATGTTTCTTACGTCTCATAAGGCTGCATATTTGGGAGTTGGAGGATTAAGAACCTACATCTTCTTATAATCTTTTTTGTTAAAAGGTTTTGTCCCACCGAAACACCATCGACTAAGGAATGTCCTGCAGCTATTGCTGACCTATAGACAGTAACAGTTCTATAAATTAGGCCAGAAGCAAAGAGTTCTGCTAGGAAGTTTACTACGTGAACTAAATCAGTTGAAATGGGATCGTAGTGTTGTTGAAGACACCAGCGAACCCATTTGTTCCATGCCAGTTGATATGCCTTCCTTGTTCCAGATGCCCAAGACTCAGATATGAGTTGGAAAGCATCCTGCGAAAGCCCTGGGATTTGACATTGTCGCCTAAAATCTTCTAGGCCGTCAGAACCATTAGACCTTGGTCTATGAGAGGATGCGATTCGCCTTCTGTACCCAGGAGTACTTGCCTGAAAGGTGGTATTAGAATTGGAAAGTCCACGGTCATCTCCAAGATGACTGGAAACCATGCCTGAGACTTCCAAAGAGGTGTTATCACCACCATGGTCTGCAGGTACCGACGAGCATGTAAAAGAAGACGTGGAAGCATGACAAACGGCGGGAAGGCATATGGCTTTAAGCCCTGCCAATCCTGGAGGAAGGCATCCACCCCTGCTGCTTGAGGGTTCGGTTTCCAACTGAAGAAATTCTTCATCTGAGTGTTCAGCCTGTCTGCGAAAATATCTGTCCCGAATTTCTCCAAATTTTTTATACCGACCACACACTGGTCGCCGACCACGGCGCATACACCACCACTCTTTGCCAAGATAAAATCCACTGCATATCTAGTCTGTTCTCCTTGATTAAATGGGGGTATTCGTGAACTCTATTTTGTAACCCTTGACTGTATCTAGAACCCACGGGTCTTGTGTTATCATGATCCAGTTCCCAGAGAAAAGGGCTAGTCTCCCTCCCACTTTTATAGGGGTACCTGAAGGGTCTTTCAATGTTCCTACCTGTGGAGAATCCTCTGTTTCTTCTCTCGCCTCGTAATGGTCTTCTGCGGTTTCTCTGCCTTTGTGGGAAGAACGGTTGGTTTCCATAGAAGGATGATTGTTGAAACTTTGATCCTCGTCCCAGAAAGGGTCTTGAGCTTGATTGCCCACGGCCGGGGAATCGACCCCGCATTCTCCCGGCCCTTCCAAAAATTTTGTTCTGAAAGAGCTAAAGGCCCGACATATTTGGCCATGTCGAGAATGAAATCTTCTCCAAAGAGGAGCCCCTGTGAAGTGGCTCCTCCTTCCTTGTTTGCCAACTCTATTAGTTTTGGATCAATTTTGAGGAGAACGCCCTTCCTACGTTCATCAGAGATGGCAGTGTTGGCGTTGCCAAGGAGGCAGATGGTTCGTTGGACCCACTCACGTAGTTCTCTAGGGTCAATAGGTGTGCCATCAATGTAGGCACTTTCGGCCAACTCGAAAATTTTGGTTAGGGGTCCAATGGTGTCCAGGAGACGGTCTTGACATGACCTTAGGCTCTTGTTTATCCCCTTTCTAGGGTCTTTCGCACCTTTTACTATGAAAGCAATGACTTTAGGGTCAAGTTCGGGGGTCATTGTAATCTTGTCTGGAAGGGATGGGCGAGGGCATTCAGACCTCAATCTAGATCTGACGTATTTTGGAGTCTACCTTCTCAGCCAGAAACTAATGTAGTCTGCTACATGTTGGAAAGGTAGCCATTCGGGAGATAGGGGATGTTTGATTAAAAGGGGATCAAACATATCGTCCCCGAAGGGATCAATAATGCCCATTTTTGAGCCTGAGGCCTTGCTTGCCTCTTCAGAGCGTCCCAAAGTTTTGTCTCCCAGGTCCTCAATGTCAGTGTCAAAATCTGAGGAACAAGAGAGATTTATCTCTGCTTCCTCTGGTTCGTCGCTGTCAAGGTGTATAGGGAGCTCAGGGCCTGTTTGTTGCCCTTCTGTGATGCCCAAGGCATCGTTCTTGTCACCGCCTGAGAAGCACGAATGTGCTGCTTTCCCTGTTCTCTTTGTCTTTTTTGCAGTTTTAACAAGGTGCTCTGGTCCAGCTCTTTTCTTTGGGGCCTTTACTGCCCCTTCTTTTGCGCCAGAAGTATGCGCAGTACTAGTAGAGGGCCATGCCCTTGACAGGGTTTACATTTTTTTACTAATAGTCTCATTAAGTGAGTCCATAACTTTGTCCATGGCCTTAGAGACCATTGACTCAATCTTACCTTCCAGGTTAAGATCAGGGTTGAGAGACATTATGGGGAAAAAAGGTATATCAATTGTATCAAATTTATAATCCCCTTCTTTTCTCTTTTTTTTTATATACACTTTAACTGTGTTTGTATAAGGTTATTAACAGCATTAACAGTTTATCTCCTTTTTTGATTTAAAGCCAAGGTATTATTTCATCAAAAAATAGTAATAACCTTCAAGGGTTAATGTGGAGTTGAAGCGGCTTTGAAATATGTTAATTTCCTAATAAATAATAAGGAGAGTGCGTGACCATGTCTAATTCCTTTTCACGGCGAAGGGAAAAAACGTTTATACAGCATCAACTGTCAAAATGTTGCCTGCTGTAACTTTGGCAACCACGCACGTCTTTGGCATGCGTGGTTGCCTCCTACGGCCTTCCTTAAATTGTTTCCAGGCTTTTTTTTTGTTGCTTTTTTCAATTGTTTTTTCCCTCCGCGGTACGCGTGTGAAGAGCGCACCGCAGTGGGAGGAGACAGATTATGTCAGCCAAAGCGGGCGTCCCCGGAATGCGAGGGGAGCCCGCGCAGAGATCCCGGAGTAGCGTAAGAGCTGCCTGAAGTGGGGCAGGAGCTTGCACGCGACAGCGAAAAATGCGGTGAGGTGTGTGATCGCGGTCACACAAGCCAGTATGCCTGACTCGTGCTGTAAGGGCTGCCAGGCAACGGAAATGCAGCCGCGTTTGAAAGGTCGCAAGTGGAAAAAGGTTAGATTTTCAGAAAGTGAGTGTGTCAGAGTGACACCGGAGACAAGGGCACAGATATTAAAGGCCCGCTAAGGCTTCCTTACACAGTCATTGAAGGTTCGCTAATAGTCAGAACAGGCATACACGCTAAAGGGGTAGAAAACATGTTATTATAGAGAAAGGTAGTTTCTCAGTAAAAATAGGAAGTAACAATCGCATGGTAGGGCCAATAGGACCCAGTCATGCGATAGACAGGCACATACACTCAACCATACGCACAATATAGCACGATTGAAATGAGGGTACTTATCTTTGTGAGCAGCAGCAACAAAGAAGGAAGATGGCTGCATGCTCATGGACTATATACTGAATTTAGAATGTTTTTGAAGTTCTATATTCTCTTCATTGTTACTGCTGAGCTGTGGCAATAAAGGAGATTTGCATAATGTTGGCCTCCGTGTCATGCCAAAAATCATTACCTGCTGTATGCTAAATTGTGTCTGCTTTTTTACATTTCTGTTACTGGATTCTATAATATACTGTTGTTTATATGTATGCTTTTATGATACACTTTGTGAATCGAATAAAGATGAACTGAGTAAGTTAGAATCCTAATATAACAAACTGCAAGTTATAGCTATAATGTGATGTTATTCCCTCAGTCTTTCATTATCCTAATGTTGCTGAAACAGTTACTTTGGGTAGAAATAAATTCATATTAGTGAAGCCAACCACTGTGTTGCATTTTAAATCCTGAGTTTATGCTTCTCCAGACCAAGAACTCTTAATGATACAACCTACCAATATGGATGTCATGTAACTCCTACACCTTGCGGTCCTTTTTGTCTTATGTAGCATTTCCTGCACACTGATTGATTGTTTCTGTATAATGTGTGTGTGATGTAAAGTGGTCCGACACCCTACACTTGTATGATTAGTGCTAAAAAAGCAAAGGAAATACGTGTGAGAGAGGGGCTATGGAGAGATGAGGGTCACCAGTAGAGGGTGGTAATGGAAGAATCCGTGAAGAAGGAAGTCATGGGGTGAGGGCGCCAACAAAGACTGTCACACCAGGCGCCACCAGCACTAAAGCTGGCCCTGAGTATCCCATTGGAGCAGATAAGTGGTTAGAGCAATATAACTGGCTGGTTTAGCACCTATGCTCTCGGATACTGGATGGTAGAGATGGACAGGATATGATGTGCTTGTCCTTTTGACTCTGTAATTCAGTACTGTGGAGAAGCATCTGGATTATTCCAAATATCTTCCTACTGATTTGATGGAAAGAACTGATTCTTTCCCAACCAGCAAGAGAGACAGTAATCTAGACACCCCAAGAGAGGATGAGAAGAGTTTGCAGGAGCTTGAAGAACCATGATTCCTGACTGCTGCTGCAGAGAATGCCCATAAGTCTGTTTTAAAGAAAGGCTGCTGTGAGGTAAAAAGAGAAGAAGTATTCAATTCCACATGCGTGTAAAGCCCAGTGGCAAGCACCATCAACACTTGAACTGTAAGCGCAAGCTGCTTCCTGGGGCTGTGAAAGTCAGCTGTGAGGACAACAAAAACAAGCAGTGTCAAAGCCAATAAATAAGGCTTTTTATGAAGCTGTTGTACAGCCAGATGTTACTAGTGTCCCTCTCCAGTCAGATACAAGTGTGCGAAAAGTCTTTCGCAGAGCTACAGTAGTGCAAGGTGTTACTAGATGTCTATCTTAACTCAGATACAAGTGTGCGAAAAGTCTTTCGCAGAGCTACAGTAGTGCAAGGTGTTACTAGATGTCTATCTTACCTCAGATAGAAGTGCTTGAAAATTCTTTCACAAAGATGCAATGGCACATGCTGTTGGTATATGCCCCTATCGAATCCCATAAAATGCTTGAAAAGGCTGCAATAGCACAAGCAGTTTCCGCATGCCCCTATCGAGTCAGAAGCAAGTGCATGAGAAGTCTTTCACAACGCTTCTTGTACTTCTTTTGTATGGGCTAAATAAACATATAAATGCTTCATTTTGAGGGTGTCCAGTACCATCAGGTTTCAGACATACAGCCTCTGAGTAGAGCAACACTAACTTACCTTTATTCCATTTTCAATAAACCTCCTGAAGGCACTTGTATTTTCATCCCCTCTGTTCCCCTTCAGCTCACAGCATCAAAACATGTTGTATTCTCAGGTACAGGGGGAAGAATTATTTTGTTTCTCGTAAATCTCAAACCAAAAAATAACAGTGCTTCACATATATTTTAGGTTTTTTGATAAATATATAACTGTGGAGCCTTTAGGCTTCTTACCTAAAAACAATCATTGGACCTATGATGGGGCTGCCAAACGAAATAAATAAAATAGCCCAGCGACAAGCCGCATTTCATAAGGTTACAGTATGTTTAATTCTTTCAAGAATTGTACAATAATTCCACACACTCAGACACGTTCCTGAACCATAATTAATTATAGATTTTGTGGGTGAGGTGGGAAAGTGTGAAAAAGAGAGAGAGACAGAAAGACAGAGTGAGAAGAGAGAATGGGGGAGGAGAAAGAGAGAGACGGAGAGTGGACTTTAGGAAGAGAGGGAAAGAAAGAGAGAGGTAGAAAAAGTGAGACAGAGCCAGAGGAGAAAGAGAGAAATAAAGAGAAAAGGAGTGGATATAAAGGGCCTGATTTAGCGTTTGGAGTACAGGATTGGTTCCCCCATCATGGAGGAACTGATCTATCCATTAGGTTGGCAGAGTTCCGCCCGCTGTATCTAAAGTTTGTGCTGAAGGACCGCTGTCATGAAGGAGTAGTGTCCATCAACTGATCCTCAGTACTCTGTTGTCAGTTTCCCAGTCCATCATTGATAGATAAAACTCTGTCACTGTTGGTATGGTGTACATCTATCTCCCAGTTTTAGAGCAGTTCACCATCAGAGTGGGACGGGGAACATCACGACAAAATAGAACAAGCATTTGCAATGCAATAGGTCTTGCATTTGCGAGAGTTTAAGCTATTGGCATTGTAAATGACAATGCCTTTTATTTATCTGTTTTGATAATTAACGCATAAATAAAAGGCATTGTCATTTACAATGCCAATAGCTCAAACTCTCGCAAATGCGAGGCCTATTTCACTTCAAAGAAGCGGCTGCCATTGTCCCGAGCTGCTTGGAAAGTGATGTTGCAGGACAGCATGTCGTGTCTGCAGTAGGAGGAACTCATTAAAGAAAATAGTGCTTACAGACTAAATAAGACATACTGTGTAACAAGAGAAGTAAAAGGGCTAGTCCTCATGGGAGGTTACAAATGAAGACAAGGCGGTACTAGGGAGGGACTAACAAGCCTATTAACGAGTCAGAAGCCAGCATTTACAAAGGACAATGATACAAGTCAATGAAAAATATGGGCGGAGAGTGGGCGGAGTTTCAAGTCCATACTCGAATACAGCATGCCTCGCAGAGCAGCGCATGCGCTGCCCAGACTCGACCTAAAAATATCACATATGATTTCAGATGGCAGATGTGCCTGTCATATTGATGAACGCGACTGTCAAAACACACAGCTGCTCTATATCTACTTATCAATCGCACATGCACTTTGCACTACAAAAGCTATTACTCCAACCACACAAACCCGTTGCCACTCTCAGCTCACGCCAGCAGAAGCACATCTACTTCAGTAGTTTTCTTTTTAATTTAAATCAAAATGTTCGGTAGAAAAGCCTATAGATTTTCAGAAAATGATTTAACAGTTATGGTGGATGGTATGATTAAGGTTTAGTCACAGTTGTTTGGGGCTCTGGCCCATACCACAACTCAGAGTCAGTGAGAGCAAATGTGAGACAGAATAGTGGATAAGGTAAATGCTGTCTCTAACACCAGGTGCTCACAGGAGGACATCTCCAAGCACTGTATTTATATGGGGGAGAGTATGTTCCCTCTCAGTCAGGGCACACCAAGATGCCCTGGCAATTGGTGGTGGTTCTCCCGGCCCCTCAACCTTATGTCCTGGGAGGAGTAGGTGTTGTCCATACTCTACATAGAGGGCATTGCAGGAATTTCTGGCAGAGTGGGGACTGGTATTTCCAAGTAATACTTCTCTTTTTTAGTTTGAAAAATAGAATTTTATTGAAATAATATTCAATTAGAATACAGAAAAACAAAAACCATTAAACATGTCATCACAAATATGACATACAAAGCACTATCAGGAAGAAATGCATTAATTGTGTGTCAACATGAAAGCAATCTAGAATAAAAACTAAACGGCATGAAACCAATAAATTAAAATGTTATTACTAGAGAAACAATTCATGGAGGTTCAGGTACTTCTTCAATTCTAGGGTTATGTAACTGTGAATTGAGGGCAGAAATGTTTAAGAAAGTAGTTATGGGTAACTATAAAAGATCCCTTTAAATAGCAAGTGCAACTGGATAGACATATGCTCTATCCAGCCTATGATTGTAGCCGACTCCATACCACCATGCCTGAAAGGATACCTGAGAAGTATCTTTCCAAGATTTCGTAATTTGTTGAAAAGCAACAGCTAGAAGTAAATCTATTATATAGAAATCCTTAGGTTGGGAAATCCAGTAATCGGAAATACTACCTAGAAATATGTTAGCAAAATTAAATGGGACTTGTGTGTTAAAAATAAGATTTATTTGTTGCCAAACCTTCAACCAAAATTCATAAATAAGAGGACATTCAAAGAGCATGGGGCGATTCACAGAACTAATCTGAGATAAAATCCTAAACTTACTACTTTTGGTATTCACAGAAGGCATTTAGTAGTAGTAAAGTTAGGAGTCCTAACTTACTACTACTAAATGCCTTCTGTGAATACAAAAGTAATAGTTTAGGATTTTATCTCAGTTTAGTAGTAGTAAAGTTAGGAGTCCTAACTTTACTACTACTAAATGCCTTCTGTGAATATCAAAAGTAGTAAGTTTAGGATTTTATCTCAGATTAGTTCTGTGAATCGGCCCCCATGTGTTTAAGGTCTGCTAAGGGTTGAGAACAAGACCAACAGTTAAAAAGGACTGCAGAGTCTATTTTATGTAAGGTAACCGGAGTGATCAAAAGGTGGTTATAAATGAAATTATAAGGTTTGAATTGCATTAGCCGCTCTAGAAGATTTTCTTATTTTAACCCAGATTTTATGCCAAGTTGGAATGGAGAAAGTAGTTTACAAATCGATTTCCCAAAAATTCTCTATTTCTGTTTTAACTCTGTCTTCCGAAATCAGTGTAAGGTGTTTATATAATTGGGATGCAGAAGAGGATTGAGTTGCCGAGATAAGCAAGCGGTATTTGACTTCATACGAGTCTGGAAAGGAAAAAGGCGAGTGTATTACTCGAAATGGCAAGCAGGTACCATCTTGAAAAAATTGATATATCCATTTAAAACCTCTGGAATACCAATCCTTTGAAGGAAGTGACCCGTTTGGGGCCACCCGGGTCACTAGTAGACCACCTCCCAGCCTTCCACACTAAATGAAGAATCGGAGGGACAGTGGAGAATATATACCAATAACTGTTTATTCGTATACACTCAAAGCGGAGCCCATAGTGGAATCTTCCAGGCAGATGCAGCTGGACAGTAAAATACAAAAAAAAGCTTCTGCTCTCGAAAGCCAGCACAGTCCAAGGCCGTTGCACCCGGTACTGCGATAAGGCTGCCAGACCAGTGGGAGAGGGCCTCTATCTAGTGGGAAAGCTATGCGCTGGCATTAACAGTTCTTCATTGCAGAAACGAAACTCAGCAAAGGGCATTTCTCAGAAATAGCAAGGATTAGTTTCGATTGTCTTTAAAATGGTGTCTAAACATAAAATGGTGCAGCAAATGCTAATTTATACAAGGCACTGCGAAAGCATTAACGGGCCTAATCTAACAGACCCTCCTTTTAGCATGAGCTAAAAACATTTTCAAATGTGCAAAAATAAAAATAGAGCAGACAGCATAATCAGAACAGTATCAATACGTCAGCAATTGATAGAGCATCAAAATTCAGAAACATAATTGAGATAAAAATTATGGGCACTCCTTAAAGCCTAACAAAATAAGAGGGACAGAGAGGGCTTGGGGAGGTCCAACGTACATGCCCTACAACCAGTTTACAAAAAAGAGAGTACGTAGTTCCTGTATGATATATTAATCACTCAAAGAGTAAGAATATTGAAAAATATATATACTACAGGTAAAGAGGAGGATAGGGGGAATTCCTCCTGTTGGAACTAGGGCCCTCACACACCCAGCAAGCTAGGTGTCATGCTTCATCATTTGAGCCTGCTCCTCGTCGGGCCGGCGCTGCAATGCCCGACGGGCACCCTTAAAGGGGCTCTTTTTCGGAGATCTTCTGTTCCACGCCGTATGGGTGCCGTGGGTGTATGGGGCCAGAATGAGTGTAGATGTATAAAGTGATGATAAAACAGGTATGGGACTCCTCTGTGATGAATTTATTCCGCGAGGGACCCAACCTGATTAAAAAGAATAGGGAGGGGTGATTCTTTTTTGTTTTTATGCAACAAAAATTATACTCAACTCCCAAATGGTCGACATGTTTCTCGCTATTTGTTGTCAAGGAGTGATCATTAGCGATTCTTCAGGACCGTGTAAATTAAAACAAACTATCTACACATAGGTGGCAAGGCGCAACGCTACCTACCACTAGTAGTCCCTCTAGGACATTTCCTATGGGAAATGGAATAACCTGTAGTATAAACAAGAACAACAAAAAACGTTATATCTTGTAAGTATCACATAAGTCAATGATACTGCAGTGAATACAGATTGACATGCTCTTATAATTCAAGGCGTTGAGTGACTTCATAGAAAACCCCATAAAAACATAATGTGCACATGTGAAGAAACCCGTGATGGTGAGTGTGTTTAATAAACTCACCTAATTAGGTATCAGATATTGCCTCATCGGTTGTAGCGAAGGAAAGACACAATAAGTGGTGTCTCTAGACTGATGAAAACAAGATGTATAAAAACCAGGTATAAGTATAATGATTTTCTGCATCATGTCATTGCCAGCTGATGAGTAGCGGTTAACAAGGCACAGGGTCCCGGTCGGTCCGAGTGTCACCAGGGTGGGAGCCATCGTGACCCCTCCTCACCTCATCAACAACAAATAACCATCCACACAATCCATGGACAGCCAGAGGGGCACACCATCGTCGGTGTTGCAAAGGCAAAGGTTATGCTTGCATCCATATACCCCCGAGCCCTGGTTGTGTATGACGCCATTACCAGAAAGTTGGCGAGAAGGCACCACGAGTCCCCACCGGAAGGTATATTAAAGACTCTGGCACTAGTTTCCTTCACCTCAACATACTGCTGATGACAACGAGGCTTCCAATCATCGTGACAGAGGGGCTACAATCATGCGTGCCGACTTACCTACTCCCATTCGGAGTCAAACGGACGACCTACCCCACTTCGCTACATCCAGGAAGGTATCCTTTCCTCGAAACCAGCCGTTTAAATACCTTCCCTGGAGAGGGAGTCGAAAGCGCGGGAGAGCCGATCAATTCCAGCTGGTGTATTGTAAGGGTCATGTGATCGTATCACGTGCTAACGCTACAAGGTGAAAATGGCGGCCATCTTGGAGTAGGTTTACAATGCTACTGCTACCACGTGAATATGGCGGCCATCTTGGAGTTGGTATTGAGAAATAGCGGTCAAAATGGCCATTCAGATTTTGTCATTATACAATAGGGTCAATAATACTCAGGAGTTAATTAATGCTATAAAATAGGTGTGTATTCTAATGCACCACGGCTAATGTACCCCACCAACCAGTCTTCATTTCTAATCAAATCTAGAAAGGATAGGTATGTAGAACAGATTGCACATTAGCCAGTCTTGAGTCCTAACTATTTCACAAAGATTTAAAGAGAGGTGTGTACATAAGGTAGATAAAAACAAGATGAGGGCCCCAAACACGCTGTTAACGGACATCGTCAAGTGGAATAATAAAAAAAGTATTTAATAGGTGATGTCCGAACCCCTAGAAAGGGGTCCTGGTGTATGGTGGGTAAGAAGCCCATTAGTACACTTAGTATCTTATTATCAACTTGGCTAACGATGGTTTAAAGTGCACCAGGGAATTTCGTCATTAAGACCACAGTGAGTCAAGTCCAGACGATAGACCCATCTTTGTTCTATCCTGAAGAGATCTACTTGTGTAATCTGTTGATGTGCCTCCAGTACCACCCAGTTTATACTTTCAGGAGAATGTTGATGTTCCGTAAAGTGAGTGTAGAGCTTCGTGTTGGTCTTTAGACAGCGGATATTGCTTTTGTGTTCTGTTATTCTAGTTTTGATGGTTCTCATGGTCATGCCTATATACTTTTTCCCACAGGGGCATGTCAGTAGGTAGATGCAGCGTGGTGTGTTGCAATTTGTATGTTTTGTAATCCTCCATGTGAACCTGTCTGTGAGTTTCAATTCCTTGATTGGTTTCGTCTGGGGACAGACAGCACATGATCCACAAGGGAAATGGCCTATAATGGGCGGAAGATCCCATAGACGCCTTTGATTAGTAGTGGATCTAATCCTGGGTCTCGTGTGTACCAGCATATCTTTCAAATTGTTCGTTCTTTTGAAAGCAAATCTGGGTTTTGGATTTCTAGATCACCAGTGTTCAAAATACCCCAGTGTTTATTAACAGCTTTTTTGATCATATTCGATCTGGGTGTGTAGGTAGTGACACAGGTAAGGGCATTGTCTGATTCTTTAGTTTTAACCTCAAGGAGGCTCTCGCGATGATTGTTTCTGGCACGTTTCATACAAAAATTGATTTGTTTTTGAGGATACTCTCTATTCAGTAGATTAGTGGACAGTGTTTCAGCCTCAGTCTTATAGTCCTGTGTGGAACTACAATTTCTCCTTATACGTAGAAATTGGCTGAAGGGGAGGTTATCCTTTAGGGTTTTAGGATGATAACTGCTATATAATAGCAGACTGTTCATATCAGTGGGCTTTTTATATAGGGTCGTGTCCAGTTTTCCTTCTTTTAATCTGATGGTAAGATCTAGGAATGGGATTTCACTGCTGGAAATTGTGTGGGTAAATTTCAGGTATTGGTTCTTGGTATTAATCCATTCACAAAACTCAATGCAAGTCTGTTCTCCACCCTTCCAAAAAATAAGGATGTCATCTATGTATCTCTTCCACAGTCTCAGGTTAGCTGCGAAGGGGTTGTTAATATGCTGTACCACTTCTTGTTCAAATGCCGCCATGTACAGACATGCCACACTAGGTGCAAAGGTACTCCCCATCGAAGTACCCTGAGACTGGTGGAAGAGTAGTTTGTTGAATTCAAAAAAGTTTTCTGTCAGTGCTAAAGTGGCACATTGCATAATGAAGGAGATTGGAGTAATTGATGACCATTCAGTGTCCATCAAGGCTGATTCTATCACTACCAGTGTCTCTCTCTGTGGGATATTAGTGTATAGCTGTTCTACATCCAAGGTGACTAATAAGTCAATGTCAGAGGATTCCTCCAAACCCTCAATCAGCCGCAAGACATCGGAGGTGTCTTTCACGTACGAAGGGGTCTGTTTTACTAGAGGTTGTAGGTAGTGATCACAAAATTTAGACAGGGGTTCTAACAGAGAGCCTATTCCTGACACAATGGGTCTGCCTGGGACTGGGGTAGTTCCCTTGTGTATCTTTGGGAGGGTATAAAAGTATGGAGTCTTAGGATGTTGTGTGACCAAGAACTCTGCCTCTTTTTTGTTTATCCAACCATTATTTACTGCTTCAAAAACCATTGAGGTAATTTCTTTCAATAAACGGATCGTGGGATCGGTTGTTATAGGGGTATAGAATTTCCTATTCTGAAGTTGGCGTAGGCATTCAATGTCATAATCCTTAGTTGATTGTATGACAGTAGCTCCTCCTTTGTCCGCTTGTTTTATGGTAATGCTTAGGTCCTCCGTTAGTGATTTAATAGCTAAACGTTCTTGATTCGATAGATTATGAAAGGGGACCGGGGTGTTGGCATTCTCAAGTTCCTTTAACACCGCTTTTTCAAAAGTCACTACTTCTGTTGGTACCATATTCATAGTCGGAGTAAATGTGGAGGGATTATGTAGTCCTGAGTCACTTGGACCGGTTTGACTAGTTTCTACTGTATCATGAAAGTATGCTCTCAATCGAATCTTCCTGAAAAGATTGTGAATCTCACATTGTTCTTGGAATCTGTCTACCCTTGGAGTGGGGACAAAACCAAGCCCTTTTTCCAATACTCTTTCTTCGGTATCGGTCAGTGGTCTTTGTGATAAGTTCACTACTATACTGCTCTGCCCCGTGTTTTGCTCCGGGTGTCCATCCCAATCTGTTGATCGTCCTGCCACTGAACCTGTTTCTGCCCTCCTTTTCTGCGCCCTCTTCCTCTGCCCCAACCTCTGCCTAAAAAGGGGGTTTTCAATTTGATAAAATTGTGGTCGATTAGGAGGGTACATTGGCAAAGGCCAGTATGGTGGTTGTGGACCATAAGGGTGCTGCATGTTATAATTGGGATAGCGCTGTTGGTTCCTTTTTCTCTGATTGGAACCTCCCCAACTACCATTGCTAGAATCACTGCTAGCTGAACCTCTTCTGTTGGTGTCACTATTCTCATCAGATGAATAGCTATTTTTGTTCGAGATGTAGTCTGGTTTTAGATAGGGATATACTTTCTCTTTTTCAAATTTTAGTATATCTTTCTGGAGTTTACTGATCTTCTGAGTCATCAAATACTCTTTTTGCTCTGCAATTTCGTTATTGAGTTCAGATAATTTAGTTTTAAAGAGGGAAATCTGAACAGTTGTTTTTAGTGCCCCCTCAGCTATCTGTATTCTGATCAGTAGGGCATCTGCCAACCTCTTTGCCGTATTGATAATAAGAATGAGTAGGTCCCTAGTGCATTTCCATGCCACCAGGGACCACTCCTTCTTGAAAACCATATCCTCCAGAAAAAGGCGTGGGAAATTCTTGACTATAAGACCATTGGGGGCTATATTAGCCCTCAGGTATTCTGTCATTATAGCACCATGAAGAGTTATTTTAAGCCATTCTTTTTTCATCGTGGTAAGGGAGGCCCAATCCTCTGTCTGGATCCCTGAGGCTGAGGAGCCTGCTGATTCCAAGATGGATGGAGTGTTTCTTAATATTTCCGCGGCTATTTCTTCGCCGAAACTGAGTCCTGGGTTATCATCCATGATAATGGAGGCCCAGTGGTATGGTCAAATAGGGGATTTAATTCTTGTTGAAGTCACAAAGGAAGGGGGAGAAGGAAGTTGAAATGGGCCAGTAAGGAGTATTGTCCTTCTGGTAACCTGATATATCCCACGGGTAAAAACCCGTACACAAGTCTAACAAAATAAGAGGGACAGAGAGGGCTTGGGGAGGTCCAACGTACATGCCCTACAACCAGTTTACAAAAAAGAGAGTACGTAGTTCCTGTATGATATATTAATCACTCAAAGAGTAAGAATATTGAAAAATATATATACTACAGGTAAAGAGGAGGATAGGGGGAATTCCTCCTGTTGGAACTAGGGCCCTCACACACCCAGCAAGCTAGGTGTCATGCTTCATCATTTGAGCCTGCTCCTCGTCGGGCCGGCGCTGCAATGCCCGACGGGCACCCTTAAAGGGGCTCTTTTTCGGAGATCTTCTGTTCCACGCCGTATGGGTGCCGTGGGTGTATGGGGCCAGAATGAGTGTAGATGTATAAAGTGATGATAAAACAGGTATGGGACTCCTCTGTGATGAATTTATTCCGCGAGGGACCCAACCTGATTAAAAAGAATAGGGAGGGGTGATTCTTTTTTGTTTTTATGCAACAAAAATTATACTCAACTCCCAAATGGTCGACATGTTTCTCGCTATTTGTTGTCAAGGAGTGATCATTAGCGATTCTTCAGGACCGTGTAAATTAAAACAAACTATCTACACATAGGTGGCAAGGCGCAACGCTACCTACCACTAGTAGTCCCTCTAGGACATTTCCTATGGGAAATGGAATAACCTGTAGTATAAACAAGAACAACAAAAAACGTTATATCTTGTAAGTATCACATAAGTCAATGATACTGCAGTGAATACAGATTGACATGCTCTTATAATTCAAGGCGTTGAGTGACTTCATAGAAAACCCCATAAAAACATAATGTGCACATGTGAAGAAACCCGTGATGGTGAGTGTGTTTAATAAACTCACCTAATTAGGTATCAGATATTGCCTCATCGGTTGTAGCGAAGGAAAGACACAATAAGTGGTGTCTCTAGACTGATGAAAACAAGATGTATAAAAACCAGGTATAAGTATAATGATTTTCTGCATCATGTCATTGCCAGCTGATGAGTAGCGGTTAACAAGGCACAGGGTCCCGGTCGGTCCGAGTGTCACCAGGGTGGGAGCCATCGTGACCCCTCCTCACCTCATCAACAACAAATAACCATCCACACAATCCATGGACAGCCAGAGGGGCACACCATCGTCGGTGTTGCAAAGGCAAAGGTTATGCTTGCATCCATATACCCCCCGAGCCCTGGTTGTGTATGACGCCATTACCAGAAAGTTGGCGAGAAGGCACCACGAGTCCCCACCGGAAGGTATATTAAAGACTCTGGCACTAGTTTCCTTCACCTCAACATACTGCTGATGACAACGAGGCTTCCAATCATCGTGACAGAGGGGCTACAATCATGCGTGCCGACTTACCTACTCCCATTCGGAGTCAAACGGACGACCTACCCCACTTCGCTACATCCAGGAAGGTATCCTTTCCTCGAAACCAGCCGTTTAAATACCTTCCCTGGAGAGGGAGTCGAAAGCGCGGGAGAGCCGATCAATTCCAGCTGGTGTATTGTAAGGGTCATGTGATCGTATCACGTGCTAACGCTACAAGGTGAAAATGGCGGCCATCTTGGAGTAGGTTTACAATGCTACTGCTACCACGTGAATATGGCGGCCATCTTGGAGTTGGTATTGAGAAATAGCGGTCAAAATGGCCATTCAGATTTTGTCATTATACAATAGGGTCAATAATACTCAGGAGTTAATTAATGCTATAAAATAGGTGTGTATTCTAATGCACCACGGCTAATGTACCCCACCAACCAGTCTTCATTTCTAATCAAATCTAGAAAGGATAGGTATGTAGAACAGATTGCACATTAGCCAGTCTTGAGTCCTAACTATTTCACAAAGATTTAAAGAGAGGTGTGTACATAAGGTAGATAAAAACAAGATGAGGGCCCCAAACACGCTGTTAACGGACATCGTCAAGTGGAATAATAAAAAAAGTATTTAATAGGTGATGTCCGAACCCCTAGAAAGGGGTCCTGGTGTATGGTGGGTAAGAAGCCCATTAGTACACTTAGTATCTTATTATCAACTTGGCTAACGATGGTTTAAAGTGCACCAGGGAATTTCGTCATTAAGACCACAGTGAGTCAAGTCCAGACGATAGACCCATCTTTGTTCTATCCTGAAGAGATCTACTTGTGTAATCTGTTGATGTGCCTCCAGTACCACCCAGTTTATACTTTCAGGAGAATGTTGATGTTCCGTAAAGTGAGTGTAGAGCTTCGTGTTGGTCTTTAGACAGCGGATATTGCTTTTGTGTTCTGTTATTCTAGTTTTGATGGTTCTCATGGTCATGCCTATATACTTTTTCCCACAGGGGCATGTCAGTAGGTAGATGCAGCGTGGTGTGTTGCAATTTGTATGTTTTGTAATCCTCCATGTGAACCTGTCTGTGAGTTTCAATTCCTTGATTGGTTTCGTCTGGGGACAGACAGCACATGATCCACAAGGGAAATGGCCTATAATGGGCGGAAGATCCCATAGACGCCTTTGATTAGTAGTGGATCTAATCCTGGGTCTCGTGTGTACCAGCATATCTTTCAAATTGTTCGTTCTTTTGAAAGCAAATCTGGGTTTTTGGATTTCTAGATCACCAGTGTTCAAAATACCCCAGTGTTTATTAACAGCTTTTTTGATCATATTCGATCTGGGTGTGTAGGTAGTGACACAGGTAAGGGCATTGTCTGATTCTTTAGTTTTAACCTCAAGGAGGCTCTCGCGATGATTGTTTCTGGCACGTTTCATACAAAAATTGATTTGTTTTTGAGGATACTCTCTATTCAGTAGATTAGTGGACAGTGTTTCAGCCTCAGTCTTATAGTCCTGTGTGGAACTACAATTTCTCCTTATACGTAGAAATTGGCTGAAGGGGAGGTTATCCTTTAGGGTTTTAGGATGATAACTGCTATATAATAGCAGACTGTTCATATCAGTGGGCTTTTTATATAGGGTCGTGTCCAGTTTTCCTTCTTTTAATCTGATGGTAAGATCTAGGAATGGGATTTCACTGCTGGAAATTGTGTGGGTAAATTTCAGGTATTGGTTCTTGGTATTAATCCATTCACAAAACTCAATGCAAGTCTGTTCTCCACCCTTCCAAAAAATAAGGATGTCATCTATGTATCTCTTCCACAGTCTCAGGTTAGCTGCGAAGGGGTTGTTAATATGCTGTACCACTTCTTGTTCAAATGCCGCCATGTACAGACATGCCACACTAGGTGCAAAGGTACTCCCCATCGAAGTACCCTGAGACTGGTGGAAGAGTAGTTTGTTGAATTCAAAAAAGTTTTCTGTCAGTGCTAAAGTGGCACATTGCATAATGAAGGAGATTGGAGTAATTGATGACCATTCAGTGTCCATCAAGGCTGATTCTATCACTACCAGTGTCTCTCTCTGTGGGATATTAGTGTATAGCTGTTCTACATCCAAGGTGACTAATAAGTCAATGTCAGAGGATTCCTCCAAACCCTCAATCAGCCGCAAGACATCGGAGGTGTCTTTCACGTACGAAGGGGTCTGTTTTACTAGAGGTTGTAGGTAGTGATCACAAAATTTAGACAGGGGTTCTAACAGAGAGCCTATTCCTGACACAATGGGTCTGCCTGGGACTGGGGTAGTTCCCTTGTGTATCTTTGGGAGGGTATAAAAGTATGGAGTCTTAGGATGTTGTGTGACCAAGAACTCTGCCTCTTTTTTGTTTATCCAACCATTATTTACTGCTTCAAAAACCATTGAGGTAATTTCTTTCAATAAACGGATCGTGGGATCGGTTGTTATAGGGGTATAGAATTTCCTATTCTGAAGTTGGCGTAGGCATTCAATGTCATAATCCTTAGTTGATTGTATGACAGTAGCTCCTCCTTTGTCCGCTTGTTTTATGGTAATGCTTAGGTCCTCCGTTAGTGATTTAATAGCTAAACGTTCTTGATTCGATAGATTATGAAAGGGGACCGGGGTGTTGGCATTCTCAAGTTCCTTTAACACCGCTTTTTCAAAAGTCACTACTTCTGTTGGTACCATATTCATAGTCGGAGTAAATGTGGAGGGATTATGTAGTCCTGAGTCACTTGGACCGGTTTGACTAGTTTCTACTGTATCATGAAAGTATGCTCTCAATCGAATCTTCCTGAAAAGATTGTGAATCTCACATTGTTCTTGGAATCTGTCTACCCTTGGAGTGGGGACAAAACCAAGCCCTTTTTCCAATACTCTTTCTTCGGTATCGGTCAGTGGTCTTTGTGATAAGTTCACTACTATACTGCTCTGCCCCGTGTTTTGCTCCGGGTGTCCATCCCAATCTGTTGATCGTCCTGCCACTGAACCTGTTTCTGCCCTCCTTTTCTGCGCCCTCTTCCTCTGCCCCAACCTCTGCCTAAAAAGGGGGTTTTCAATTTGATAAAATTGTGGTCGATTAGGAGGGTACATTGGCAAAGGCCAGTATGGTGGTTGTGGACCATAAGGGTGCTGCATGTTATAATTGGGATAGCGCTGTTGGTTCCTTTTTCTCTGATTGGAACCTCCCCAACTACCATTGCTAGAATCACTGCTAGCTGAACCTCTTCTGTTGGTGTCACTATTCTCATCAGATGAATAGCTATTTTTGTTCGAGATGTAGTCTGGTTTTAGATAGGGATATACTTTCTCTTTTTCAAATTTTAGTATATCTTTCTGGAGTTTACTGATCTTCTGAGTCATCAAATACTCTTTTTGCTCTGCAATTTCGTTATTGAGTTCAGATAATTTAGTTTTAAAGAGGGAAATCTGAACAGTTGTTTTTAGTGCCCCCTCAGCTATCTGTATTCTGATCAGTAGGGCATCTGCCAACCTCTTTGCCGTATTGATAATAAGAATGAGTAGGTCCCTAGTGCATTTCCATGCCACCAGGGACCACTCCTTCTTGAAAACCATATCCTCCAGAAAAAGGCGTGGGAAATTCTTGACTATAAGACCATTGGGGGCTATATTAGCCCTCAGGTATTCTGTCATTATAGCACCATGAAGAGTTATTTTAAGCCATTCTTTTTTCATCGTGGTAAGGGAGGCCCAATCCTCTGTCTGGATCCCTGAGGCTGAGGAGCCTGCTGATTCCAAGATGGATGGAGTGTTTCTTAATATTTCCGCGGCTATTTCTTCGCCGAAACTGAGTCCTGGGTTATCATCCATGATAATGGAGGCCCAGTGGTATGGTCAAATAGGGGATTTAATTCTTGTTGAAGTCACAAAGGAAGGGGGAGAAGGAAGTTGAAATGGGCCAGTAAGGAGTATTGTCCTTCTGGTAACCTGATATATCCCACGGGTAAAAACCCGTACACAAGTCTAACAAAATAAGAGGGACAGAGAGGGCTTGGGGAGGTCCAACGTACATGCCCTACAACCAGTTTACAAAAAAGAGAGTACGTAGTTCCTGTATGATATATTAATCACTCAAAGAGTAAGAATATTGAAAAATATATATACTACAGGTAAAGAGGAGGATAGGGGGAATTCCTCCTGTTGGAACTAGGGCCCTCACACACCCAGCAAGCTAGGTGTCATGCTTCATCATTTGAGCCTGCTCCTCGTCGGGCCGGCGCTGCAATGCCCGACGGGCACCCTTAAAGGGGCTCTTTTTCGGAGATCTTCTGTTCCACGCCGTATGGGTGCCGTGGGTGTATGGGGCCAGAATGAGTGTAGATGTATAAAGTGATGATAAAACAGGTATGGGACTCCTCTGTGATGAATTTATTCCGCGAGGGACCCAACCTGATTAAAAAGAATAGGGAGGGGTGATTCTTTTTTGTTTTTATGCAACAAAAATTATACTCAACTCCCAAATGGTCGACATGTTTCTCGCTATTTGTTGTCAAGGAGTGATCATTAGCGATTCTTCAGGACCGTGTAAATTAAAACAAACTATCTACACATAGGTGGCAAGGCGCAACGCTACCTACCACTAGTAGTCCCTCTAGGACATTTCCTATGGGAAATGGAATAACCTGTAGTATAAACAAGAACAACAAAAAACGTTATATCTTGTAAGTATCACATAAGTCAATGATACTGCAGTGAATACAGATTGACATGCTCTTATAATTCAAGGCGTTGAGTGACTTCATAGAAAACCCCATAAAAACATAATGTGCACATGTGAAGAAACCCGTGATGGTGAGTGTGTTTAATAAACTCACCTAATTAGGTATCAGATATTGCCTCATCGGTTGTAGCGAAGGAAAGACACAATAAGTGGTGTCTCTAGACTGATGAAAACAAGATGTATAAAAACCAGGTATAAGTATAATGATTTTCTGCATCATGTCATTGCCAGCTGATGAGTAGCGGTTAACAAGGCACAGGGTCCCGGTCGGTCCGAGTGTCACCAGGGTGGGAGCCATCGTGACCCCTCCTCACCTCATCAACAACAAATAACCATCCACACAATCCATGGACAGCCAGAGGGGCACACCATCGTCGGTGTTGCAAAGGCAAAGGTTATGCTTGCATCCATATACCCCCGAGCCCTGGTTGTGTATGACGCCATTACCAGAAAGTTGGCGAGAAGGCACCACGAGTCCCCACCGGAAGGTATATTAAAGACTCTGGCACTAGTTTCCTTCACCTCAACATACTGCTGATGACAACGAGGCTTCCAATCATCGTGACAGAGGGGCTACAATCATGCGTGCCGACTTACCTACTCCCATTCGGAGTCAAACGGACGACCTACCCCACTTCGCTACATCCAGGAAGGTATCCTTTCCTCGAAACCAGCCGTTTAAATACCTTCCCTGGAGAGGGAGTCGAAAGCGCGGGAGAGCCGATCAATTCCAGCTGGTGTATTGTAAGGGTCATGTGATCGTATCACGTGCTAACGCTACAAGGTGAAAATGGCGGCCATCTTGGAGTAGGTTTACAATGCTACTGCTACCACGTGAATATGGCGGCCATCTTGGAGTTGGTATTGAGAAATAGCGGTCAAAATGGCCATTCAGATTTTGTCATTATACAATAGGGTCAATAATACTCAGGAGTTAATTAATGCTATAAAATAGGTGTGTATTCTAATGCACCACGGCTAATGTACCCCACCAACCAGTCTTCATTTCTAATCAAATCTAGAAAGGATAGGTATGTAGAACAGATTGCACATTAGCCAGTCTTGAGTCCTAACTATTTCACAAAGATTTAAAGAGAGGTGTGTACATAAGGTAGATAAAAACAAGATGAGGGCCCCAAACACGCTGTTAACGGACATCGTCAAGTGGAATAATAAAAAAAGTATTTAATAGGTGATGTCCGAACCCCTAGAAAGGGGTCCTGGTGTATGGTGGGTAAGAAGCCCATTAGTACACTTAGTATCTTATTATCAACTTGGCTAACGATGGTTTAAAGTGCACCAGGGAATTTCGTCATTAAGACCACAGTGAGTCAAGTCCAGACGATAGACCCATCTTTGTTCTATCCTGAAGAGATCTACTTGTGTAATCTGTTGATGTGCCTCCAGTACCACCCAGTTTATACTTTCAGGAGAATGTTGATGTTCCGTAAAGTGAGTGTAGAGCTTCGTGTTGGTCTTTAGACAGCGGATATTGCTTTTGTGTTCTGTTATTCTAGTTTTGATGGTTCTCATGGTCATGCCTATATACTTTTTCCCACAGGGGCATGTCAGTAGGTAGATGCAGCGTGGTGTGTTGCAATTTGTATGTTTTGTAATCCTCCATGTGAACCTGTCTGTGAGTTTCAATTCCTTGATTGGTTTCGTCTGGGGACAGACAGCACATGATCCACAAGGGAAATGGCCTATAATGGGCGGAAGATCCCATAGACGCCTTTGATTAGTAGTGGATCTAATCCTGGGTCTCGTGTGTACCAGCATATCTTTCAAATTGTTCGTTCTTTTGAAAGCAAATCTGGGTTTTTGGATTTCTAGATCACCAGTGTTCAAAATACCCCAGTGTTTATTAACAGCTTTTTTGATCATATTCGATCTGGGTGTGTAGGTAGTGACACAGGTAAGGGCATTGTCTGATTCTTTAGTTTTAACCTCAAGGAGGCTCTCGCGATGATTGTTTCTGGCACGTTTCATACAAAAATTGATTTGTTTTTGAGGATACTCTCTATTCAGTAGATTAGTGGACAGTGTTTCAGCCTCAGTCTTATAGTCCTGTGTGGAACTACAATTTCTCCTTATACGTAGAAATTGGCTGAAGGGGAGGTTATCCTTTAGGGTTTTAGGATGATAACTGCTATATAATAGCAGACTGTTCATATCAGTGGGCTTTTTATATAGGGTCGTGTCCAGTTTTCCTTCTTTTAATCTGATGGTAAGATCTAGGAATGGGATTTCACTGCTGGAAATTGTGTGGGTAAATTTCAGGTATTGGTTCTTGGTATTAATCCATTCACAAAACTCAATGCAAGTCTGTTCTCCACCCTTCCAAAAAATAAGGATGTCATCTATGTATCTCTTCCACAGTCTCAGGTTAGCTGCGAAGGGGTTGTTAATATGCTGTACCACTTCTTGTTCAAATGCCGCCATGTACAGACATGCCACACTAGGTGCAAAGGTACTCCCCATCGAAGTACCCTGAGACTGGTGGAAGAGTAGTTTGTTGAATTCAAAAAGTTTTCTGTCAGTGCTAAAGTGGCACATTGCATAATGAAGGAGATTGGAGTAATTGATGACCATTCAGTGTCCATCAAGGCTGATTCTATCACTACCAGTGTCTCTCTCTGTGGGATATTAGTGTATAGCTGTTCTACATCCAAGGTGACTAATAAGTCAATGTCAGAGGATTCCTCCAAACCCTCAATCAGCCGCAAGACATCGGAGGTGTCTTTCACGTACGAAGGGGTCTGTTTTACTAGAGGTTGTAGGTAGTGATCACAAAATTTAGACAGGGGTTCTAACAGAGAGCCTATTCCTGACACAATGGGTCTGCCTGGGACTGGGGTAGTTCCCTTGTGTATCTTTGGGAGGGTATAAAAGTATGGAGTCTTAGGATGTTGTGTGACCAAGAACTCTGCCTCTTTTTTGTTTATCCAACCATTATTTACTGCTTCAAAAACCATTGAGGTAATTTCTTTCAATAAACGGATCGTGGGATCGGTTGTTATAGGGGTATAGAATTTCCTATTCTGAAGTTGGCGTAGGCATTCAATGTCATAATCCTTAGTTGATTGTATGACAGTAGCTCCTCCTTTGTCCGCTTGTTTTATGGTAATGCTTAGGTCCTCCGTTAGTGATTTAATAGCTAAACGTTCTTGATTCGATAGATTATGAAAGGGGACCGGGGTGTTGGCATTCTCAAGTTCCTTTAACACCGCTTTTTCAAAAGTCACTACTTCTGTTGGTACCATATTCATAGTCGGAGTAAATGTGGAGGGATTATGTAGTCCTGAGTCACTTGGACCGGTTTGACTAGTTTCTACTGTATCATGAAAGTATGCTCTCAATCGAATCTTCCTGAAAAGATTGTGAATCTCACATTGTTCTTGGAATCTGTCTACCCTTGGAGTGGGGACAAAACCAAGCCCTTTTTCCAATACTCTTTCTTCGGTATCGGTCAGTGGTCTTTGTGATAAGTTCACTACTATACTGCTCTGCCCCGTGTTTTGCTCCGGGTGTCCATCCCAATCTGTTGATCGTCCTGCCACTGAACCTGTTTCTGCCCTCCTTTTCTGCGCCCTCTTCCTCTGCCCCAACCTCTGCCTAAAAAGGGGGTTTTCAATTTGATAAAATTGTGGTCGATTAGGAGGGTACATTGGCAAAGGCCAGTATGGTGGTTGTGGACCATAAGGGTGCTGCATGTTATAATTGGGATAGCGCTGTTGGTTCCTTTTTCTCTGATTGGAACCTCCCCAACTACCATTGCTAGAATCACTGCTAGCTGAACCTCTTCTGTTAGTGTCACTATTCTCATCAGATGAATAGCTATTTTTGTTCGAGATGTAGTCTGGTTTTAGATAGGGATATACTTTCTCTTTTTCAAATTTTAGTATATCTTTCTGGAGTTTACTGATCTTCTGAGTCATCAAATACTCTTTTTGCTCTGCAATTTCGTTATTGAGTTCAGATAATTTAGTTTTAAAGAGGGAAATCTGAACAGTTGTTTTTAGTGCCCCCTCAGCTATCTGTATTCTGATCAGTAGGGCATCTGCCAACCTCTTTGCCGTATTGATAATAAGAATGAGTAGGTCCCTGGTGCATTTCCATGCCACCAGGGACCACTCCTTCTTGAAAACCATATCCTCCAGAAAAAGGCGTGGGAAATTCTTGACTATAAGACCATTGGGGGCTATATTAGCCCTCAGGTATTCTGTCATTATAGCACCATGAAGAGTTATTTTAAGCCATTCTTTTTTCATCGTGGTAAGGGAGGCCCAATCCTCTGTCTGGATCCCTGAGGCTGAGGAGCCTGCTGATTCCAAGATGGATGGAGTGTTTCTTAATATTTCCGCGGCTATTTCTTCGCCGAAACTGAGTCCTGGGTTATCATCCATGATAATGGAGGCCCAGTGGTATGGTCAAATAGGGGATTTAATTCTTGTTGAAGTCACAAAGGAAGGGGGAGAAGGAAGTTGAAATGGGCCAGTAAGGAGTATTGTCCTTCTGGTAACCTGATATATCCCACGGGTAAAAACCCGTACACAAGTCTAACAAAATAAGAGGGACAGAGAGGGCTTGGGGAGGTCCAACGTACATGCCCTACAACCAGTTTACAAAAAGAGAGTACGTAGTTCCTGTGTGATATATTAATCACTCAAAGAGTAAGAATATTGAAAAATATATATACTACAGGTAAAGAGGAGGATAGGGGAATTCCTCCTGTTGGAACTAGGGCCCTCACACACCCAGCAAGCTAGGTGTCATGCTTCATCATTTGAGCCTGCTCCTCGTCGGGCCGGCGCTGCAATGCCCGATGGGCACCCTTAAAGGGGCTCTTTTTCGGAGATCTTCTGTTCCACGCCGTATGGGTGCCGTGGGTGTATGGGGCCAGAATGAGTGTAGATGTAAAAAGTGATGAATTTATTCCGCGAGGGACCCAACCTGATTAAAAAGAATAGGGTTTCTTCACATGTGCACATTATGTTTTTATGGGGTTTTCTATGAAGTCACTCAACGCCTTGAATTATAAGAGCATGTCAATCTGTATTCACTGCAGTATCATTGACTTATGTGATACTTACAAGATATAACGTTTTTTGTTGTTCTTGTTTATACTACAGGTTATTCCATTCCCCATAGGAAATGTCCTAGAGGGACTACTAGTGGTAGGTAGCGTTGCGCCTTGCCACCTATGTGTAGATAGTTTGTTTTAATTTACACGGTCCTGAAGAATCGCTAATGATCACTCCTTGACAACAAATAGCGAGAAACATGTCGACCATTTGGGAGTTGAGTATAATTTTTGTTGCATAAAAACAAAAAAGAATCACCCCTCCCTATTCTTTTTAATCAGGTTGGGTCCCTCGCGGAATAAATTCATCACAGAGGAGTCCCATACCTGTTTTATCATCACTTTTTACATCTACACTCATTCTGGCCCCATACACCCACGGCACCCATACGGCGTGGAACAGAAGATCTCCGAAAAAGAGCCCCTTTAAGGGTGCCCGTCGGGCATTGCAGCGCCGGCCCGACGAGGAGCAGGCTCAAATGATGAAGCATGACACCTAGCTTGCTGGGTGTGTGAGGGCCCTAGTTCCAACAGGAGGAATTCCCCCTATCCTCCTCTTTACCTGTAGTATATATATTTTTCAATATTCTTACGCTTTGAGTGATTAATATATCACACAGGAACTACGTACTCTCTTTTTTGTAAACCACTCCTTAGAAGCAACATTAGAAAATGGTACAGCAAGAAGGGCTCGGAGGCAAGTGGCTCGGAGGCAAGATGGCGACCGACTGATATCGCTGTGAAGATGCTCCGCTGAGCCTCCCCAATTGCGGCGGCTTTGAAGGCTCTCTACTCACCTCTTAGGTAGTGTCAAAAATGAGGACGATTTAAACCCCCATAAAGTAATCTGAAAGAAAAGGGAAAGAATGCGGCTGAAACCACAAGACTCACCTCGGCTGCTTGCCATTACGCTCTGCCTTTACCGTGAGGACGCCGAGGTAGCTCTGGGTTCATGGATGGAACCTGGCCTGCGTGAGTTTTCCCCAGCTGAGCAGCGGAGGGTTGTGCGGAGGATGGCGCGATCTTCAAGCAGAGCGGAGAAGTCTCCCGCTGTGGCAACATTGTGGCGCTGCAATTGGTATAGGATTGGAATCGGAGCGTGGAGCAGGTTTGGCGCCGAGATACTTTGTTGCAGCAAAGGCATTTCCTGCCAGTTCACCCAAGTAAGGATGACCGGTAAGGGGGCGAGGGCTGGGAAGACTCTTCTTGTGCCCTCTGAGTCAAAAGCAGCACTGGCACTCGCACGGCAAAAAAGAGTGGATGCCTTAAGCGCGAAAGGCAGAGGTGGTGGTGAGAAAGGTGACGGTGCAAAAAAGACCTCGCAGGAAAAAGACTCGACACTGATGGCCGTCAGGAAGAAGGGCACCACTCGCACACCCAAGGAAGCCGATGGCTCACAACCTTTAATTACTAGTCGCTTTGCAGCAACAAGTGAGAAAGAGAAAGAGAACAATATGCTTGTCAGCGGCGCAGATAGCCTGGGTACAGGAGGGTCGACATGTGCGGCAGGGCAGCTTTTAGATACTCCTTCATCTGATGATACAGGTAAAGCCCTCGCCCTTTTACCGGTAACCATGCCAGCAGAGGTTAGTCCGGAGGGTAACTCAACCAGCATGCACAATAACCCTTGTATTTTGGCAAGCAATTTGTCTGCTCCTAACAACACAGCAGCCACAGCTAACCCTCTTCCACTAGCGCCCCTTGGAGATCGTGAGCTTATAGACTGGAATTCAAAGACGCCAGACAATCAGGATAAGTTTTATTCTCTGACAGAGGAATCCGAAATGTCAGACATCAGCATCTCGTTGTCTAGTGGGGAGGAAGGAAAGAAATGGTACAGCAGTCCCAATACTGACACCCAGAGAGGTAAACCTGGCACTAAAAAACTATTAAAAAAAAAGAGCAGAGATCGTGCGCAAGGAAAGGGCGACTTATCTGATAACGATAATGCGGGTGTAAAAGAGCTGACATGGGACTACAACAACAACAACACCCCTCTCACCTTAGTTTCAGAATCCTCCACCGCTTCTGTGCATAATCAAACAAGCATTGGCAGTGGCAAAGGCGGCGATCACCGAGACACAAGAAGTGAACCTGCCCTGACAGATGTTTTACAGTCCATCAAAAGCTTCCAGGAGGAAGTCAATGCAGACAGTCGTAGATCCCGTATGGCGGCCAAAAAACTGCAAGGGGCAGTTAGAAAGGTTGGCAAAACCTGTGCCGATATGGCGGATCGAATGGCCATGGTGGAGGGAAGGACGGAACAACTGGGAAAGGATGTTGCCTCACTTCAGACTCAGCACGATGAACACGAGGGGGTGGTAAAAGACATGATGTGGAAACTGTTGGAGCAAGAAAATCGACAGAGACGCAACAACCTCCGCTTCTTAGGAATTCCGTAAGGGGTTGAAAAAGATGATCCCAGGAAATTTATGATTACCTTATTGAAAGGGGCTTTTCCCGAACTGCAATCATGGGATTTGGACAGGGAAATTCAAAGAGCCCACAGATTTCCCTTGTTTCCCGGCAAGCATGCAGTGGCATCACAGCACCCTCGTGCCATGCTTTTATTTTTCGGAAACTTTTTACTCCGCCAAACTCTTTTTGACTTGGCCAGACCCACAAAGAAACAAACCTTTGATGGAATTACCTTCTTCACCAGACCCGATTTCGCTCACGCCGCGGTGGAGCGCAGGTGGAGGCTCCGGCAGCTCTTTGAACCATTTCAGAAGCTGGGGGCCGAGGTGTACTTACAGAACCCGGCCCGGTTGAAAATAATATACAAAGGGACTACCCGCAATTTTGTTTCTGAAATTCAGGCGCAAAACTACTTAGAGGAACTCTCGGGGCACAAATAATGTAGTTAATTATTTCAAAGTACTCTTGGGGCAATGCGCTAAGTATGGCTAGACAATGTTCGAGTAGTTTGTTGAAAGGGAAGGCAGGTTACAAGGCTTAGCAGCCCCTTCTTCTGCCGAATCCGCCTTGTCGTTTATGACATAGTTTAGGTATTTTTTTTCCCACATGGTATTAGGCATGCGGTTGTTTTTTTGGGGGGGTAACTGCTACCAGAGGTTATGGAAAATGTTTTCCTCTTTTTTTTTCTTCTTTTTTTTTTTTTTCTTTCATCTTGGCTATGCTCGGTAGGGAGGCTCAGCGGGATCGCGTGGCCTTACACGTCGGATGTCAAATCCCTGGCTTGGCCAGGTAACCTCCAAAGGTGGTGGAGGGTGGGGAGTGGGAGAAGGGGGGGGGAGGTCAGACATGTTGCACTAAATGGTAACTGTAAAAAGAAAACTACAAAAATGAGCCAAACTAATTTAGTTTGGTACCCGGTTTTGATTGTCGGTAAAAGGGGTAAAAAGAAAAAAGTGTGGCTATATATACGGATCATGTAGTGGAAAAAGATGGGTCTGTTAAGGGTATTATCAATGAATATTTGTGGCCTAAACGATCTTAGGAAAAGACAGGCGGTGGCAGTAGGACTTCAAACTTGGGGCACAAATATTGTTTGTTTGCAAGAAACGCATATTGAGGGGTCACAAGCACATATCTTAAAATCATTAGGATATAGGTTGATCTGTGCCACGTCACAAGGAGCTAGGGTAAGGGGGGTTGCTATTTTAGCCAGGGGGAGCGGGCTCGTTTTTAGTCACTCTAAGGCAGATAAATTTGGTCGCTGGGCAATTACAGAATGTCAATATGGGAGTGGGCAAAAGATGACTCTATGTGCCATTTATGGCAGCAACAGCGACGAGACATCACTTTTTGATGAGATCTCAAACGAATTGATGCATTGGCCACTACCTTTAATGATTTGTGGGGATCTTAACATTAACCTGCCAAACAACTGGTCCTTAAAGGAGGGGTGGCACTATACCGGCCGCAAACCCAAAGTATTTAAAGCATTAAGACAAATGTGTTGCATACACAGGCTGGTGGATGGCTGGCAGACCTTAAAATCTGATGATCCAGGGTTTACGTATTTCTCCAATCCACATCTCACCCATGCAAGATTGGATTATATTCTAATGTCCAATGCAATAAAAACCAAGTGCCAAATCATGAAACTCCCCCGGATCCTTTCGGATCATAATCCTCTCATTTGTTCCGTGGAAATAGACATTAGAAGTGACACTCCTAGCTCATGGACTTTTGAGAAAGCCCTGCTCTTAGATGAGAATTATTGCAGCCACATCCGAGAGTGGATCCCTAATTTTTTATCTGACAATGAAGGGAGCTCTTCAATTGAAATAGTCTGGGATACGCTAAAAGCAGGGATCCGAGGGGAGACCCTGCAATATTCTTTAAAAACTAACAAACTAGCTAGGGAAGCTATGCAGGGGCTACAAGATAACCTGAAAAAGGCTGAGGAAGACTTAATAAGTGTTACAACGGGAAATGTTTCAGTAGGGAAGGAAGAAGTAGAGAAAGTCCAGAACCAGGTGGCAATCGCTAAGGCTTTAATTATGAATATTTTCATGGAAAAAGTAATCAAAAAAGCACTCTCACAAAAGGAAATGATATATGAAGTGAACGAGCAAATTGGACACCAATTAGCCGTTCGTATGAGACAACAGGCCTCATCAAATTTGATCCGCGAAATCCAGGATCCTCAGGGAGTCCGAGTAGCAGACCCTAAACTCATAAGAGAAGCTTTCTGGCGGTTTTACCAAGATTTATACACTGAATCGGGGGTGGTGACCAGGCAAGCATTGAGGATTACCTAGATCAGCTTTCTAATGAGAAATTTAAAGATGAGGATGCAAATCTCTTAGAGGAGCTACCCACAGAGGGAGAAATCATTGACATAATCAAAGATTTGCCAAGAGGGAAAGCTACGGGGTTAGATTGCATCCCATCGGAATTCTATGCCTCTTTTCTAGATCAAATTAAAAGCATCTTGATAGAGCTCATTATACATATCTTTAAAGGAGGCCATCCCCCGAAATCTTGGTCTCGGGCAAAAATAGTCATCTTCCCTAAAAAGAACAAACCGCCGGAACAGATGGGTTCATATCGTCCCATTACCCTCATTAACTCAGACTCCAAAATTTACTCAAAAGTCTTGGCTAATAGAATTGCTCCCATTATCCACAAGGTGATTGCTCAGAGCCAACATGGCTTCGTTCCAGGCAGGTCCACTATCAACCACATTCAGCGAGTAATCACCTTGTTCGATGGTATGGATGTTACAGGAGACCCTATGGCGCTGATTCTGCTTGATGCGGAGAAAGCTTTCGATAGGGTCTCCTGGCACTACCTGTGGACTGCAATGTCCAGAATGGGTATCAAGGGAGGCTATATACAGGCAGTCCAAAAACTGTACGTGAATCCAAGGGCCGTAGTATTGGTAAATGGTATTTTAACTGAAGAGCTGATTATATCACGTGGAACACGGCAGGGCTGTCCTTGCTCGCCATTGCTTTTCGCAATTTATATAGACCCATTTATCCGGCGATTGGAAAAGGAGGGAGAAATCAAACCTATAATATCACAGGGGTATGTCACTAAATCGCTAGCCTATGCGGATGATATCGCTATCGTGACATCCGATCCAAACACGGCTATGACTGCTATCGAGAGGGAGGCTAAACAATTTGGAGATGTGTCCGGCTATGCACTTAATCAGGGCAAAACTCAGATTGTTTTAAATAGGAAAAGTGAATGGAGGGATCCTCGAGTTGTGGAACAGGCTACTTACTTAGGAGTCTGCATCACATCTGATCTTGAAAATCTGGTTGATATAAATCTGAAGCCAATAACAGGTGCAATGCGGAAAGATCTCCAACGTCTTGACAATTTACATCTCTCTATCATTGGAAGAGTGAACGCAATTAAAATGGTCTTCTTTCCTAAAATTTTGTATATGTTTAGGGCAATCTGCCTAGAATTCTCTTCATCCTGGCTCAAATCAATAGAACGGATGTTCTCTAGCTTTATCTGGGCATAATCACAACCTCGGCGGGCCTACAAGTTCCTCACTCTCCAGAAGGAGCGAGGTGGACTAGCTCTCCCAAACTTGAAGGCATATTACTGGGCTACCGTGCTATTGTATAGCGATGAGTTACTTCAGAATAACCGGGAAGGTATGGAGGGAGAAGCCTATGCACCATCTATTTTCCAATTACTACTAGGCAGGGAGAGCAGAGGATACTGGTGGAGACATTTGCACGACGGCTACCACAAAAAGGTCAAATTTAAAACACTATTTAGTGGATTTAAGGTGTGGAAGACTATTAGGAAAATGCTTGGTATAGGGAGACTGTCTTTCTATACGTCCTTAAAGAATAACCCAGAACTGCCCGAAATTTTTAATGATAGTTATATACATAAGTGGCATGATGTAGGAATTGTCCAGATTGGCTGCCTCTTTTCCTCCGTTGGGATTCGGTCCTTCGAAGAATTAAAAACCAATTTTGGATTAGACTGGCGGGACTTCTTCAAGTACCTGCAAATTTGAGATTTTTTGTCACGGAAGGTAGGCGGGAGGTGGAATAAATCGACCTAGTAGAAATACTTTTATCTGGCACCAAAAACACGATTGGGGGTATTTATTCACGCATTAATGCTATGTTTCCAGATGATATGGAGAAAACGGCGCAAAAATGGTTAGAGAAAGCAGCAATTCCAAATGATGAGTTTAATTATGCTTATGAAATGTCGCAAATAATTCTAATGTCAACCAAACTCCAAGCACAATTTTTCAAAACCTGTTTCTTCCTATATTATACACCGGACAAAATAGCCAAGTGGGGAACTGGTAAGAGCACATGTTGTCCTAGATGTATGCTTTTTAATGCTGATTGTATACACATTTTTTCCACCTGCGAAGGGTTAACATCTGTCAAACAAGAGATAGGGAAATTTCTATCTACAGTGGTGCATAGCACGATAGTTTTATCCAGCGGTGTTATTCTACTAGGGGCAACAGATCCCGGAAACGCTAGAATAGGGCATGAACTTATCTTTATTGCAATGGCCATTTTTAGGTTGTGTATAGCCTCAGCGTGGTTGGATGCTACTGCCCCGACATTTCAACAATGGTTAGCCAGATTTCTTGCCATTTCAAATATTGAAATTGCTATCTATAAACGTAAGGGCAGCAGGCGACGGAAAAGAGGTTTAAAAATGTTGACCCCTTTAAAAGAATGGTGCCAATTGCAAGGTCGTACGGAATGAATTTGTTTTTTTGACTTAAGGTGCAACCGGATCTGGGCGTACTAATGTATGTATCAATTTGGTCTTTTTTGATAATGTAACTCATTTTATAAATGTATGTATACTTGTCTGACCTGGAGGGAGGGCGAAAATTTGCTGTTTAAAAACTGAATAAAGATATTTAAAAAAAAAAAAAAAAAAAATGGTACAGCAAGAAGGAAAGAATCCTCAAATATCCCCTCATCAATATTCATCAGATCAACAATATCAGCCTGAATCATCATTGCGGCCTTTGTAACATGAGCTGATATCTTCTCTTTGGGCATGAAAACAGTAGCACAATAAGAACAACAAGAAGGGAGACATTGTATAAGGACACAACAAAATACTAATACCACAATAAGGTAAATCAGTTGTTGAAGTATCCAACCCCAACTCCCAAAAAGAGACCAACTCCAATTCCCACTTTTCATTCCCTGTACATTGTCGATAATCTTCATAATATGTTGCAATATATTTTTCTCCAAATTTTTTATACCGACCACACACTGGTCGCCGACCACGGCGCATACACCACCACTCTTTGCCAAGATAAAATCCACTGCATATCTAGTCTGTTCTGAATACACCTGCATGCTTTCAAACTGGGTAGTGATATCAAGCAAAGCTGCTACTGTGGTATTGGTTAGAATTTGTAGCTTACATTCAAAATATTCCCTAACTTTCTCACCCCTGGCCATGGCAGTACCACCCAATGTAAATATGGAGGAAAGGATGTATCCAAATGTAATTCCATTACTATAGCTATCTACTTCTAAATCTGTAACCCCTTCACAGAATTCTATAGTTAAGGTCCTTTTCACCCATCTCGTTCTGGGTCGGGCATATTTACATTGAACACCCAACGGCAGTACCATTCCAAGAGCTACATTATAAGTACCATTGTGGACATTGGAATAAGACCCATTAGACAAAAAGAAGAACCCTGGGTGTGCATATATGGGCCCCTCATAATTCACTGTGGAGTATCTAGAGTTCATTCCCAAAGTGCTCGAATCATCTTTACTCACCAAGGGAACTGTATGTTTGAACAATATTATCCCGGAACAATTAATGTACAATGAAGTGTCCGTACTATTCACTATGTAGCAACAAGCAGGATAATAACCAGCCTCCCGGGGTACTGTCAATTCTTTGTGATGCCAACCCACCAATGTCATATTCTGCGCTTCCATAAAGAAATTATCACAATATATATTGTCATCGCAACCTGGGTAACCCATTCCCTGTGGCTTTTTATGATACAAACATGGTCCAGGATAAACAAACACTCCCCTTACTTCTGCAAACTGGGGCGGTCGGATATATGTATAATTCACAAGTGACAAGGGATATGCCGTCCAAAGGCTAGTGACAGATCGAGTGGGATAACAAGCGGTCTCTTTCCCAAAGAACCTCTTATGCGTCTCTGCAAACACATTACTCGGGACAGCCCTTTTATTGCGTCTCGGGAAAATAGTTTTGCCTGTACTATGTGTGGGTACACTATATGCATCCTCCAAAAACCACGATACCCCACATAGTATTATTATCACCAGTATCAAGAGAGCAACACATGTTATCTTACTCTGCTTTGACCAAAGCACATTACGTTGTACAATGACAATTGGCTGCTCCTCCTCTCTAACCTTCCTGCCAAAAGGATGCATAGTAAATTCAAAAGAGAAAATGCAAGAAAATATAAAAGTTCCCAGTGTCCGTCAGAGCCTCACTGGCACAGGCTCCTATTGTCCATCAATCAGTTGGTGCTCTTGAGCACCAGCAGTAGAGATTGCTCTGTCCTAAGCACTTCTCCTAATATATTCCACGTCGATAAAGGTAATATAGTCTCAGAGTATACTTTTTTCCCTAACTAATGTTCAAACAACAAAAACAAGGCAAATGCAGAATTTTCACTTGCTCCAGTTCCTCATTGGTACTGCTACTCAGTACTACCTATCTTATACAGTCCATCCCTAATCTTTTTTCTCCTTAGATTCAGTAGCCCTCGGCCGAGGACGCAAATTGTACCTGGCAGCCCCAGGCACTGTGTGATCGCTGAACAGAGGCTCCTGGATAGCTCGTATTTCTGGTGGGACAGCCTAGTTCAGAACATTGTTAATCTCCTTCTCTGTTTGTGTCCAGATTAGTTGTGCATCACTGAAGGGGACAAATCTGGGCACCTGCTCACATTCAACATCTCCTATTCCCTCCTTGACCCACTGGTCGTATGGCAGCGGCCAAGGTACCCTCCAGAAGTGGGTGGCGTGCACCCAGTTCTTTCGACCCGCAACCTTCACAGCCGTTTGCGTCACCAAAAGAACTTGCTCAGGACCTTTCCATTGGGGCTTCAAGCTTTTCTTCCTCTGAAAATTCCGTACTAAGACGTAATCACCAGGCTGGATGTTGTGGCCAGGTCCCTCTGGTTTAGGAAGTAGGGGCTCTTGCACCTGTGGTGAATAGAACGCAAACTTTCTGTCAATTGTCCAAGATAATCAAGCAATACAGGATATTCAATGTCAGAAAATTGCTTCGGACGAGGGACGCCCCAGACATTTGCTGGGCGCCCAAAGACGATTTCAAAAGAAGATAAACCAGTTCTAGAATGTGCTGTAGTTCTAGTTGACAAAAGAGCTAGTGAGAGAGCATTTGACCATTTCAGCCCTGTCATCTCTTGAATTTTTGCCAATTTCAGTTTGAGAGTACCATAGTACTTCTCAACCAAACCCGCTGACTGTGGATGATTGGCAGCATGAAATTTCTGTTTGATGTGCAAGCCTTCACACACTAATCTAATCACTTTCCCATTAAAATGAGATCCGTTATCACTCCAGATAATTCGGGGCATACCAAAATGAGGAAAATACTCTTTAAGGAGTACCTTTGCCGTTGTGGTGGATGTATTGTCTTTAGTAGGGTACGCCTCAACCCATTTTCTGAATGTGTACATAACCACTAGGACTTACTTGAGATTATTGCAACGTTCCAACTCAATAAAGTCCATTTGGAGGACTTCAAAGGGGAAAGTAGCTGGTGCAAAATTGCCGGATGGTGTAGCGGTACCCTTCCCTGGATTGTGTATCATACAAATCATACAATTCTTATCTAAATGTGTAGCCATTCTAGAAATATTATCATTGCACCAAACTGGAGCCAATAATTTACAAATGCCTTTTGCACTAATATGAGCTGGGCCATGAGCCATAGTAACCACAGGAAGCACATATGCATCAGGTAACATCCATTTCTGTTCTCCAGACTTGTCAATCCAACACCCTTCTTCACTTAATTGTGCCTTACTTTCCTGCCATATCGCTAGTTCGTCTATCGTTGCCTCACTTTGTATCTCTTTCACACTCTCAACCGTATTTTCAAACATAGTGTTCTCAGGAACTCACCTAGCTGGACCTGCTACAAACACTCTCTTCATTTTGCTTCGAGCAGTTTCCTTGGCTGTCTGATCTGCAAACCCATTCCCTTTACCTACATCATCTGTCACTTTTCTATGGGCGCTGCACTTGATAATTGCCATTTTCCTGGGGAGTTTTAAAGCAGATAATAACCGCAGTATGAGATGTCCGTGCTGTATCTTGGTGCCATGAGAAGTAAGGAACCCTCTCTCAATCCACAATCGCCCAAAATTATGTGCGACCCCGAATGCGTATTGGCTGTCTGTGTAGATATTGACAACCAAACCCTCACTCAATTCGCAGGCTCGTATAAGAGCCATAAGTTCTGCCGCCTGGGTGGACTGATAAGGGACTTGTGATGTTTCCACCACCGTGCGCAAAGTAGTAATAGCATAAGCTGCAGTAGTTGTGCCATCTTGTAATTTAAAACAAGAGCCATCGACACATAGTTCTCCTTGGGGGTCAGATAAGGGAACATCAGTCAGGTCTACCTGTCCCTTCGTGTCTTCCTCTGTCCGAAAAATACAGTCATGCTTGTCGTCTGCATCACTTTCGGAAGGGAGGGGCGGTAACGTGACTGGATTCAAAGTAGCACATCTTTTAATCGTAATATGCTTAGCAAACAATGTCAGTTCATAACCAGTAAGACGTGCACTGGTGAGGTGCTGTGTCCTTGTTTTGTTCAAAAGTGTATCCACAGCATGAGGTACCATAACTGTGAGATCAGTATCAAGTACCAGCCGAGCCGATTGTCTGATCGAAGTGGCCACAGCCAGGCCGCTCGCAGACAGCTCAGGAGGGCTCTTGCGACAGGGTCAAGCACAGCAGAAAAATAAGTGCAAGGTCTCTGTCTATCACCAAATCTTTGAGTCAAGACAAAGAGGGCACAACCAGCCATTTCGTGGACATAAAGCACAAAAGGTTTCTTATAGTCAGGCGTGCCTAGCACTGGAGCAGAGCAAAGCGCAGTTTTTAGTTGCTCAAAAGAATGCTGACAATCAGGCGTCCAAGGCAAAGGCTCATGCACTTCTTTCATTGTTAATGCAAGCAAAGGTTTGATTAATAGAGAGTAGTTAGGGATCCACTGGCGACAGTTGGAAGTAATGCCTATAAAAGCGCGCACATCTTTTTGAGTTTTTCGGAAGGGGCATTTTAACGATGGTACTAATGCGTTCTGGCGTTAACCTTCTACCCTCCTTCGACAGTAGGTGACCTAAATAGGTGACCTCCTGTCGACAATACTGAAACTTCGAAAGGGATACCTTATGTCCATGATGGGCCAAATGTAACAATAATTATACTGTACTGTCCTTACAACCTTGTTCCGTATCAGAAGCAATTAACAAATCATCGACATATTGGACCAATACGTTACCTGGAGAAAGTGATAGTGAATCCAACTGACCTTTCAATGCTTGACTATAAGTACTAGGACTTTCAGTATAGCCTTGAAGAGCGCGACAGAAGCGAAAGCTTTTGCCAGCTAGTGTAAACCCGAATAAATACCTGCTATCTGGGTGTATAGGAATGCTAAAGAATGCATTTTTCAAATCAATAACAGAAAAGAACTTAGCGGTAGATGGAATCATTGTCAAAAGTGCAGTGATGTCAGAAACCACTGGGAATTGCGGGACTACTATTTTATTAACCTCTCGCAAATCAATCGGAAAGCGATATACCTCATCATCTTTATCAGAGGAATCTGAAAGCGTCCTTTTCAAGACAGGAAGAATGGGACTATTACATACATTATCTGTAGTCTCCTCAACAACTCCCTTACATATTAAATCCTGAACTATTTGAAGAAGGGCTCGTTCTCCTGCCTGTGGTATTTTATACTGTGGAATACGGGGCATTATCCTTAACCTGTATGGAAACTGGGGAGATATACAATAAACCTACATCGGTATCACCAGTGGCCCACAACGTAGGGGGTACTTGATCAAATTCAGGTGGAAGGGGGGCATCTTTAGATAGACACTGTCTAGTACCTACGTCCGGGCCCATTGTAATATAAATACCATCTGGGGAACAGTAAATAGTAGCATGCAATTTCTTTAGTAAGTCCAAACCCATCAAATTCTCACCACAATTAGATGTTAAAAGAAATGAAGTATCCACAGTAAAGGGACCAATGGTAAAAGTAAGGGGGCGTGAAATGGGGCTTATAACCAGTACTCCTGAAAAACCCACTGAAACATTAGTCTGGCCAGATAGGGGCGCCCCAGGGACCAGGTGTCGGGCAATAGAGCTTTTTGTGGCACCCGCAGATCTATCTTAACATAAGGGCCACGTTGATCTACAGGTATCTGAACTGGTCCCGTACCCTGTCCCTGGCTGTCCTAAATGTAAGACGTCCCCATCACGTCATCAATATCATAATTGTCATTGTAGTGCTGCCTGTCTCTAGCGTCATCAAAATAATTGTCAGAACAGTCTACATGGGCAGAAGTACGTTGTTGCCTATTAGTCCCGCGACCCCTGTTCCCGCAACCTCGCCACGAGTCGACGAGACATTTTGCAAAAGAACGGGGCACTGGCTGCACCAGTGACCTTCCTCCTTACAATACACACACTGATTTTGTCCCTATGGTGTAGCTGGAGGCTGTCTAGTATGAGTAAGCTGTTGTTGGGGTCCCCGTCCCCTCGTGCTACCTCGATATGCTTGTTGCAATAATACCTTGGTCTTCAAATCTTTATGCTTTTTGTCATTTTTGTCTTTCTCTTCATTATCCCTGTGCTCATGATATTGGGCCATATTTAAAATCACAGAAGGAGAAGATGTAGACCAAGTGCTCTCAGACGCCTGAAGCCTGGACATTATTTCGGGGAGGAGATTGGTGACAAGCCTATCAACAAATAAACAGACTCCTCCTTCTGTAGACATATCCTGCCCATTGTAATCTAAGAATGTTTCCTCAAAAAAGTCAGGCACATTCTCGTCTTTCTTCTGCTGACAGGCTGTCAATCTATCCCAACTAACTTTCTTAGGCGGAATAAGAGTATGCATGTATGCTATTATACGGCCAGGCAAGGCAAGTAACTCGGCACATGGTTTATCTCCTGGCTTCCTATCTCTGTCCCAACCTTTAATCGCATCCCACGTTCCACCTAACTCGGCAATGTGGTCTTGGGTATGTACTTGTTGCCAAATATCAACCGGAACTAGTAAACCAAAAAACATCTCAATATCAGCAAGGGTCATCACAGTAGAGGAAGCAGCCTCCGTCAATTCTTTATAATAAGCAGTAGGATTTTTTATAGGGTCGGGCAGCATAGCCTTGGGGGCCAGAACTTCACTTCTCTTCCATGGACTATAAACCCATTGTTCCTGAAAGCGTGCAGGCACAGCCTGTGAGGTAACCGTTCCATGCTGATCTGTTATTGCAGGAATTTCCGGATGGTAAATTGAGTGAACTTCTCGCATTGGGAATTGAGTTATTTTGGTGGGGCTCCTATCATGCAATCTATCTCTATAAGTCAACAGTGTGGAGATGTTTCTATACAAGAGGGTCGGTTCCAAACTATGTACATAAGCACCTTCATTAATATCAAATAATATTCTGGGTGCTTCCGTTTCAATGTGTATGCGCCAAAGGTCAATCAAGGTGGAGGACAAATGTTTGAGAGCATGTTGTTGCAGAAAGGGTTCATAGTCTTGCATTACAAGCCAAACATCTGTAAGACAATAAATTGGGTTACGAGCCCATCTTATCGTCTGGTCCACTACTTCATTTTTTCTCTCTATCTCCCACCCCGGATAGCATTAGCAGACCTGACCGTTCTCTGAGTCCAGTAAGATATCTATCATCTGAGCCGCGCACTGGTGTGTCAGTAATTAAGGCAGATGGTGGGTGAATTACTGGGGCAGGAGGGGTAGGTATTGCAACAGTTAAAGAGTGCAACAGAAGAGGAGGGGCAGGGGGTACGCCAACCGGAGCAGTAGGTGTGACAACCGTGGGGGCGGATGTACCTGATGCCTTAGGTTGCTGATGGGGAATAACGGGATAGACCCTTTCTGGGACATATGGTGGCGGAGGCCGAGTATCTAAAAAGGCATCCGTAAAAGTATCTCCATCCTCCTTAGCCACATAAGACTTATCAATGTGCAACCGAAATCTCCTATCTTCACGTTCTATTCCTGTCTCCTGTTTTTCTTTATCATAAGCTACAGCCTTTTGTGTAAGTGTTTGCATCTTTCCTGTTCTGGCATCTCTCTCCATTTTCAATCGTCTCTGCTTGGCCTCCTTCTGCCAAGTACGAAGAGAGTCAAACATAGATTGTCGACTACGTCTCTTAAACAACTGTTCCTGCAAAAATCCCATCTTTTGTTCATCAAAAGAGCCCGTCAAAGGCCACTGTAACGCGACGTTGTCCCTCGTATATTTGTGCCAGAATGTACTAAACATAATAGGGCCAAGGCCATGTTTCACATACATATCATAATTAGCCAACGGTGCATCAGTAGAACAACAACCACAAAACAAACTCCGAAGCTTACTAAAACTAGACATTGCAAAGGAATAAAAAACAAATTGTTATTTTACCTGGCAAAGTATTTGCAAACACTTTTTACCAAAACATTCCAAATACCAAAACAAAACCAAATAACAGTGGTACCACATCCACATAGAACCAAAACAGACGCACCTGATATCCGAAGTACAAAGAAACCAGTTCTCCACTGCCGACTCTTCGGACCAAACAGTCACTGGGCGAGTCATCCTCCGGTGGGACAGAGGCAGCAGCTGCGAGTAACAGAAACTCTTCGTGCAGGGATCCATGAGTCGTCAGTCCGACCTGATGATGGCCTCGTCCTCCCCTCAGTCCTCGGAAAGGGGAGGCATCAATAACCCGAAGGAGTCCCTGTTCGGGCACCAACTGAAGAAAGTGACCCGCTTGGGGGCACTCAGGTCATTAGTAGACCACCTCTTAGCCTTCCATACTAAATGAAGAGTCGGAGGGACAGTGGAGAATATACACCAATAACTGTTTATTCATATACACTCAAAGCGGAGCCCCGTCTGCACAGTCTCTAGGAGTGGCACAGAGGGAACTGAAGATCAGCAAGCAAAGAGATACATTATGTACATTTCATGATTAGTTAAAAACACGCCCATAGTGGAATTTTCAAGGCAGGTGCATCTGGACAGTAAAATACAAAAAAAAGCTTCTGCTCTTGAAACCCAGCATAGTCCAAGGGCGTTGAACCCAGTACTGCGATAAGGCTACCAGACAACTGGGAGAGGGCCTCTATCTAGTGAGAAAGCTATGCGCTGGCATTAACAGTTCTTCATTGCAGAAACGAAACTCAGCAAAGGGCATTTCTCAGAAATAGCAAGGATTAGTTTCGATTGTCTTTAAAATGGCGTCTAAACATAAAATGGTACAGCGAATGCTAATTTATACAAGGCAATGGGCCTAATCTAACACCTTCCAGAAAATTATTCTATTATTTATTTTAATAGAGGTGTTATACCAAATTGATGAGTGTAAAAATTGATCTTTAGCAGTTCTATAAGAAATAAAAATAGGAGATAACATTTTGTATGTGTTCTTAAAAATTGGAAGGGATAAGGATAAGGGTCTAGAAGTGAAAGACAAACATTCCATCAAGGAAAAAGGATACCAAGTTGATTTCTCAATGTCCGCCCATAAAGGAGAGAGTGTAGAATCGGTTTCTTGTAATAAAAATTATGTTTGTTTAAGACAAAAGGCTAAGTGGTATTTATGGAAATCTGGAAAATTAACTCCCCCATATGCTTAGGTTTTTTAAGTTTAAGTGGGTTTTTATTATTCCATAAAAAGTTAGGTAAAACAGAATATATCTTTTTAAAATGAGACTGAGTAATATTAACTGGCATAAATGAAATATAGAACAATACAATAGGTACTAGCAAATTTTTATAGTGTCAAGACGACCCCACCAGGATAAAAACAAAGGATTCCAACGAGATGTATGCGAAAGGACTGTGTGTAGCATTTTAAAATTAGAAGTTATAGTATTTTTAACGGTATCTGAGAACCACAAACCTAGATATTTAATCCTATCTGGATTCCAATGAAAGGAAGACAAACTGAAATTCGCATGAAAACATAACTTATTTAGAGGAGGATTTCACATTTATCTGCATTTAATTTATATCCCGAGACAAACGCATAATTATCTACTTCTAATAAAAAAGATGGTAATGATGATTGTGGGTGAGAAATAAAAAGCAAAATATCATCGGCATACACGGAAAGTTTAAGCTGAGCGCCACCATAAGTGAACCCCGTAATCTGTGAATTAGAACAAATTTTTATTAAAAAAGGCTCCAAAGCAAGAATAAATAATAAAGGGGAGAGCGGACAACCTTGCCGAACGCCTATATGAAGAGGGGAAAAAAAGGGGACATAAGACCATTAACTAAGATAGATGACTTAGGTGAAGACTATAACAAAGAAACATAATTAATAAAGTTAGGACCAAAACCAAACCAAGAAAGCATAGAGAAAATAAGAGACCAACTTACTCTATCAAATCCTTTTTCCGCGTCCAATGAAATAGCTGCCAAATAAGAATTATACGATTTGGATTTACTAAGCACGTTAAAAATAATCGGGTATTGTCCGAAAGATGTCTACCTTTCAAGCAGTTGGGGTAATAATTTATCCAAGCGAAGGGCCAATATTTTTGCAAAAACTTTATAATCTAGATTAATTAGAGAAATAGGACGATAGTTTTTACACAATCTGTGGTTCTTGTTATCTTTGGGAATGAGACATATCAAAGCCTCTTGAAACGAGCCACCTGATGTATGAGAGGATATAAAATGAAGGAAAAGTTGATGTAATTTAGGTAACAGAAGTGAGGAAAAGTGAGAATAGAACTCAATGGTGAAACCATCAGGTCCGGGAGCTTTGCCACGTTTAATAAAACAACTAGCATTAGAAATATCCTGGATTAAAATATCCTTTTCCAATATAGAAAAGTCAATGTCAAGGCGTGAGGGAAGAGGGATGGATGATAAATAATGAAGAATATCATGGGAAGTAGATTGAGATTCTGGGGTATATAGGGCCTGATAACATTTTTTCAATTCCAAAAGCATATCTTCATTTTTTTGTATATTTTGGTTAGTAGAGGTTAAAATAGAATACATTTTGTACGCTCTTTCTTAATTTTAAGATAGTTAGAGAGAAGTTTTCCTGCTTTAGTCTGACCCCCATAATATTTCGCACTGGATTTGAGTAAGTAGGAATTAGTCCTTTCTGTAGAAATTGTATTAAACTCAAATTTAGCAGATACTAGGTCTCTTAAGGTATTAAAATTAATATTAAATTCTCTAGAAGCGGCTTTAAAAGTATCCCAAATAATTTGAGGAGATAGATCAGGGGATTCATTTTCTTTGAAAAATGTGTTAGCAAGTTGTTCAAAGTTGCATGTAAATTGCAAATCTAGGCGAAGAGAGTTGTTAAATCTCCATCATTTAGTTCCCTGAGGGGGTGGTAGGAGATCTAAATCTAAGGTGACTGGTACATGGTCGTAGATCAATATGGATCCTATATCAGAATAAATAACATGTTGGGCAAGAGCATTAGAAATAAAGAAATAATCTAACCGTGATTGGGAAAAGTGAACCGGAGAAAAGAAAGTGTACTCCTGACAAGTTGGATTGCACAATCTCCATGCAACAATAAGGGATCGTTGAGAAATTGTCGACTTGAACTGAGTATGTATGTGGAGGCAAAAACCTAGCTTTGGAGTGTCTATCTATAATGGGATCAAAAACCATATTACAATCCCCACCAACAATCAAATATTCATCAGTATAAGGCATCAATTTAGACAACACTCCTGGCCAGAAGGAGCTATCAGGATTAGTAGGTGCATAAAGATTAACAATAGTAAGAGGAATTTTATCAATAAGTAAGGCAACTGAAACACATCTACCTTCACAGTCAACATCTTGGGATAGAGTTTGTATATTAAGGCGCTTATGACATAAAAAAGCGACCCCATTACGTTTCCCTGAGCCCGGAGAAGCAAAAACATTACCAGCTCATTGTCTTTTAAGTTTAGTTGTTTCTTTGTCTGAAATATGAATTTCTTGCAAGAGAACAATATCACCTTTTAAATTGGCACTATGAGACAAAACCCTTTGACGCCTTTTAGGAGAGCCTAAACCTTTAACGTTCCATGAGATACATCTTAAAGCCATCTATGTTAATAAACTTAGAAAATGCAAAATAGGCCGTAATAATTAGTATTCTATGCAAACCATGTACAGTAAAAACAAAAGATATTACATCGTAATCCTGAAAGTGTAACTACTTATCAAAGTAAATTGCATATGAGGCAAAAATTGAGATCAGAGAAAAAGAAAGAAAGAAAAGGAGAATAAAAGACAGAGAGATAGAAAAAGAAGAACTGCTATATAGAGGAAAATTAGAAAGGGTAACTAGAGATAAACACGAACTTGATAAAATTCTTCCTGAAAAAGAAAGTAGGAGAGGGAGACAGAAACATGATGAGGCAAAAAAGAGAGAGGAAGACAAAACCCATATATAAAATATAAAAATCAACATATCAGAAAAAACACACAAAATTCGGGGGTGGTAGAGCCACAAAAAGGGGGAAACGGTACAACGACTGGAGCTCTCAGTGACGGGCACGGGAGGAAGAAGGAGTATCATCAAAAACATGAAAGAAGTCACATGTATGACTTATAACAAGGGCAGAACCTAAAGAAAAAGAAGGAGAAACCAGTTATGCAAATGTTAACAGACAATACATAAAACATATAAAACATATAACCAGAACTATATTTTGAAAATAACAAAAATTACTGAAATACGTTAAACAGTAGGTCTAGTAATTTCCATATCTTCCATCCATCAATTATCCAGAAATCGTTGAAGAAGACAAGGGTCTTCATTGGTCATGGTCTTGTTCTTATAAGTAACTTTAAACAGGCAAGGATGGATAAGACAGAATCTAGGATTGATGTCTCGTAGTGCTGGCCTCATTTCCCAAAATTTCTTCCATCTGTCCACTGTTGCGTTAGCATAGTCTTGGGAAAAGAAAAGGGTAGATCTGTGCCAGGAGATTCTACCTTTAACCTTGACTGCTTGTAGGACCTTCAGCAAGTCTGTGTATTCTAAAAAATATAAAATGACTCCTCTTGGCTTATTTGATGAAGACGCAGACTGAGGAGCATGACCTAAACAATGAGCCCTTTGAATGTTTAGTGGCGGAGATTCAGGAAGATCCAGAAGTTTAGGGAGAAAGGATTGGAAAAAGGAGAGAGGACTGGAACCTTCAAGTCCCTCTACTAAGCTGTATATACGTACATTATTGCGTCAATTGCGATTTTCAAGGTTTTCAATCTGTTTTTGAAGATGTGAGATCTGAGATTGCATAGGGGGAACTTGATTGGCAATAGAGTGAAAAGTTTCCACTTTACTTTCTAGATGAACAACCCTGCTCTCCATATGTGACCATTTATCATCCAGTTGTTGAAGACGATTATTAGTCTCTTCCATGTAAGGTTTAAGTGCTCGAATTTCCGAAAGGATTGTTTCCATAGAGATTGAAGGAGGAGATATGGTTGGTGAAGGTGGATCATTTTTAACCCTCTTCTCTGATGAAAGGGCAGACGTGCCCGATAATTTAGATGTCATTCTGGAACTAGGAAGTGGGATATTTGAAGGTGAGGGATTTGTTGTTGTTGTGACTTGCTCTGAATCCGCCATGTTATCTTGAAGGACGGAAAAAGGTTTATAACCAACCACAGACGAAGAAGAGCTGTTGACAGAGCGACGAGCAGGTTTCGTTTTCCCCATACACTACGTAGCGATAGAGGGAACACGCAGCCAGAAATATTAAAGAAGCCTGACAAACAGGAACAGCAGAACAGCAGCAATGATAGTTTATATTTTATGTTTAGGAGTTCCAATCACAAGGAAGAATAAGTGAGGCAAAATTCAGAAAATTCCAGAAGAGACTTCAAAAATAATAGTAAATTCCTCAAGACCATTGAGGGATAAAGAATAAGTAACTCCAGCGTGAAAACCTTAATATTGACCTCTAAATATCCAGCAAGAACTTCAAATTTGATGACTCCATGGCTTAAACAGCTCCTTATTGTTCATTTGTGAGGAAAAAACATCCTCACAGCAAAAGCAAAATGATGGCCGCAAATCCCTGAGGGAAACACAACGGCACAAATAAATGCAAAAAGGAGCTTCCACTTACCGCAAGGAAGCTGTTAATAGCCGAAAACAGGTGCCGGTATCATCATTTGTTGATGCCTTTCATTAAAAGTATGCTGGTAAGGTCTTGCCAGGAAAACGAAGGAGAAAACCTCCCATGCCGCGTCGGAGCTCACTGCGGTGCAGCCATTTCCTTCGGTGTCCAAGCTACGCCCCCCAAGTAATACTTCTCTAATCAGTGGTTAATTTGTAAACAAATAAGTGCTGGGGCTCTCGTCAGGAGGCAGCTTGCACCAGCCCATTTCTCCTGTTAGCACCACCTAAAACAGAACCAACTACTAACCATGAAAGTGGGGAGAGGATGTGGCGTAATGGCCAGAGCTGCTGACTTCGGAGCTGGGGAACCAGGTTCTAGTCTCTGTGTTGGCTCAACATCTTGTGATTCTGGGCAAATTACTTAATCTCCCCATGCCTACCATAAATTAATGTGTCCTTAACAGCACCAGTGTTGATGATTAAGTGCCGGTGCTGAGCTGCGGAAACCACTAGCTCAAATTAAGCACTGTCTCTAATCCTAACTATTTCACCCTGTCTTCACTCTGGTATCCATATTCTTTAACTCAAGTCTCGCCACTAATGGCAACTAATAACACATTTTCCAAACATGATGTCTGTCACTACTAAATACAACCTTAACTACTCATCATATTAGAATGAACTATTAATTGGGGTGGATGGTAGTTCACCACAAGTAATGAAGTCACTAACCTGTTAGGTCCAGGCAAAGGTTTCAATGAGATAAAACTGAGCTCAAGCCCTGGTAGCTGTGGCACACAGCAGACAGGCTTAACTTAATGAAAATTTGTAAACAATTTAAAAGTACCAAAAGAGTTAAAAAGTCAAAAACATAACACAGTTAAAACCCACTCCAATTATGAAAAATCAAAACGAATTTAGTAGGCAAAATTACAACAAAAAACAAAGATCCAATAAGAGGAACCACAAGTATGATTCTTTAAAGATTAAGTGAAAATAGTGCCAAAAAGGCCAAAGCACCAATGTTAGTTCATAGAATCAGTAGACCAGTACCTAGGAATGACCGCAATATAGCTCTGATCGGATATAGGAAGTGGATTGGTCCCAGTGAAAGTTTAGAAGTCAAAGACTTCGAAAATATTTCTACGTCTCACTTCAGAAAGGAACTTTGTCACTTCCTGAGGATAAACCTTGAAATTTCTTTTAAGTTCCAACGCAGAACCGGACTTTGAAGTGATTCCAGCATTTTACTTCAAGAAAATGACAAATTTCATTTCTGCACTGGGACTTAGAAACATTTTTGAAAATAATTATCAAGAGCTCTTGAGCTTCAGGGGGACCACCTGCAAAACGTTTGTGACCGGCAGATTCTCTGCGTCGGATTGAATTTCAGATTTGTTATTAGACTAGACAATCTTAGGGCTTTGTGTGGTTACTAGAAGAACCCAGTCTTCAGCTTCTTTTGGAAAACAAGAAATGAGGAGGTGGCTTGTATGTTTAGTGGCAGGTTGTTCCACACTTTAGGAGAAATTTAGGAGAACTATCAACTGTCAGATATGGTTTTCTCAATGCTGGAATGTGTACAAGTTGGAGTCGGGCTGAGCAGAGGCATCTGGTGGGTTTGTGAAAGCAGATGCAATTGTTGAGGTAAGCTGTGCAGGTGTTATGTAGTCCTTTGAAAGTATGGATGAAGAGTTTGAATTGTGCTTGTTCGTGTAGGGTAACCAGTGTAGCTCCTTGATGTGAGAGGAGATGTGTTGCAATGTGGGAGTTTGAGTGTGAGTCTGGCTGCCAAGTTCTGAATAGTCGGAGATATCCTGGTGGGATGTTTGCTGATATCAGCATAAAGGAATCATTCATCCCACTCAATTATTTAGATAAAATCCTCAAAAGTTCCAGAGCTTCAGCAGGTCAAGTCTATTTGGTGTATCTGAGCAGTGCTCCATGGTGCTCAAGTTCAAATTGCCCCTAGGTTCAAGTCTAATTGGCGCTTTGCTCTTTCTGCCACTATATTCTTTGAAAACTTTAAAAATTCGTAGTTCCAGTTTCCCTTGTAGGGTTTTTCTGATTTTGGTCTCATTTTGTTCATTAAAAGTTACTCCATTTTTCTATTTTTGTTTGAATTATTTCATTAACGGTTTTGAATGGATTATTGTTGTGGTACTGCATAAAAATTTTACACATTGCCTTAAGTTAAGCCTGTCAATGCGGTGCCATTCCTACCAGGGAGGTTGAGCTCAGGTTAATTTAGTAACTTTGAGAGTTTACTTTGTTCTGAAAAATCCACATTACTATCTTATGTCGTGGAATGCCCTATAAAAAAATCAATATGCAGGTTGAGTTGCAAATATTATTACTGACTTACACATTTTTGGGGGGATTTTACTTCACAGACATTTGCTAAGGCATAGTACGATAGAGTAAGGGTGGGCAAAGCACTACGCTACGCTCGCGTAGTTTGCGCAGTTTGCGCTACTTCGCACTACGCGAGTTGCACGTAGCACAGTGCAAACACGCGTAGCGTAGCGGTCATTTTTTGCTTGCTCGCGGTCCTCAACGTCAAGTTGGCGACCGCGAGCAAGCAAAATGACATCCAGCGAGACTTTTCCTCGTTCGCGATCAGCAACATCAAGTTGCCGATCGCGAGCGTGAAAATAAACCTCCGGCGAGATTCTCAACGCCGGGAGGTCAGGTTTCTCATTGCGAGTGGTCGCGTATGCTCGCGACCGCTCGCGATTAGAAACTACCAGTCCGCATTGAGAAAGCTGCCGCTCGAGTAAAAATCTACTCGAGCGGCAGTAAGACAGCTCGCACTGTGCAAGATGCCGTTTTCAATGATTGCACAGTGCGGACAAGCATCCGGCACTGTGCAATCATCGCGAACAGCGCACTACGCAGTTCGCGTAGTGCTAAGCGTAGCTCGCGTAGTGCGAAGTGCACTACGCGTAGCTTCGCGTAGCGCTACTTTGCGAACTACGCCCAGGGTTACGATAGAGCCTGGGACAGGAGAGTCAACAAAACTGGCCTCCAAAATTTCACACACAGCCCGCAGCACCAAACTGTGAAAGGACATTTCAATTTGAAACATCCACTATTGCACACATTTAGGCATTAATGAGAATATGCTGGATGGCGTTATCTGTGCAAAAAATGAGGAATTCTGCATCATTATTAGTGCCTTTAATCTTATGTCACTTATGAAAATGCAGATGGGATAGCTGTTACATTTTTGAAGGGGTAACACTCTGCCTAAATGGAAATCAGGCCAGAGGAATTTAAAGTAAACATTTTATAATAATAATCCATATTTGTAAAGCGCGAACATATCACCCCTTAAGGTTTCAAGGCGCTGGGGGCCGTCGGGGAGATTAAGTGAGCTATTGCCCAGAGTCACTAGATGGTGAGCTGAGCTGCTGCCGGCACTCGAACCGTGAGCCCCACACTCTGGAGTCAGCCGCTCTTGCCGCTGCACCACACCTCTCCACATTTTACTGGTAGCCAACAGTCCATATGGACCCATTTCTGGTGGCCAGAAATGCTGGGTCAACTTCCCAACCGTGCTGACGCCGCAAAAAACCTTGGCGTTCTGGTTGATAACAACTTGTCCTTTAATCTGCAGGTTAATAGGATGGTATCATCCTGCTTCTGCGTGATTGAGACCCTTAGGAAGATTTTTCCATTTCTTTCCTTCTCTGCACATAAACAAGCGGCAGTGGCATTGAGTACATCCAGGATGGATCACTGCAACGCACTCTACCTGGACATTAATAAGACAGCCATTGCCAAGCTGCAGCTTGTCCAGAATGCGGCAGCAAGACTCATTCTGGATCTTCCTAACTATCATTCAGTCTCTGCTGCGTTTTGGAAATTGCATTGGCTTCCAGCCACTAAATGAATTACCTTCAAAGCCTTATGCATTGTCCATAAGACACTTCACAAGACAGGCCCAAAGGGAATTAAGAATCTGTTTCAACAATATATACCATCTAGACAGTTGCGTTCTGCTGGAAAAAAATCTGCTGGTTATTCCCAAGTTCCAGAGGGCAAGATGGAGAGGGACAGCTTTTGCTGTGGCTGCATCCAAGCTTTGGAACACTCTCCCATACTCCATCTCCTGCCTGGAAGCCCATCTTCCTTTCCAAAGGGCTCTGAAGACCTGGCTTTTTGATAGTAATGCCCCCTTTAGGTCAGGGATTATGAACTTTGCCCTGCTCAGTAGGCTAACCACATTAGAGCCTTGATGCCTTCGGGCATTTGTTTGCGCTTTTTTAAATCGTCATATCAATCAATCATAATTTAAAAAATCATCATTAATGATCCTCAATATAATCAGATGTAGATATATGTTATGTTAGAGATGGTATAATATGTTTGTCAACTCTAAATCAGGCTTCACATATGAAGTAGACCAAATATTATTTTCTGTAATAGAGAATCATTTGATAACAATGTTTTTTTTTCTTGTTTAAGTTCAACCATCCAGAGCACAAACAACAACTTCTAATCTGGTAGCCACTCTGCCTCAAGAAAGACCATCAGAAGCCTTCAGTGGGAACAGCTCTCCTGCCATCGAAGAGCACCTGGAAGAGCAGCCAGGCCCATCGGGTTTGTGTGGCCAGCACCCTACGTCTACCCTCCTCCATCAAGACTCTAGACATAATACAGGCAGTGGGGTCCTGCTCCATTAAAAACAGCTGCGTCCCCACAAGACCCCTGTGTCCTCACAGCCCCAACAACTGTAGCAACCCTTGTCTTGGCTCCTGTGACAACCACAGCCATTACAATTTTAGTGCAGACAGGACAGACAAAACCTATGGTCACCAAGTATAGGTAATTGCGTTGCTTTGACAGAACTGGGGCAGGACATGCTGTGGGAATGGAGGCTCAGGGTGCAGCTACAATGTTAGCACAATGGGCCAAAAGCTGATGGGTGTTGCTATATGACAAGACGAGCAGCCGTGCCAGATTATAGAACATATAAAGACCCAGAATGATCTCCTAAGGGCCCAGAATGAGATCCAGTGGCCCAAAATGATCTACTAGAGCGGAACATGAGTGTCTTAACTTTACATTCTTGGTTGGTACAGGATGGTTTTAGATCATTATCTGTAGCAGTGTCACAATTAGCTTGCCCTTTATATGGTCAAGCAACATCTGCTATACCAAAGGGGATGATGGACGGAGCGCTAGAGCAAATCAAACACTCACCCCCAGTCAACTGATCTGGGTTTAATCCATCATCATTCTTTAGCTCACTCCACCACCCCAGTTCAGACATGGCCATATGCAAATCAGTCTGACCCTGTGCCTCATGGGAACAGTCCAGCCCGAACTGCCAAGCCATGTTTTCCCTGGACCGGAAACAAGCATCCTGGGACCGGTTTCAGCCATGTCTGAACTGGGGTGGTGGAGTGAGCTAAAGAATGATGATGGATTAAACCCAGATCAGTTGACTGGGGGTGAGTGTTTGATTTGCTCTAACGCTCCGTCCATCATCCCCTTTAGTATCGCTTGTTCGCCCTAAGTTGGCAGGGTATGCCCAGGCGTGGGTCCCTTGCTCACTTTGCCACTGGATTCAAGATAGCCTGGCTGATGAGGGTTTTGAACCCAAAACCGGTCCCAGGATGCTTGTTTCCGGTCCAGGGAAGACATGGCTTGGCAGTTCGGGCTGGACTGTTCCCATGAGGCACAGGGTCAGACTGATTTGCATATGGCCATGTCTGAACTGGGGTGGTGGAGTGAGCTAAAGAATGATGATGGATTAAACCCAGATCAGTTGACTGGGGGTGAGTGTTTGATTTGCTCTAACGCTCCGTCCATCATCCACTTTGGTATCGCTTTGCAAGCAACATCTGCTGCCAGCTTGGTTCCAAAATACATCTCCAACTAATAGCTCCACAGAAAGGGGGGCATTGTTGCCCATGAAGCAACATGTCACCACCTCCCCAGTTTACACTCAGGACACTTCAATGGCCGTTAGGAGAGACTGTTCATCAGGCCTGGTTGAGAACATCACCCAACAAACCACCACCAAGAGGCGCAAAAAATTAACTCCTTCTGTGAGCTTCTGGACTATTCATCATATCCACCTTCTGTTCCCACATTTGCATCCACTCATGGACTGTTGACTGGAAAATGACTCTGTCCAATTGTAGGCTCATCTTTTATTTCTTATCCATCATACCTGTTACTTATTTTTCTGAGGATGTGAAATTGTTTTGGTATTATCTTTTATTTTTAATAAAACAAATTTTTAAATATGTGTATTGAGACATTACTCTAATAAGATGAAATGATGTCTTTAAGAATACTTAAAACATATAAAATGTGTAATAAAGTTAACAAATGAATAATACTTGTATTGGCTACACACAATAAACATTTCACTACAAATAACAATTCAAGAAATGAGTTGCATCTCATTTGTTAGGAGTTCAGCTATACAGATTTATTTAATGTATATAAATAGAAATACACCAGCAAGGGAGACGTATCTGTCAACTAGGTCTACAAACATTTTCCACAATGGAAACCATACAGAGTAGACATATTAGGAAGTGTTCAACTACCCGTTGATTTGAATGAATAATGAAGAAAGGGATACTTGGAATTAAATAAAAAAAACACCTATTGAGAAGAAATAAGTCATTGTGACATTATTGTCGAAACTGGTTCAGCCAAGTACATTAGTAACACAAATGGGAGCCTTCAGCTACACTGTTGGTCTGTCCTCATGTTTTTTACTCATATTAAACTTAGGTGTTGTCATACAATACACCCAATTTCGACAGATATGCTAAAGATGACCTAATCATGAACCAGATGTAGAGTTTGAGACACACGCATCATGTGCCATTTACCTTAGATTTAAACTCAGTAACACTGGCAACACTTCATGACTTAGAGGAAGTGTACAGATAGTGGGGCTTATTTACACGCCCCTTATCCCACTGGTACGTCATTTTTTCCCATATTAAATGTGATGCATCGGCAGCGCAAGCGGCTTGTAAATAAGCCCCAGTATTCACAAACACATCACACCAATGTTCAGGCAACTTTCAATGCAGATCTTTCCATCATTAGTTTATGTGCATGACTACTACATACTCATCAATGTGCTCCAGCAGATGACAGGATGAGATGACCTAGGAAGAAATAAATGGTCATATTAATATGTTTGTAAAAAAATCTTGCCTTTAAAAATTCAATGAGTAATTTATTTCAAATATTCAACAAGAGCTATAACATATGTAATCACACATCACACAATCATCTTTATATGTCACATTTCAAGTATATCATAATATTATTTCAAGACAATTAAACTACACATTTTTTACATTCATGTGCACAAACTGACTCTAGCATAATCTGTAAAAAATTTAGCATTAGCAGCATACATTGTAAAAGAGGATATGTTCATTTTTATTTGTATATTGTTGTTGTACTTCACTTACCATCAGGCAAAGGTGTTTTCAATTAGTTCACACCTGAAGTCAATGCCTTCATCTTCATCACTGTCACCTTGCTAATGCATCTCACTAGTACCACCTGTGGTTCCCCTTGATAGTCATCATCTTAGATAAATGGGATGTTCCTTCGCAGGGAAATGTTGTGCAGTATAAAACACAACTATTTTGCATACCTTACCAGAAGAGTAGAGGCGAGCACTGCTACACACTGGAACTGAGCCTTCAGGAGCCCAAAGGCCTGCTTCACGTGCCTCTTTTATGCACATGGACTCATTAAAGCAGAATTTCCCTTGGCATTATTGAGTTTCTCAGTGGTGTTAACAGCCCTATGAGGCTAGGATAACTTTGAGTACCCTGAAAAATATAAATCAAAATACAAAAATAACTTTAAATATGGCTGAATGCCTACATTTGAACAAATATTATCACTACAACACTAATGTTAGCACTTCCCAACAAGCCAGGTCCTCATTCCTGCAAGGCTGGCACTCTAATGAGGTGTGCATCTGTTGAGTAGCACTATTGAGTCATGGGTTGCGCAAGGAAATCTTGCACACACACACACGCACAATTGTGAAATAAAGATTTTGGGCCATATTTGGGCACAAGGCAATGCAACTACTAAGTTAAATTGATCAAGCCATGAAAGGCCACCTTGCGTGGCCCTGTGTGGCTTGATAAATCGTCAGTACAGTATTAGTGTTCCAAGTGTTTTATTTTTGCAAATAGCTTGATTTTTTTTATTTATGGAGAGTATGTTTTTTTTGGGAAACATATCTAATGATAAAGTCTCGGCAGAAGCTTTGAAAGCATCACAAATACAGTTAAAGGCGATCCTGTCTGTTATATTTAATTGAAAAAAGTTGTCAGAGAAAGAGGAAAAAGCAGAAGTAAAGAAGTGTCTGATAATAGTGAGTTGATAAATCTCCATCTCTTAGGTTTGGTGGTGTTAGGTAAAATATCTAATTGAACAGAAACCGGAGCATGGTCTCAAATTAGAATGGAACCTATGTCTGCAGAGTGTAGAGTTTGAGAAAGAGTGTGCGTGATGAATATATAGTCAATTTGTGAGTATGTATGGTGAGATGGAGAGAAGTATGTGGGGTTAGAAAGTCTCCAAGCATCAGTAAGTGCACATTTTTTGAAAGAATGAACAAATAATGTTTTAGATTTGTTAGGTATATACAAAGAAGCTGAATTTCTGTTGATAAAAGAGTCAACAATCTGATTACAATCACCAGCAAAAATAAAAAGGTCTTCCGGGCATTGTAAAAGTTTTTGAGTGACAGTTGACCCCAATTGACAGTCCGTAGTGGTGGGACCATATAAATTAAAAATAGAAACAGAAACAATGACAATGATATAATTAGTAAGTAACCATCTCCCCTTAGTATCAGTATCCTGTGATGACAAACCAAAATGGAGAGATTTGTGGCATAAGGTGACAACATCCTTCTTTTTACCATTATCTGGTAACAAATAAACCGTATCCAACCCATCGTCTCTTTAATCTCAAGGACTCTGATTCCATAAAATGAGACCCTTGGATTAGAGCAATATCAGCCTTAAGATTAGATAAATGTGTTAGACCCTCTGCCTTTTAATGGGTGAGCCTAAACCCTTGACATTCCAAGATGCAACTTTTAATGACATAAGGAAGAAATATTGAGTGATATATCAGATAATAGAAGAAGAATAAGTAACGAGGACCAAAGTGAAAGGTAGAAGAAGTGGGAAGAAAAGGGAGTAAAAAGGAGATATAGAAATGAGTGAAGAGACAGCAGATGATATTGGAAACAAATAGATAAACAGAAGATGTCATTCCAACAAGAAAATAGAAAAACAAAACAAAAAACATGAGCGAACAGGGGCATACCTAAAAATATTTTCAAGGAGTTTGGTGGGCATTGAGACCACATGGAAGGATGACACATACTGGGCTCCAGAAAGAGTGCACAGGGGAGACTTGAACGAATAACATCATAAACGCAAACAGAAACATAAAACCTATTAAGGGAGAAAAAAAAGTTAGTTGACGTAACATATTGAGAGAATGCAAATATAAACAGTTAATAGTAACGAGAAGAACGATGCATGCCCAACAGTGTCAAGTTAAAAAGACTACGCCTGCAAGTTTGAACCAAAAGAGATAAGTGAAAAATGTCATGTCTTAGTTTATCTGGATATATCCATGGCTTCAGTCTGACAGCCTTGAAGAAATGCTTTCAGACGTGAAGGGTCCGAGAAGGTGGAAGGTTTATTTTTGTATGTGACCTTAAACAAGCAAGGGTGGAAAAGGCCATAATGATCTCCAAGAGAGTGGACGGCTGGTCTCATGAAGAGAAATGCTTAGTGCCTGTCTGCTGTGTTTGTGGCATAGACTTGCGAAAAATAGATGTCATTGCCAGACAAAGAAACCTTCTTCCTCAACCTAGCCGCAGAGAGAACTCTAAAAAAGTCTGTGTATTCCAGAAAGTAGAGAATTACACCCCTGGGTCTTTAGGAGGTAGTTGCAGCATGTGGCAGATGACTGAGTCTATGGGCACGTTGACTACAAGGTGGTGTCTCCAAAATGTTTAGCGGTGTAGGAAGAAAAGTTTTGAAAAACATGATGGGGTCAGGACCCTCGAAGCTCTCTGGTAAACCATAAATGTGTAAGTTGTTGCGTCGGTTTCTGTTTTCCAAATCTTCAACCTGTTTTTGAAGTATGGAGACTTGAGACTGAAGATGAGTAACTCTAACAGTAGTAGCATTAAAGGCAGAGATTTGGTGCTCATCTGATACAATTCTTTCGTCCATCCTTGACGACTTGTCATTAAGATGCTGTAGTTTCATGCTATTCTCCTCCATAGCTTCTCTGGCATCTTATGTTATAGGCAACTGGGCTCTAGGGCTGCCTTTAGTCAGGATTTTAGTAGGCTTCTAGAACCTTATTGTGAAAGATCCAATCTTACTCTCCTGGGGGATTTTAATTTTCACTTTGATAACCTTGATTGCAAGGACACCCAAGGTCTTTTGGAAACCTTGAATTGCTGCGGTTTCTCACAGCTGGTCAGGAAGCCCACCCATCTAGCGGCGCACATACTTGACGGGGTCTTTTCTAATGACCCTCGTGTAAGTGTGGGGGAACCTATCCCTCTAGCTTGGTCTGATCATTTCGCCGTCCCTTTTGACTTACATTTTATGTCATCGGCGATGGCTCTTTCTGGCAACAGGACTTTGGAAGAAAGGAGGAACTTTAGCCTCATAAGTAAGGAGTCTCTTTCCAATCTCCTTAACAATCTTGAGCTCACTAAGCTTCATGACGCTAATTTGGCAGCGGCAGAGTTATCGCAACAATTGTTAGCAGCAATGGATACCCTTGCACCTCTTAGTAAGTACTACTCAGCAAGGAAAAAACCCTCTGCTCCCTGGTTTACGGAGAGGCTCAGAAAGCTGAGACAGGGCTGTCGTAAACAGGAGAGGCACTGGCGCATAGACTTAGATCCGTTGAGTAGGGAACTACATAAGCAGGGCCTTAAAGAGTATAAAGCTGCCGTCATGGAGGAAAAGAGATTATACTTTTCCAAGACTACTGACTCTATGAGATCCTCCAGGGATCTCTTCAAGGTAATAAATTCTCTTACCTCTCCCCTTGTTTCCGACCCTTCAGATTTTTCCCAGTAGCGTTGTGATAAAATCTCTGACTTTTTCCATACTAAGATTTCAGACATTTACTCCTTGCTTGAAGCCTCCAACCCCATTGCGGGGTCATCTGTTCGATCCACCTTCCATCCCATTGGGGCCACACTCACCGAGGGGCCGCCCAGTCTTCTTACCTTTCCTTATATGTCTTCTGAGGTGACCGATCGGCTCCTAGAAGGGGTTAAATCAGGCTCCCCATTGGATCCTTGTCCCCTCAAGGTGCTAAAATGTGGTTGTGAAGTCATTATTCCCCATCTGACTGATGTTTTTAATGTTGCCATCTCAGAGGGGCAATATCCCACTCTGTGGAAGATGGCTGTAGTGAAGCCACTTTTGAAGAAACCTTCTTTGGATCCCGGTGAACTGAAGAATTATCGCCCGATCTCCTTACTTCCTGTTCCAGCTAAGATTCTGGAAACCTACCTTAACTCTCATCTCAGCACCTACTTAAAAGATTTCCATCTACTTGATGGCTCTCAACATGGATTCAGAAGCCATCATAGTACGGAGACAGCATTGACGGCTGTATTTGATAATATCCGGATTCAAGTGGACGCAGGGCACACCACCCTCCTTGTTCTACTTGATCTTACCGCAGCCTTTGATACCCTGTCTCCGTGCAGATTGATTGACTGCCTTAGAGAGATAGGTATTGGGGGCTCGGCTTTGGGGCTCCTTGCTTCCTTTCTCAGTGAGCGGGCACAGACGGTTAAGCTTGGTCAATTCTACTCAGCCCCCAAACCCTTGCTGTGTGGTGTTCCTCAGGGCTCCTCCCTGAGCCCTACTCTTTAATATCTATGTCGCTCCTCTTGCGAAGGTTGTGAGATCCTTTGGGTTGGAGGTGTTGTCCTATGCGGACGACACCCAAATAATGGTGTCTATTTCGCATAGTATAAAGGATTCGGCCCTTAACTTTAGGAACTGTATGCAGGCAGTTTCCTCCTGGATGGTGGAAAATTTTCTGAAATTAAATGGAGAGAAGACGGAGGTCTTGATCTTTGGGAGTAAACAGGAAATTTGGTCCAGTGACTGGTGGCCGGACGCGCTTGGCGTCTGTCCCTCCCGGTTTCCCATGGTAAAAACCTTGGGGTTATCGTGGATAATTCACTGTCCCTAAGCTTGCAGGTTAGTAGGACAGTCTCCACGTGTTTTGGGATCATTAGGATCCTACGGAAAATTTCCCATTATCTCTCTTTCGATGCACGTAAGCAGGCCGTCATTGCCCTGGTAACGTCCAGATTACACTATTGTAATGCCCTTTATTTGGGCATTAACAAAGGCTTAGTGCGACGTCTGCAGATGGTGCAGAACGCCGCAGCCAGGCTGGTGATGAATTTACCAAAATATCATTCAGTCTCAGCCTCTATTAGGTTGCTGCACTGGCTGCCTGTGGACAATAGGATCCTCTTTAAGACCTTGTGCATGACTCACGATGCCTACTACGGGTCAGGTCCTGAGGCGATTAAGGCTATTGTCCATCGTTATGTTCCTAGCAGGCGGCTCCGGTCCGCAGATAAGAATCTGCTAATAGTACCGAGATTCAAGAAGGTTACATGGGGAGGTAGAGCTTTTTCCACTGCTGCTGCTAAACTGTGGAACTCCCTCCCGGAACAGCTCTCAAGTCAGGTGTCCCATTCTCTTTTCCGCAGGGCCATAAAGACCTGGCTTTTCTCACAGACCTCGGTATGAGCATGTCTCTTTGTCTGCACCCTCATGTTCGCTTATAGCGCCTTGACGCCCTTCGGCTTAGTTTGCGCTCTACAAATTTCATATTCATTCATTCATCCATATACAGGCGTACAGCCCAAATTTCTTCCAATAAAAGGTCCATGGAAGCCCAGGGAGGAGGGTTGATGGGAGAAGGAGGGTCTTTTTTGAGTATTTTAGTGGTGCTTTTCCCTACAGTAGGAAGTGGTAAGGCAACTCCTGCAGTGGCAGTGGAAGAACGATGCAGCACACAAGTCATGTGAGAAACAGAGTTCTCCATCTCTAGTTTAGAGGAGAGTTGAGGAAGTTGCATGTGAGATAAGTGTGAGGGTGTTGAGGAGGTCATAAGAAGTAGTCTTAGCTTTTTCTATCTGTCCATATAACTAAGATTAGAAGATTATATGGAGGTATAACGGAAGTTCAATCAAGCAAGCAGTCCTAACAGTAAAAGTTAGTGCTGCAATGCTAATGAGGAGAGAGCAGTAAGAAATAAGGTAAGTTCAAAGTAATTCAGCGACGGACATAGGAGGAGATGCTGTCTTAATTGAATAGAAGACGCATAAGGATAGGAGCAGTTATGCTTAGGCCAGGATTGAAATTCTACAGCCAAAACCACAGACAGCCATAAGCAAGAGTAAACATGTGGCCACAGCAGCTGAAGGACTTACTTATGGCAGTATACATTAATGGGAAAGGCACAGCTGTGGAAAACAGTATTGTGAAGGTCATCTCGGGCTCATTGAAAAGCTCTTGCAAACACCACTGTAAATCAAAGAGTGAGAGTAGTGCGTCACGACCGTAGGCAGCAGAACCTGACCTCCTCTCCTACTAAAATATCGACGAGGTGGTCAATACCTCTGCCTGCTGTGAAGGCACAGCCAACAACAGAGAAGAAAGCTGTTGTTAAGCAGGAGAGTCTCCCCTTGGCCCACGGAGAACTACGGGAATGCCGCCATCTTACGTGGGCACAAGCGACGCTCCATATGATAAATCTAGAAAAAACGTAAAGCAGTGCAAATCACTGTGCTGCGCTACTCTGCCCCAGGGAGGCATTCCATGGGTGGAGCGTGGGTGTTCCCATACATCCACCAATAGATTTTGGTGCATTCTCAGATTTACCAACACTGGACCTGGAAATGTGTCAAAATGTTACACCTCCCCAGGTGTGGAATGACGAGGAGAAATATTTGTATTTTTCCTAATTTCTTCCTCTTTCTATGTGTGCTGCATTCTACAACACACATTGAAAGAGGAAAATGCCTCACATGACTGTTTTTATGCAGGATGGTGTCCCTTACTGCACAAAAACAATCCTGCTTAAAACAGAGGGACCATTGCTCCATGGTACAAGGGTGCCTGCATTGGTGCAAGGCAGCCAAGAGTGCGCCAGCACATGGAAAAGACAGGAATGTGCCAAATAAGGTTAAATATGGTGCATTCCTGCCTTTTCTCTGGCACACAGCACAGTAAGGTGGCTTGCTGGATGCGCAGTGCTGTGCTGCTTGAAAGTTTAATAAATCTGCCCCTTGGAATGCAAACCACCTGCACATTGATGGAGTGGAACTGCTTCCTATTGTAGTACACTTACTCCTGGTCATGAGCTGGCCCCAATTCCAACATGAGTTCCATCTATGGCACCAACAACATGTGGTATGCCTCCCAAACCTTAGAGCTCACCCTTGATATTGTTCAGTGTAGCATTATCTGTAGGAAATTGGATGTTGTTATTCATATGTCCGAGCATAACATCCCGAACTTGAATGAAGACAGCAGAAAAAGTTGGCTGCAATATCCCATTAGAACCACTAACAGTGTACTGGAAAGAGCCAGTCTCACAGTAATGTAACATTGCCATTGTCTTCACAACAGTGAGGATGGCAGTTGGATTTCTAATGTCAGACAACAGATCTGATTACATTGTGGAGGTAAAGCTTGAATCGTGGAACGGTTCAGCCTGTACTTCTTAATGATGTGCCTTTCCAGATCAGGAAATGCTCTATAGGCTCTTTTGTGACTTTACCATCTTTTAATATGCCCTGCACTGGTGGCTGGACATATCTGCAAAATATAAATGCAATATATAAAATAATTTTACAAACAGGTGTTGGACATTAATAAATAAATAATATATAAGTTTTCAAATATCTTAGGGCCATATGTATGAAAATCTTCTTTTGCAATTCTCAAATAGCGATTTTTTGCGAATCGCAATTTGAGAATCGCAAAACGCTATGTATGTAGGATCTGCAAATAATTTTGCGAATCCTACATATTCACTTAATTGCGAATCGCAAATTGCGATTCGCAATTAAGATACCTCCCATTCATTCCTATGGGCTTAGAGGCCCATAGGAATGAATGGGAAGACATTCTCAATTTGCGATTCTCAATTAGAGAATCGCAAATTGAAATGCAATTACAAGGGTGCCAGGGTGTCAAAGGACACCCTGTTTGCACCCCTGAAATGTGCATGTGTGCACATGTGGCACACATACATGCCCTAAGGGCATGTATGTGCACCACATGGCACTTTGAAAAATGCAAAAAAATGCATTTTTCAAAGAAATGTAAATACCACCAACTTGAAGTTGGTGGTAATTTCTAGTTCTAAAGCCAAATAGCACTTTTCGGTGCTTCTTACACTGCATTTAAGGAATCGCAATTTCACGATTCCTTAAATCTGTCATAAATAGGGAATCGCAAATTTTGCGATTCCTTATTTTAACTTGAAGCAGTTCTTCTTTAATACATAACACTAAGCCCAATTGCGATCGCAAGCGCTGAAATTCTACGAATTTCGGCGTTTATGACTCCTGAATTTTGAATGATACATATGGCCCTTAGATTCTAATTTAATTTCATATTTTTCAATTTTGCCTACTACTTATTTAAATAATGATATTAAATTCTAGTAAAACATTTATGTATTTCTAAAAATAAATTTTGATTGTCCAGATTTTTTATGTAAAATTGTAATACAATTACGTTTTGTAATAACAATATTAAGTATTTTTTTAAAATTATATATCTGATAAAATATTTTACTTTAATTTTTATTATTTTAGGTTTATGTTTGACAAGGTAAACATACCTCAGACCACAGAAGGTTTATCTCTATACTATGTATGGGAGACAATTTAGTTGATTTTGATGGAAACAACATCAAGGATGCCGTATGCTTGCATTGAATGTGAAGTAGCTGTCTGCCATATTGTCAGGCATAACCAAGCATTACAATGTAAGTTTATTTTAGTGGACATAACATGATGGGTGACTGATATATCTGTCATGGACGACGGACTCATAAGTGTAGTCTGTACCTACTTTTTTGGTTGTCAAGCCGTGTAAGCATCCATTTATGTAAATTTCCATTACGTTGGAGTACACATTTTTTGAGGGCCATTTTGTCACTTACCTCCAAACCTTCAATTGTAGCAGAACTCTACACCAGTTTCAGCTCATTTGCTTCTTCTGGGACCCACTGCAGCTAAGGATATCGATGACAGGGCCCTCAACTTCACAGAGGAAGAACTAGACATTCCTGCAGAGGTGGCAGCAAGTAATTGCAGCCAGCTGTATGGTCCGGCAGAGAGTCAGGTAAGCTCCACACATGAAGAGGCCTAACATAAATATGTCTGATTTGTAGAAAATTATTGTGAGTGACTAAAAAGGTATTTGTGAGCTAGTGTGCCTATAATATCAATAACCAGGCTTTCAGAGCCTACAATGACAATTAGAAATGTAAAAAACTTGGCGCCCTGGACAACCACCCAATTTTAAAAAGTATGAGCCAATGCATGTTCCAATAGTTCTTTCACACACACACACACACACACACACACCACACACACCACACACACACACATACACACACTGTGTGTGGCTTTGTTAAAACATTTTCAAAAAGCATTAGTTGCATATTTACAAAATAAACATAGTCCAGTACCATAGACGAGGAATTATACATATTATATGGTAAATGTTGGTTAAAATATCTAAACCCTCATCTTATTTAGTGTTAATTAATGAGAACACTAGAACATTATTGAGGTCATGGAGGTCCAGCCTTTGACATGGGTAAATTGTGTGGTATGCATGTGCTATACCTGTGATACAAATGGAAATATCCATGATGTCACATATTTCTGCACATTTAGATGTTGATGGGTCCATAGACAAAAGACCACCAGAGTCTTGCCAACTCTGCCAGGAATCCTCAACTTCATCGATGACAGCATAGGCAGAAGCAGCTGTTGGCGGGACTCCAGACAAGAAGACCACCGAGCTAATCCGGATGTGGCTTTCTGCCGAGGCAACTGTGACGGGAATACCTCCTACTTTAAGTTGGCAGAATCGAAGGAAATGAGGTAGGAACTTACCTTTTTTACTGTTTCCCACTTCTGTTTCCGCCTTGGACCCCATCGTACAAGTCCCCCCTTTGCTGCTTTGACTGCACCACAATGCCAAACGACTCCATTGTTGCTAGGATCTAAGGTAAGCTACTTTTACATTTTTCTTGCTATGAATCGTGTGTTGACAATTGCTCTAGGCTTGTGTATTTTTGCATTGCTCTTACATGCAATTTTTTGTGTGTAATGTAGTTGTGTCCATTTTACGACTTATCCAGGTAAAATGTTTGCACCTGTATTGACAATTTAAAAAAACCAATTTTGTTGTGGGTGTTGTGTTTGTGGTGCCGGTGGGTGTGCATTCAATAGCATGTGTTTGTTGTTTGTGTGGCATGCAATATGTAACAAAAAGGGGCATAACACATTACCTACATATACATTATGACACAATCACATAATATATGTATAGTAAGCAAATGATGAGTAGTACTGTCTCCACACCACCATGGCCTCACTCCATCAGAAATCTGCTGCCAGGACATCGCTAGCACAACAGGAACATCTAAATCAGCTCAAAGCAAACCCACCGGCATGACAGAGTACTGTTAGCCAGCAGAGAAGAACGCCGCCGCTGTGGTCGACTGTCTGTTGCCACAACATCTAAGTACGACAGGTGGAGTACTTGGAACTGCCACAACAGTGGGATGGTGGTAGTCCCGCCAAGATCTAAATCAGGCCCATGTTTTCCTTAGTCCACAGTACACCGTCAGTACCCCAACCGTGACAAGGTAACAAATGGAATGTGCAACCTCAGAACATAAGAACCCTAACTCCCCAAGGAAATTGTGGTAACAGATCTAGAAACCTTTTTGTTTGGTTACTCATGCATAGCCAAAGAGATACACAAGAAATACACAACACAGCATTCAATATTTATTGAAGCATTGTGATTCTTGAGTAAAATATGTGTGCTGCAATAATCAATAGAAGGAAACAGAATAACATGATCAGCAATACGAGAATGGTGAAGTAGATAAACAGTTCAACCATTTTGCTGTTACAGAGAATATATGCTTGCATATAAGTACTGTAATATATTGTACTCCTACCTAGCGCCATCTAATCTAGTGTGTCTAGAGTAGGTGAATCTGTCAAATCCCTATAGGGTGCTCTAATTCCCCCATTACCTGTGGGTAAGTGTCATCAGGGAGCCTGTCTTGGTGGAGAACTGGGCATCATCCCTCGCATGGTAAACAGGAATCAGTCTGGCTGAAAATCTGGCATGGGGCGACCTCTCAGTGCCAGCGAAATGCACCTCTGTCTAAATAAGGGAGTGATGTTGTTTATATAATAATAAACATCATTGATTTTGCCATGCCAGAGTCCCAGTCAGGCTGTCATTTTTGATTCTTTCGTGATAGCTCTGTCACCGAGCGGACAATAACAAGCAACAACATTTTGTGCAGTGAACTTAGCCCTTGTTCAAGGTATTGTGATAATATGCCTACGAAGTGGAAATGTAATCAAAGCCATTTCAGAGAATAATATTATGTACAGGCATGCAAGCAAATGTGTGTCAAAAGTCATTGTGTTTAATAAAGAAGGCAACTTAAAAACGTGAGACTGTAAAATCGTGGTGTTCCTATTTGGGCCTAATGTGACCACATAACACCCACTCCTTGGACGTGAGACGTCCAAAAAAGCTTTTCTAAGATATATGCTAAAAATTTAGATTTGATATAAAACCTAAAAACCCTATAAAGCAATGCACTTCTTTAATAATAAAAGCATATCGAAAGCCTGATCATATATTAAAAGATAACATAAAAACGGTTAGTAAAAAGAGCTCATTTCTCAAAGCAATTTGTAAAACCATAGCCAAATTAACAAAAAAGGAAATCTCCACTGCTCGAACCTGCCAGATTGTTTAAATGTTCCAAGGAGTAGACGAAATATCTCTGTTCCCAGCATATGCAGATGGCTGCTCGGTTGGCTCACCTCTCACCAATTCAATGGAACAAATATGTTCAAATCTATCCCCCTCAGCAGCCGCTAAAGGAGTAACGGCCAGTAGTGCATCCGCAGAGGAAGAGCCAAGATCCAAGTCACCAGGAGCTGAAGCATCCCAGGAAGGCTCGTAGTATGCGTTTTGAAGCATCGGCAAATGCACAGGGCATCTGTACAGGTGTGTTTTTAGGGGACCCACCAGTAGGGTAATGTCCGTAGATTGGACCAATTGCATCCCCAAGCACAAATCCAGGGCACACTCAAAAGCTCACAGCTGACAGTGGAATACGGGCTGCAAGCAGAGTAGCCAAACAGACCGAAAGGACAAGAACCAGTAATCATTGAGTTCTTGAAGCAAGAGTGCGCCAAAGGACTGTATCATTCTCTCATGACACAGTAGCACATGTGGTACTGCCATCCCCATTTGGCCTCGTGACGGAGCATTCATTGCAGAGCAGATAGAATAAAATCAGCGTCCCTACAATCAGAAGCAGGATTAACGGTAAGCCTCCAAAAATGCTTCCCAGCACTGAGAGTATAAAAGATGGAGTAACTCCGAAGACTGCCTGGAAGGTGATAATCAACTGCGAACCAACTGACTTAAAAAGTGTGCTCCGCAGTGTTGGAAATATTAAATATGTGTTGCACTAAGTCCCCAAAAGGATGTGGGAGGTTTCTGCGAAGTAGCACCAGTATCTCAGGGGAAGACCTTGCAACTTAAAGATCAAACATCTCTCATGCAGATGTTAAGGCCACTTCCTACTGAAACAGGAATTTCGAGTTAGATGTTGTATGTGGACGGCTCCACATCAGACAGAGTTTACCAATCTCCGATGCCAGAGAGGAGGTAATCAAGTCTACCATGAAGATATGAATGACTCTCAGGAGCGTCTGTTTCCCTTTAATTACTTTGGGCAGACCGAATCTTGGGACTATATTGACTACGATCGGGAGAATACATGATCTTGCTTAGCAATTGGCAAAACTTTGGAACGTTGGAATTCGGGGAGTCTGTTTGTGTTGACTCGCTCCCTGCTATCAACTGGTTCACTTTATGACAGAAATTACTCTGCAACTGGATTCTTATTGGGAGTTTAAGACCAGTTTACTTGTTCCCGACTGACCATTTTTGCAATTTTTACTTTAGAAAGGCAATTGAAGAAGTCACTTGTGTGACGAAACATGTGCTGGCTGTGCTTTATGATGTCACCTACTCCATATTGTTGAAGATCTCGACTCACACATAATAAAGAGACTTGGATTCAACAGATTGAATTTCTTACTTATTGGACCACCTAACTGCGTTTTGGACTTTACTTTTTTAGACTGTGGATTTGATTACCTAGTGAGTGCTGTGATATCTCTTTGTATGCATCCTTCTGAAACAATAAGGTTTTTAGTCTTCGTGAAGCATCAAAGTTCACATTCAAAATCTGTATTGAAGGCCAAATTTTCACATTCCTAACTGTACGGGCAGGCGGAAACAGTACTTGTGCACAACAGGTCACGACCCCAGAAACCATCACCAGATAAGGTATTCCCGGTCTCATTCCACAGCAACCTTGACTATTCAGCATCAAATAACTACTATTGGAAAGCAATCTGAATGTCGGACAAATCACATCTGCCAGTGAACCTTTCAGATAACATGACAAGTTCGCCTTTGATGCATTACATGCTCCATGCAGAGTAACCTCCCTGCAAACTAAAGAATGGCCTACAGTACTCTCGCAGTCTGGAATCATGAAACCGGATTTATTTGATTTACGCGCAGACGCATCTTATCAAGGAGACCGGACGGGATACTGTAAACCCTTATTGTGGGCTATTTTCCCAAGTTGCAATGTGTGTGAGCAGAGACATATCCTCTTACCTGATAATTCAGCCCTGATGAAGTTCCTTCATAGGAACGAAACGCTTTGGCTGATGGCCATTTTTAAATATTTACACCAATAAAGAAAACTGCTGGACTAACTTGGATGACTTTGACTGCATTCCTGGTGCACCTTCCTTCCTCAACAGAATCTGTTTTTCCTACTCTCGCAGTCTGTACCACTAAGAAAAACCTCAGTTGCACCATTCCTACAATGATATGTGAAAGGTAAGACCCATGACTCGTGTATGAACCCCTCGCCTAGCGCTTCATATATGCCTACTTGATAGTGTTGCAAGCAGTATTGAAAGTGAAATTATGAGATTGGCAGAGAAATAAATCTGTGTATTATCCATTCTGCACTAGGCACCTCTGAAACAGAAAATGGTAGTTTTTCAAATTTTTTCATGTGTAAAATAATGTATGTTGCGTCTTTTTTAGTCATCATGATCTGTTTTTTTATTAAATTGTATGGCAAGAACAAGCTATTGGCATTCAGGTGTTTCCATGGGACGCGACCAGTCCTTAGCATCTGTAGAGTCCAACTCAGTAGCATGATAGCCCTAAGCTGTGACTGCCCATGTTGTAAAGAGGAAATGTTACTCTGTATGATGTCGATAACAGACGACACAGTGTTACCCAGAGAATATATCCTAGTGGATAAACTGGTCATACCATTGTTTACTACTACCAGAGCCTTTTCAAAATTTGCTCTGTCAATCTCATGCAGTCTCTCAGCAGCTTCTTGCTGTGAAACTTTCCACACTTCATTGTATATTGCATACAAAAATTGCTTTTGACATGGCTTTTGTGGACCTAACAGAAAACCCTGTACTGCCATGCCATCAGAAAGCAGAGACAAGTGCTGTTTCACCTCAGATAACATTGAGCATTTTAGTCAATCTAGGCATGCTTCCCAACACTGTATGTTGTGACTACTCCTGCGTGTTCTGTCTGCACGTAACATGGGTCTGGCCTGTCTATCCTAAACCCTTCTGTGTTGTCAAGAAAATGGGCCTGACATCCTTTGGTGTTTAACGGCCACACTAACCATCCTTCCTGATTGGAACCTGAATAATGTTATGTTCCATTTCTAGGCATGTTATCAAATGTGTCCTCCGTGTAGTTGTGAATTGTTGCCAATTCGCAAATCGCACAAATGTAGGAATGTTTTGTTTATTGAGACCCTTTATCTTAGCCAAGTCAAGACAAGACGGACCCGATTCACAAAAGTAAACTGAGACGAAAGCCTAACTTTACGACTTTTGGTATTCACAAAGGGCATTTACTACTCGTAAATACCCTTTGTGAATATCAAAAGTTGAACTTTATGACTTTCGGTATTCACAAAGGGCATTTACGAGTAGTAAATGCCCTTTGTGAATACCGAAAGTCGTACAGTTAGATTTTCGTCTTATTTTACCTTTATGAATTGGGCCCGACGTCTGCTGCACAGTTTTATTCATTAAAATCATTTTTTGTGGTATAAGGCATGCTCCAAATAAATCCTCATTCCCCTGAACCTGCTAATCTTTAGTTACCCATATAAATTTTAAATCGACATTGTCTTTTCAAAAGTCAAACCCTTGTATGGACAACTGGGAAATGAAAGATGCGGAATAAATACATTTTGTGTCAGTAAGCATAGTTTTCTTAGCCTGCGAACGTGTCAGTTTATGATAATGATACTCTGGGTCAGCTGGATTGTGCCCTAAAAAATATGCAAACTTCTGATCAAATGTTTTTAAGCTTCCCTGTGGTGGTGTAGGGCAGTGTTCCCATTGTGTGTAACTAAATACTGCACATGGAGTACTTGCTCTATGTAAATAATGGTGACCATAATGGTGAAAACAGAACATTTTGTCATAGTTGGAAGTCCCATCATACATTTTTTCTGTATTAAAAATGGTGTAATGCTCAAGATCATCAAGCATTTCATGCACTGTATTAATGTCCCAATCATCAGAGATAGTACGAGGAGTGATAATGTCATTCAAAGAAATATGAAATACATATGGAATTTGAGGAGTTTCAGTCTGACCAAGTAAATCATAGGATACTGTATCCCAAACAATTCCATCAGGAACCGGAACAACCAAAATGTTCACCAGGAAAAGGTCTTTTTGCACTTTGTGTGATGAAGAATGTGGTTTCAAAACCTTGTTTACCAGTTCAACAGCAGAGGGTTCTAGAAGATAGTGTCTGTTCAGAAGCAGGAAAAAGACAGTCACAAAACCAATCCAGATGAAGAGGAAAAGTAATGCAATTGTGATCCAAACATACATCCATGGGGGGAAAAAGTATTTCTTTCTGAATGTAAAATTATCGTGGCTTACTTGGAGGAGGTGGATCTGGTTCTGATGAATCCAAAGAGAAGTCATCAAAGTCGATGTAGTAGCCAGAGGTTGTTTGCACCAAATCGGGAGGCACATGGAGCTGTGTAGAACTGGTAGATGACTCTAATGGTGGTACATTTTTTTTTTTTACAGAGTTTTATATAGCGCAAACTTGACCCAAGGGTATCGGGTATCAGAGCGCTTTACACAAGCACCAGTTGCGTTACATGAGGACACATTCATTTTTTTTTTGTTAGGCACGGGGAGATTAAGTGATTTGCCCAGAATCACAGGATGTTCAGCGTCGTTGCCGAGACTCAAACCCGGTTCCCCAGCTTCGAGGTCCACCGCCCTAGCCGTTAGGCCAACTCCTCTCCCCAATTGTGGTAGACATTATCCTTGTCTGTTTGCAGAATTGAAATCTGTGTTTCCGTACATGATGATTGTATGGAGTTTGTTGATGGAACAGGAAGAAGTGATACTTCAGTATTATTTGTCTACAGCCGGGGAGAGATAGCTTCTTTGTCGGTGAAAGCCTCTATCAGGACTTCCTGTAGGGTAGTGAGAGGAAATAGGTAACTACCCAGGAGCCCTTTTGGCCTACTGTGAAGAACTGGTCACATGATGTGGTTTGATGACATTAACAAAAATCTCTTGTGTTTGCTGCCAGCAAGCGGCGGTAAAAGTGCAGCTCTGGTACCTTCAACAGCCAGGACAGGTACAGGCACTCTCTAGGATGGCCTGAATTCTTTCTTGTCAACTATCTTCTCCCGGACTAGACCACCAGTCTTTGGAATCCAACCAGGAGCTGCTGGCGCTTCCTTCACTTCACCAGTGGTGGAAAGTTTCAGCTTGACGTTACTCTGAGCATCTCAGATGTCATTTAGTTCTTATAAAACACCCACATGTTCACTGATATCGAAATGTGTTTCTGCCGCCACTGTACTGGGACTGTCGAGGTCTGGAACCCACATCTTCACCTCAAACAGGATCTAATAGGGAATGCAAACACCAAGGGATTTTGTAGACAAAATATTGAGGCCTCTCTGGACCCCATATAGGTGACGGACCCAAGAGCCACCTGAACCTAATACCCTAGCTGTTAAAGACTGTGTTCAGTCACGGTTCTTCCTCTCCACTACCGTGATTCCCTCAGGATGATAGGGTGAGGAATAATGCACAGTCACACCCAATTTTCCCATGGTGTCTCTGTAATCCATAGAGGCTAACGCCGGACCCTGGTCCAAATGGAATGTGGCTACTGCATATGTCCGGATGAAGACTTGCAAGTCTTTTATAACAGTTCGAGCGTCAGCTAATCGCTGTGGCCAAACCTACAGGAATCAAGAGCAGGAATCCACTACTACCATGATGTATTTGTAAGACCTGTCAGAGTGTACAGGTCCGCAGTGGTCCAAATAAACACAAGCGAGAGGCTTGTCTGAGATCAATAGAGGTGTCTGTGGCGGGCGAGCTATGTTGGATACCTTCATCTGCTGGGAGATGTTGCATTTAAGGATGAAATCCTTGGTCTTATTGTATAAACCTGCCCACCATTAGCGTTTCTGCAGTAATGAAATTGTAGCCGCCACCCCTGCATGAGCAGATGCTAGGCCCTAATATGCTGCTAGGATTAATCCTAACCTGCAATCTGAATTAGGTATTACTCTATCCCCCACTTCGGGGATATGAGCAAATGGGATGTTTTGCATGCATAACTGGTAGGTGTATTTAGTTGGAAAACCTTTCGATAAGTGGGTGCCATTGTGCGCAGCGTTGACAGCTGTTATGATGTCTCCATCTATCCTCGTATTAGAACGACTAATTGCAGTGACTGCAGCAGTTTGCACTGTTGCTTTTGTGACTTCATCAGCCATGGAATTCCCTACTAAGTGTATTCCTACACGCTGATGTCTCAGTGTGTGTATTACATGAGTCAGTGGGAGACACTCTTTGAGTTTGGCCGCCCATCCCCAAAGCAGCTTGTGCTTTATTGTCTACCCTTTGGAATATCTGAATCCATTCTGGCTCCAATAGTGTAAGTACTCATTGTAAGACTGGACACAATGATACGAATCACACACTATGAGTGTGGGGAATCTGGGATATAGTGCCAGAATTAGAGCTTTCAGTTCAGCCCGCTGCGCTGTGCAATCACCTAGTGACTGCGTGTAGGTTTTATGCGGGTGGAATTCTCCATCCTGCATTCTACCCTTCACAGCGGCGCATGTTGTAGAGTATTGCTGCTTTGTCCCTACTGCAGGCTGTGCAGAACCGTCAGTATAGATTATGCAATCATACTTATCTAGATGCATGACTTCATTAGGCAGAGGATCTTCATTTTCATATTGCAGACATGCTTATGTTCGTAGTGTAGAGTCAAATATGGAATCTACATCTGTTGCTGTTAGTGAGTTGGCCCATTGTATCCATCTTGGATGTAAAGCTTTTGTTTTTGGAACGCTCGCCTTTGTGTTAGCCTCTAAGGCTGGCACTGGGGTCCCGACAATTATTCGTTTGCCCTGAGCCAATGATCTTTCTCTCACCACAGCAGTCTGTACTGCAATAAGAATCTATTCTGTCAGTGCAAAATGCATCTCTACATTGGTGAATAAATGTGATCAATATGCAATTTGTCCAGTATCTCCTTCATTGAATGTGACATAGATGTATCCTGATGCACCCACAATTGTACGGATCAACAGGTTTGTGGTGTTTACACATGTGTGTAAGTGTTTTGAAGCTAGCATGTCAGCTTGTACTGAACGTAAAATTAGTGTGTGTTCAGCTCTCCAATGTGTACTTGAAAAGTCTGGGCGAATCAAATCATAGAACGGGTTTACCCATTCTGCATAGTTTGGTATGTATGTTCTGCCAAAATGTAGAAGTTCCATTATTGATTGTAGTTTCTTCAATGTGTTTGTTGGTTGTAGGAGTGCACAACTTTCGAGGAAATGAGTCACAAGGCTTCTGCCTTCACTTGACAGCTCATATCCCAAGAACAGGACACTGAGGTAGACTATTTTTGGTTTCTTGAAATTTAATTTGTAGCCCATGTGAGGAAATCCCAAAACTTTGGGATCTACTCTAGTCAAGTGAGGTCATAGGCCATCATCCATTCGGTATAAGTCATCGACATAGGAAATGCCTGGTCATCAAAATATTGTGAAAGTTCTGTTTCCTGGGCTGAAAATAACCCTGGGCAGTTCTTATACCCTTGAGGCAATCGACAGAACTGTTCTGAGAACCGAGCATGCTAAATGCGGTCAAATACCTGCTTTCAGGTGCTATATTTTGGCAGAAATATCCATTGCAAATGTCTAGTGCAGTGTTATATTTTTTACGCACTGTGTTGTTCGTTATTGCTGCACTGTGCGCATTTTGCACAGCGAATGTGCATGTAGCAGTGTTCAAGTGTCTGTAACCTAACACTAAATGATATGAATGGTCTCGTTTCATTACTGGAAACAAAGGATTATTCATAGGTGAAGTGCAACTTTCTTTTACACCTTGGTATTCAAGTTGTGTGAGGATTTCTCTAACTTGTTTTTTAGCCTCATGTTTAATGGGGTATTGCCTTTGTGGTTGTGGGGTTGATCGCACAGGTATGATGTGATAAGGAAAACCATCATCTAACGCCACGTGGTTGCAGAATAATAACCAGAGCTTGCGCTAAGGCCCACTCCAAGGCATATGAATGTTAGCTGCATCTGGGACGAGGTCGGAAAAGGCAGGTAAAATTACTGTTTCTCTTCTGGGTCAACCCATAACAAATTCTGGTGGCCAATTCTTTTCAGCCAAGAGAATGTCATAGCTGAATGATAAGTTCTCCCAAAAGAGAACATTTATGGTACGTTGTAAATGCCCCTCCATTTGAGTTGCAATTCATATACTTGATGCAGAGCACTAAATCTCCTGTCCGGTGTTTCCATCCGAATATAGTCACTCGTTGCTCATGCCTCCAGACATTCCATTAGATTCCGGTGAACTATAGTGACCTCTGCCATGCTGTCCAGCATGGTCAGAGCCGACTCCCTGCTCAGAAGCAGTGTCCTCAATATCTGTGGCATGCTTGACTTCAAGACCAGCCATCTTCTTCTTTTTGAATTGAAGCTTGGACTGTTTAGGTTTGTCTTCCTTTTTTTATTATAAAGTCAGAGAGCATTGTGAGTCCTTCTTCAGTTTCATGTACTCCTCTGTCCTGTGCTCTGACCATCTTCCTCTCTCCGAGCGTTTTTCAGATGACTCCTGAAAGCAATGAGAGGAACGTGTATCAGTATCCTGATATCTGTTAGGTTTTCTAATAGTATCACAGTTACGCAGATTGTAGCATTTTTCAGTGGATTCCTGTTGAGGAGATCCACCCCGTGATTTAGCCTTTTCTTTATTTTTCTTACTATCCCAATTCTTCTTAGAAGACTCAGGTGTCTTCTTCGAGTTATCCTTTTCAGAATTACCCTTAACTTGTGGTTTACTAGGTCTGGCACCCAAATTATCTTCACTGATCAATGCATGGGGTTCCTTAGTAACTTTAGGTGATTTGTGTCAATACTGGTCGCCGTCTTTTACCTGGAGAGATGCGAGGCCTTGCAGAGACAATATCCCACTTCCTGACTGTACCTACCAGTTTGGTTTAATTGTGCAAGCTAGTGGTCTGATCATAAAAGAGGAGAGGGCCCTTCAGGATAGGTGCGTGGATCCCCTGCCAAGTGGTTGACCTGTGTGAAAAACAAGAAGGAATATGTATAACTAATTGGGTTTCCTTTTAGTTTGGCCCTTAGATTATAGTGTCTTCCGCCCCCACCTGTTCACTTAGTGAAGTGAACATATGTACCTGTGAGGCAACTGGCGTATGCATGCACCTGGGTGAGTTGTAAAGAAGTTCTCAAGGTAGGCCCCTAGAGGATGAGGGAAAATTTGAAGCTCAGGGAACACATGGGTTATTGCATCTAGGTGTTTAGGAAACAAGAGACATTATGAGATACCCGAAAAACATACTTCAGTACACCATTTCTTATATGCACCATACTAATCCTATACCAATTATTACCTTGCAGTTTAGTTATCTTGTGAAGGGAATAGCGCGATGTCCTGTTTTTTCACAGGAGAAAAGCGCTCTCACTCTTGCACCAGTCAAATGTCAAAAAGGTGCTCTCACTCGCAGTGCCAATGTCTATTTATCAAACAAGCAAAAAATTTGCAAGAATGGAAAGTAACTATACACTATCTTTGTTCTTAAAGGTTTCTTTTCTTTTACAGGTACCTCTGATGGGCGAGACGATGAAGATCAGCAAAGCAGATGATGGCTTCAGGTAAGTGTCTGCTTCTTGAAGTAGTGTCTGCTCTTGAAGTGTTGTATGAGCGCTGTGCGAGAGGAGGCTCTGAAAGAAGAGTTGTTCTTGTGAAGGCTGTAATTAACAGCTGGGGAGCACTGGTCTGACTTCTTTCACAATAGGCAAGAAACCGGCAGGCTGACAAATCTTGAGGCAAAGCTAGTTGTTTTGCCTTGGGTGTGGTTTAAATACACAAGCTGCTGCTATGCCCAAGGTTTCAGCAGGTGGTCTTCGGTGTGCACTTAGCAGGAGGCTTGAGTATTGACTCATGCGGCTCACAGCAGGAGAGTTCTAAGTGCTTTGCTTGAGTGATGACTCATGTAGCTCACAGCAGGAGAGTTCTAAGTGCTTTGCTTGAGTGATGACTCATGTAGCTCACAGCAGGAGAGTTCTAAGTGCCTCGCTTAAATGATGACTAGTGGCTCACAACAGGAGAGTTCTAAATGCTTTTTGCAGGAGGCTCTTACTGCCCTCTGAGTCAGCACACATCTGAGTTAGAGTGCTCAGTTCTTGAAACAGGGGCATCTTTGGCAAAAGGAAACAGTGAAGTATATAAACAAAACAAAGAAGTATGGGCATTTCAGATGGTACATAGGTATGGAAATACTGGGTTAGTAATGATTGCATGTGTATTTTACATGAACCAAATACTGTGAACATGGGCCTCATGGCCTCTGGGTGTAACTCAGTGTAAGGGGATTGGGGGTAAGGGGGTTGGGGTGATAGAGACAGGTCCCTGACAATTTGCGCTCCTGGTCTTCAGGAGCAACCTGTGTGAGTTGCTGGCAAATAGCCAGCGCTGCTGCTTCCCCTTAAATGTTACTTAACATAATGGCATAAACTGTGGCAAAATTGCTCATCTGTTTCATCCCCAAATCCAGGGCAGGGGCTGCCCGTACTCATTTTGGATCTGTTTAAGCACCTCTGGCAAAACAGCTAATGAGGGTGCACTGTGTGTTCTGGTATATACTGTAGCAAAGACTGTACCCTAAGTGGTGCAGTCTTTCATCAGGGGAGCCATCCCCATTGGAAGGCATATGGTATGAATCCTGTGTTTTTCTTGGGGTGCCGTATGGGGAAACACTGCTTCAAGCTGGTTTGTTTTTGTACAATCCAGAATGAAATCTCCTCTCCTCTGTCTGATGGGAACCTTACCTATGATTGCATTGATGGTCATCGGACTAATTCCAGGCATAGCCAATTGTGGTTGTGCAGCTTGAGCAGCCCTTGCAGGATTTATTGTCATTGTTCGCATCACATATTATCAAACATTTTGTTTATACAATAAACATCATCAATGTTGCCATGCCGAAGTCCCAGTGAGGCTGTCATTGTTGATTCTTTCGTGATAGCTCTGTCACCGAGCGGACAATAAGAAACAACAACATTTTTTGCCATAAACTTAGCCCTTGTACATAATGTTCAAGGTATTGTGATATGCCTACAAAGTGCAAATATAAGCAAAGCCATTTCAGAAAATATTATCCTGCACAGTCATGCAAGCACATGTCTATCAAATGTCATTGTGTTTAAGAAAGAAGGCAACTTATAAAGGTGAGCATATACAATGGTGGTGTTCCTATCCGGGCATAATGTAACACTTTGGTTGTTGAAAATGATTTTATTCTAATAAACATCACTTTTATTGTGCCAGCTAAACATGTTTTAACCTTCATTTAAAGACTATCCATACAAATATTAATTTGTGCCCTTTGTACTCGCTCACATTTTTTTATGTTAAAACCTATACACAAAAGACAATGGTCTTTAGGCACTTAGAAAAATAAGGCCTATTCCATTACATTGTGACATATAAGCCATGCATAGAAACAAAAACACACACTTCTGAAGACACTAGCAATATGGTCTAGTTAACCTTCCATCACATGGTCTTGTGTTAACAGTTAAAAAGAATTAATACGTGTGCATGAGGCCAGAAATGTTATCACACTACATTGTGTCATGGCCACATGAAGAGGTTACAAATGTTTGACTGAAAATGATAAGTATAAGTTTAGGATTATTTTATATGGTATTTAACATACAATTGATGTGAAAGGTAACAGATATGACCACAGCAAGTGGAAAAAATAGTACATCACACATCATGTACTTACAGAAAGGTGGATTGTATTTCTGTAAGTGTTAGGGAAAGCAAACATGTCAGTGACAATGTCAGTTGTTAGCAATTACACCCATATATATACATAAATATATTTGTTACTCATTGGGGTTTGAGGAAACATTTTGTTTGTAAAAAATATATTTTCATAAACTTCTCTTATGCTGAATGTCACCCCCCCCCCCCCTGCTTACAAGAAAAAGTTCTGACAGACAGGGGGTCATAAGCTCTGCAGCATCCACTGTTGGGAAAGGTTCGAGGATCTTTGGTGGTGGACTCCTATCACCAACAACTGGGACACGTTCAGTGGTCGCAGACCACATTATGCTCTGGATTCTGGCTGTTGCCTCCTTGGAGCTGCCACAAGAGGGTAAGTGTTTTGAGTTATAATGTTTTCCATGTTGGTATTAAAGTTGCTTTATATTTAGCAGCTTCAACACTTATATCTGAAACGTATGTTTGGAATGTAAGGTTTGGTGCACAGTTTGCCAAGGTTACTGCATCTCAAGCATCATGCCTATTCCATCCACCTTACTCAAAGTGTATCTAATGCAGTAGTAAAAAGATTGATATGACATCTGACAAGTTTGTGAGTGACTAACAATTCGAAATGTTTTTGAATCCATATATTGAAGAATATACTATATTCAAAATTAAAGGAATATTATTTTAAGTACTCATTGTCATAGCATTATTTTCTTATTTAACTGATTGTAGATGTATTATTCTCTCACAAAGTGAACAATCTCACATCCATTTTACAGCAAGTGCATTAAGACACAATGCACTTGTAGTAATGCAGATGGTGTATGTATCACACTGTGACATAGTTCCTGCCCACTTAAATAGAAATCCGGACCATAGTATTGAAGTTTGAGAACATTTGTCAAGATGTAAATGTGGCACATGGAGTATGAGTGTTGTAAGAAAATTTAATATTATTGTGGGTGACCGACTCCCCAACACAAGGAATAAAAACTCTAGTTAGGATGAACCCTCATATTCACTATATTAGCCTGGGCTTAACCCATTGGTAGCTATGGAATCAAGCAGACATGCTTAACTTGGGGCAATGTGTACATTATTTATGTTGTACGAAAACAATACTAAAGTAAAAACTATAAGGAATAAAAATACCAAACCAAATTCGTAAAATAGAGTACATTTTTATAAACAAAACAAGACCAAAATTTAAAGTAATTTGATAAGGGGAAATGAAGATATGAATTTTTAAACTTTTTGATATAGTGCGAAAAAGGGGAAAGTGCTAATTAGACCAGGGCCTAGGCACAAATTTATTTTCAATAATTACACCTTTGACTGGCACACAAGCTACCTCCAAGTGCAGAATAAACCTGGGCGTAGTTCGCGAAGTAGCGCTACGCGAAGCTACGCAAAGTGCAGTTCGCACTACGCGATCTACGCATAGCACTACGCGAACTGCGTAGTGCACTGTTCGCAATGATTGCACAGTGCCGGATGCTTGTCCGCACTGTGCAATCATTGAAAACGGCATCTTGCACAGTGCGAGCTGTCTTTTACTGCCGCTCGAGTAGATTTTTACTCGAGCGGCAGCTTTCTCAACGCGGACTGGTAGTTTCTCATCGCGAGCGGTCGCGAGCATACGCGACCACTCGCAATGAGAAACCTGACCTCCCTGCGTTGAGAATCTCGCCGGGAGGTTTATTTTCCACGCTCGCGATCGGCAACTTGATGTTGCTGATCGCGAACGAGGAAAAAGTCTCGCCGGGATGTCATTTTGCTTGCTCGCGGTCGCCAACTTGACGTTGAGGACCGCGAGCAAGCAAAATGACCGCTGCACTACGCTGCACGCGTGTTTGCACTGTGCTACGTGCAATTCGCGTTGTGCGAAGTAGCGCAAACTTCGCAAACTACGCGAGCGTAGCGTAGTGCTTTGCCCAGGGTTAGTGCAGAAGGCCTGCACCATCTTGGATAAGAATTAGAATTGTGTCATATGAGATAGTTAGCAGTAAGGTAACCAGGATGTGCTACAAACGTGTGGCTGAATACATTGTCTAGGGAGTGTCCAAAAAAGATCCCCACCCAGCGGATAGTGTAAAACATAAATGAGGCACCCTCCTGAGAATACTTTGCCTACCTGTGGAAGTTCAGAAGAGGACTAGACCCACTGTCTGTGACCTGAGAGTTACCCTGAAGGACTGGACCTGCTCCCTCTTGTACCCAAGACAAAGAAGTGGATTCTAAGGGTGAGATGAAAAACCTCCAGTGTGGCTACAGGAACTAAAAATGTGTAAATGTCCTTGATCATGAAAGGACCAGTTGACCATTTCAAACTGGACCTGGACTGAACTTTGCTGGTGATTTCTGATGGAGTAATTCCTGCCCGATACATATTGTTCCTGAATCCTGTGAACATTGTAAGTGACCCAGAGTAGCTGCTCAAAAATTCCTGAAAAGTTAGGACTTAGAACATTTTTAGATTACCAAGACCTCTGGATCTGTCAGCAGGACACTGGGGCAAACATATCCAACTTTGATCCTACTTCATCGGATACATCTTAGAGTTAGTCCCATTGGAGGATTTTGAGCTCCTTTTAAAAATGACGAAGTCTGAAGTTAAAATATTTGACTGTTATGACTCTGCTGTGTACGACCTGGCTCCATTGCGGTCCACCTGAAATGGTGTCTTTATCTGAGGCTTTCATAGGCTAACATTGCCACTATTTAAACTTTATTTTTTTAGAAACCACATATAAAGCTCACCATATAGATTTTTTGAAATGTTGGTGTCATTTAAAAAAAACAATTTAAAAATTAAAATATGATTTGCCTAGATTGTCAGAAGTTACGGGTGCCTGCTTTGTATTCTACCTTGAAAGGATTAATAAACAATTTAGATTCAAAATTGTATTTCATTTTTAAATTCATAAAAAATTGCAATCGTGTATGTTTTGTATGAACTTGTGAACCTTGACTTTATAAAAAAAATGTTAGATTGCAAACTTACTTGATGTATGGGGGCTGGTTGTAAAAATGACATAAGGAGAGAGACTGAGCGAATACAAGGGATATATTGTAGTGTGGATTGTGGCCTCATTGTCGACATTGCTAAGTTAGCTTAGGCCTAGCTGCCATGATGCCTCCTTTGCACACGTTACTCTGTGACTTTGTTTTTCCAGACTCTGCTTGTGACCGTTCACATTAGAACTGTCTGCCTTTCACCTTTTCTCATGTTCTCTGTGGTTTTCGTCTGCACAAAATGTACAAGGTCGAAAAACAACGTCCCTTGTTTTTGCTGTTCTGGTCAGCCCCTCGCACTTAGATATAACATGAAATACAGCTGCACTGGAGAAATTCGTGTGCTTTTAATATTGTGATCTCCCTGTTGGTGGCACTTGGAGAAAAACCTTTCCAGGGAGAAGAGCTGTGCTTGTCCGATGATGTAAACCTTGCATCTAGTTCTTGAGGTATGGGGGTCCCCCTGACAAAGCCCAGAGGTCTTCTATTTTTATAATAAACTAGTTACTAGCACGGGGAGGGTGGCAAGGCATTTTAGTCCTTTATCCACTGTCTTTATAAAATGCTGTCCCCGTTTGTATTCTATGGAATTGTAACAATGCTTACTGTTTTGTCTTTATGCATTATGTTGCTAGTACTGGCACGTGTACTGTGTCTTAGAGCACGTTAGTTGAAATAAACATTTTAAACTATACTGTGTCTCTTACTACGCACGTTGTGGACAAGTATGAGTGAGTAATGAAAGAGTGTTCTTGCTCCCGCAATTCCTGTAAGAGTCCGTGTTCTGGGATGTCTAATCATTGGTAGCTTCGCTGTAGTACGGAGAACGAATGAGACACTATAGCTAGTCGTATTGGGATTTTGGGTACTAAGGTGTATGGTTGGTACACCACTATACACCGAGGTCCTGTTTTCCTGCGCATAGTTCTGTATATGTGCAGAATCCCCGCAACATGGCGCCACCAACGTGGTGGGCTTCTTATCTGCAAGACGCTTGAGTAGTAGTTGTGCTTGTCCACAATTCCCTTCACTTATGTTTCCGGAAACCTTTGTGAGGGTGTAACCTCCTATATTGATGTTTTTATAGGTTCTTTCAAGCTTGAAGTTATTAAAAGGTGTTCTCTTTAATGTTAACCCTATATTGCGCTGCCACGCACTAGGTTGTTTTTCATTCTTGGTCTTAATGGCTGTGAATATAAATATCCCGGTACATAGCCGCGCTGCGCTCCAAGCTCATTTGACAGCGTATGGAGTGCCTGACGTGGGTGTCGCCCTCATCTTTGTGGTCCAAGCTGATCCGGCTTACCACTTTGAGGTGTTTTACTCATGGGTCACTTTTCCTAATGTTTATCGCCTTATCAGGCTCTTGAAGTACCGCTCACGGCATGGCAACACCGTGTTTGGTTTAATGGCGCCCTCCCACATCCGGTCACCCCGATTCGTTTAGGCCCCTTATCGATAGATGGAGCCACCTGGCCTGTTTTGGCCGGGTATATCCCACATCTATGTCATTTAGCGGTTCCAGTAGATGAACTGCGCGTGTTGCATATGTCTTTAATCCATGTGCACAGAGCTTTAGTACAATATGTTACAGGCAATGTCCAGATGGCCCTCCTGGAGTTGCGGCACATCCAGCTGGACTTGACGGTGTGACCATAAGTCCCGTCATGGTTAATTCGGTGATGGGCAAGCGCCCACAAAATAAGGATGATTTGCCTTATTGGCTTGCAGAAAAATTTGACCAGCTGGAGGCGGAGTTTCCAAATACCTCTCCTGTGGAAAAACACAGGATTTTGACTATTAGTTTGCCAAAAGACTTAATTCCCGAGTTGACAGAATGCAACAACTGGGGCAAGGTATTCGCAGCAGTGTATGCGAAGTGTTTCGGCACTCCATCCATGACGGTCCTCCCCACCATGATTAAGCGTGTACAAGATGAACATGGCCCTGAAGCGGCTGTGGAATTGGGGATGAGACTGGTGGGAGTGTTAGATGTAGTGGCTGATCTAATCCTTCCGAACGTCAAGGGTGATGCAGTCAACTTTCAAGTCGCTAATGCTTTGGCTTTAGTCCCAGAGCCGGACAAGCCTCGCGAATTAGGGTAAAATTATTGCACAGGCTTATAAAACCATTGGCCACAATAGTTTGGGGGTTAAGCCTTTTGCTAAAGTGCAAGCTCAAACACAACCACAACAAAATTCTCAGTCTGATAAAGACGAGAAACCGTTCTTTTCTAAAAAGAACTGGAAGTTGAAGAAACAGGGAAAGCAACAACCAAAACCAGGGTCGCGTGCTGCGTCACCAGTTTCCGTATCTTCTGAACGCACTTATGATTTGCGCGACCGAGCGAGAATTAAATCTCCTGATAGATTTCAGGTCCCTGGCCAGCGTTCTCGTTCTTCACAGGTACCGTTGGCCTCACAGGCTGGTGGAGGAGATCGCCAGGAAAGAGGCAGGGGTCGTGACGCCCCACAGGGACGAGACCAACCTCGACAACCAGGCAGAGGGAAACAAGAAGAATTTCCCCGTTCTCGCCCACAGTTTCAGTAGAAAAAAGTTGCAGCTTTGACAGCGAGATATGCCACAGACGGTGAGAACGAGACTCCTGAATTGGACGTGGGCAGTGACGCTGCTAGACAGCGCCACGGAAGTTATCATAGTGCGGGAGGCACTATGTCCTCATGTGGAGGCGACAGCAACTGACACTTTCATTACTGTCGAGACAGCTGACACCCGAGTGGCACCCCCTGACAGACTATTTAATATTGTCCTTCAAATTGAAGGTGACATTGAACGTGTTATTAAAGGGATTTTTGGGGAAAATCTGACCTCTTCTTACGACATTTTGTTGGCAGAGGCAGATTGGCCGCCCCCATTTGTACTTGCTGCTCCGAGAGGGGAGGAAGTCATCCTTCCGAGCTTTTCGCATCATGTCCCCAAGGACAGAGCGGAGGCGTTAGCGGCTGAATGGGCTGTAGCCCAGGCCCCGGCACTGTACCGTAATCACGTGGACTGGGATGAGGATTCTCCCCCCCATGATATAACATTGCGGTCTCTGCCACAGCCTCAACCCCAATATCCCCTCCGGCGGGAAGCTAAGGGTCCCGTTTCCGACATTCTGACACAGTTAGAATATCAAGGAGTAATTGAAACATGCGTGTCACCAATGAATAATCCCCTTTTCGCGGTTTCTAAACCCGATGGGTCTTACCGCTTGGTTTTAGACTACCGGCATTTGAACTCTCATTGTTGAACCTTTGCGGTACAGAATACCCATAGTTCTGCGCTCGTAGACAGTCTTGTTCGTAAAAAATATAAAACGACACTTGACCTTTCCAATGGTTTTTACACTCACAATTTGTCCCCGGACTGCAGTCAATGGACCGCGTTCACTTCCGGTGGAAAACATTTAAAATTCCGGCGTTTGCCAATGGGCTACAAGAACAGCCCAGGGGTCTTCGCCGCCCGTGTTGTCTCTTTGTTGGACAGCATAGACCCAGATGCGTATTCATACGTGGATGATATATATCTGACAGACGACGAACTATGGCCGCATCTTTCCAGAGTAGACTGCATTATTCTTGAGTTCGCGGTCTTAGGATACAAATTTAATTTTGCCAAATCTCACATCGGAGAATATACTGTGTTGTTTTTGGGCTATGAGCTCAACAATGAAGGTAGGGGCTTAGCACCCCACTTCCTGGAGAAATGCGCACTTCTGCGCCCTCCGACGACCCTGAAAAAACTTAAGTCTTTACTGGGATTTTTGAACTTCGGGCGTTCTTACATTCCCGAATATGCCCAGCGTATCAAGCCTCTTTATGCCTTGATACAACCAACCTTTTCGAAGTCGTGCTGGCTTCCGGAACACTCCACTATACTGCAATCTTTGCAGTCTGATCTACTTGAATCTAAGTTCTTGTTGACTTTTGATAACCACACAAACCTGGTGATTAGAATTGTGCCAGGGGCAGTGGGTTTCACGTACTTGACATTTAACGAAGGTGACACAGTACCTATTGCCTACAAGTCGCATCTATACACTTCTGCTGAGTTGCGTTTTTCAACTGTGGGGAAAGTTTTGACTGCAGTGCAGATGGCGATTCTTAAAGAATGCGCACTGGCACAGGGAAAACGCATCTTGGTTGTCACACCCTATCCTGCCCTGGAGGCAGTGACAAAAGGCAAGTGTACCAAACTCTAAGGCTTTGCACCCCCGTTGGATACAATGGGCTACTTCTCTGACGTCTCCGGATGTCACTTTTATCTTTGATTCCTCTCTTCAGACACAGGAGTTCCTGCAGTATGAATTTGTTCATCCTCCTCCTCTGTCTTTGCTGCCACTTGAGGAGTACAAATGTATCATTTATACCGATGGTTCGGCGCAACCGGCCACGGGTTCTAAGCATGCATACTCAGCAGCATTTGCTATTGTGGCGGGTACCATGGTGAACGGTGAGTTCAAATCGAGTGTTGTGCACACGCAGGCACTGGGAGACAGTACCGCCCAATTGGCCGAGCTGCGTGCTTTGGTGCTCGCACTTGAGTTTGCAGACCCAGATGTGACTACACTTATTGTATGCGATTCGTACTACTGTGTTCAGTCTTTTAATGACAACTTATTCTTTTGGTCTCAGAACGACTATAGAGATTCTAAAGGCAGCGCAATTAAGCATAAAATGCTTTGGGTTCGAGTGGCGGATCTTAAACAACGTCTGCCTCTCGCACAGGTGATTCACACTCTTGGCCACCAGCGTGTGGGCGCACACGCGGTCGGTAACAGTTTGGCGGATGAAGCTGCCAAATCAGCAGTAGCCACGTACTCAGTAGCAGCCGTTACAAGATCCATGACAAAAATAGATAATGAGATTTTGGCAGCTATTGCTGCAACCAAGGAAGGTACTAATTACCCACAGGGTTTCCCTTCAAAGTACTCTTATCACTTAAGTCCCGACCATGTTCCTTCTGTAAGAATTCCAGACGTTGGTGATCGGCTGATTCCCAACGCGGACCGCAGACAGTCTTTGATAACAGCCGCACACGAAGGCTTGGCTTCGGCCCATGCTGGCGTGTCTGCAACTGTTTCACTTTTGCAGCAGCATTACTGGTGGCGTGGTTTATATAAATAGACCCGTAATTATGTCCTTTCTTGTGACATTTGTCAGCAGATTAAGCCCTCTATGGTTACACGTCCGCCACAAACACAGCTCTGCATTTCTAATAAACCTTTTGGTTGTATATACCTTGATCACTGCGGTCCATTTTCTTCTGATACTGCATATAAATATATCTTAGTTGCAGTTGATTCGTGCACACGTTTCATCTGGGTTTGGCCACAACGCAGTGCTAACGCTCAAAATGTTATCAGGGATTTGCGTGTCTTTGTGGGAATTTTTGCCTGTGGCACCTTCCATTCCGACCAAGGTCCAGTGTTCGCCTCTAAGGCGTACAAGGACGCGATGATGTCTATGGGGGTGCTGGTGCAATTTTCGTCCCCATACAGGCCTGAGGGCAACTCAATTGTGGAGCGAATGAACCGTGACTTAAAGCAATCCTTGACAGCTAGAGTCTTAGGTACTGGCAGGAACTGGCTGGCCCACTTGTATGGCGTGCAACGTGCACTTAATAATCTACCTAGAAGATCTCTGGGTGGGCGGACCCCATACGAAATGCTCTTTGGCATGCAGATGTTTGTGCCAGACCTTGATGGGCTAGACTTGGTAGCGAATGCCGCAATCTTTGACGTAGATAATCATTCTACTATGTTGCAGGACTTACAAGAGACCCGTGACAGACTTGCAAACAAACACTTACCTTCAGCCACTGACACTGCGTTGCAGATTCCGGTTGCCGGGTGGCTTCCGAAGATTGGAGATCTGGTCCGAGAGAAGGTGGAGAACAAAAAAGAATTTGGCCCCTCTTATCGTGCACCGGTTCCAGTTCTTGGCTTGAAGGGTACTCGTACAGTCATCTTACCACCGCTTCCTGGTCGCAAAGACAACAGATACATCTCAGTGGACAATGTCAAGCTACAACATCTGGCCGATCCTGAATAGTGTAACACCTGCGGTATCATGTCCAGCAATTTCAAGAAATCCTGTTCGTGGCCCTCCAATCTCCACAGGCGCTGATGTTGCCATTGGGATGGTCGCTTTGCCAGATCGCCTGCTCAACCTCCCGGCTTCCTCCTGCAATGAGGAAACCGAGTATACATACCCCGCAAGTGAGTCAGTGGCTCATTTACCTACAACACCTCTGAACCCGACTCGTTTTTCCTTTGATTCGTCTTCCACCTCATCATTTGTCCCAAGCAAATTCAGTATTTTTGCATCCTGGTTCAGAGACAATTTTTTGGTCCCTCCATGTACATACATCTGGTTGGTGCTATTCCTGATTTTCCTGTTCATGTCCATTGGCTTTGTGACAGTTTTTTTCTTGCTCATCAATGGTCACTACTTGCCAGAACGCTCTGCGGTGAACTCTGTGGCTGGAACTTTGGCTCCGCATTCTTCTTCTCACATCATGAAGCGTGATCACACATTTGTGAACATTTCCGCCTTTCCAGTTGCAGATGGCATCATATGGGATGCGGTGAATTTCCAAATTCATGGACCGACAGAAATTATTAATGTTCCTAATGTGCTTCGTGTTTCCATGGGTGATGTGGTAAAGAGGAATATTCATTCAGATGATTGGGATGTGCATGCCATTGAATCGTTATTTTCTGATTTGAAATATTATGCTGCTTTTAACGCTGAAGATTTGTACTTAAATTCTGCTAATTATGCCGATTTGTATTGTTACCAGCATTACGGCAACCATTTTCTGCATAAACCCAGTAAAATTCGAGGTAGTTTCAATTACACCCAATGGGAACATTGCCCGACCCCTCTGCAAGGTAGCTCCCAAACACTGATAAATAAATGTACCTACTTTACAGACTTTGACAGATCTAACCCAGGGTCCTATTATTTTAAATTGAACATTTCTTCAAATCCAAAGGTAATGTTGACCCACACAAAATTGCTATATTCCAGTTCCTTTATGGACGCATTAGCGGTGGGTGGCTATGAGCACTGGAAAAACACCATTGACTTGAAATCTATTTGGGGCACTAAATCTTGGCAGGTACACGGTACAGAAGCTTTGCACCGTGCTTGCCTTATCCCCACACAAAAGTTATTTTTAAACAGTACTATATATCAAACAACTTGTTTGGGTTTGGCAACTTCCAAACAATTGAATGCACCTTCCACTTCTGCGTTGTCTTCCTGGCCGAACAGAAGCTTGCATTTAAATATTTCCCTTGAAACTTTGCAAGCGTTGTTTCAAAATAATTCGTTTAATGTCTCTGCACTAGATCGGTCAGCCTGGTTGGTGTGGCCCATACCATCTAATGCATGCCAACTGCGTTTTCATAACTCTGCTCTGGGTTACAAACAGGATAGACGAGATCCACGGTTTTCTGAATCACGTATGGTTACGACATATTCAGTTGGTAAATTATGTAAACAGTGGTTGCAGCACTCTACATTAGATTCCGTAAAACAACATTTATCCCTCCTATCAGACAACATCGATCTGGACGATTTTGTTCTAGGACCTCGAGGTCCAAGACCTAAAAGATTTGTTTATGCGACTTACAATGAAATCTGGAAGCTTTCACAAATAGAAGCTGCTTCCCGTTTACGGGAAATAGATCAAGCAAATCTAGAAAAAGTGCTTGCTGTTGTCGACAATAGTATTAACACCCTGTCTTCCCGCATTTACACATTAGAGAATATTGTTTCATCTGTTGTTGATATTGTACAAGATGACGTGTCTGTGTTATATCATGGTCAGAATCAATTGCGTTCAGTAATGCAGTTTGCATGGACTTTGCAAACACTGAAAATGGGGAAGGTTCCATGGCATTTTTTAAACACATCTGCCTTGTTCTTGCCGTTTAATTTAACTGAGAAACAGCAGTTCATGTCCATGAAAGATGCAACATACACTCTTCTACATATCGAAAAAATAGATCCTTTACCATTCCCTGTGGCGGAGACTGACTCTGCAGTGTGGCTGGTACACGGGGTTATCACCTTGCCTTTTTCTTTATTTGAATTCAGTTCATGCATGAAACATTATCTGGTTGGCCGTTTTGAGCCTTTGGGTAGTGCCTTTTTACACGAACTACGGTCCCTACCTTTCACATACAGATGCCTTAGGGATGACAAGGAGGTATTTCTCACAGGGGAGACTTGCGATTCTACCGTGGGTCATTCCCTAGTTTGTAAAAACATTAAATTGCACGGGGCTTGTAATGTTTCTGCCCCGAATCTTGCTTGTGTTTTAAAGGGCATTCCTGTTCCTGTTATATCACCTACTTTCACTATGCTTGCTAATGGTAGCTATCTCCTTTTAAATAATCAAGACTGCTGTGGGATGCAGGCAGGCATACCCTACATTGTAACAGTTTCTCAACGCGTAGTGTGCTGCAAAAATGTGCTTTTTCCACCCCTGCGTGGGAAGTTAGATAGTTCCATTTGGCCTTACATACCGACTTTGAAGGCAGATTTCAATAAATTGAGCAGAATAAAGGCGCTATTATTAAACCAGGAGGTTATGCTCACTTCCGCACGGGAGACCTTCGTCCTCCAGGTGGCCAGCACCCACAGTGAGATACAGGCCCTTTTGAACACAAACCTCCCCCAACATTTCGGTGAACTGATTCACCGTATATTCAATGCTTCTAATACCGAGGGTCTTGTGCACTTTTTTAATGTTGTGGGCTCTGGCCTTTTGACCTCCTTTCAGACTATATTTGGTGTAATTCCGGCTTTTATTCATTCTATTTTTTCCAGCGTCTTTGGTGGCTTCCCATTGATCCTAGCCTTAGCTGCTGGAATATTGCTTTTACTTTGTCTGTTGCGCAATGGCTGCACCTCCTGTGGGCCTACACAACCCTGGGTGACTGCGGATGCTCCATGAACGCATGATTAACAGCTTCGGCATCCTGCCACTGGTGACACTCAGCGTGTCTTATGGACTTTCCTATCGCTTTGCGTATTTCACTTGCGTGCAACCTGTGATGTCCTGCTTACGATGTCCGTTCTCTTGGTCCTTGGATATTTGCCTCTCCAATACGTCTTGTTCGGACCCGGATTTCGGCCAGTTAATGGGCCCCTTAGTGGCCCATGAACGGGAATGTTCCGGTGCTGGATTAATGGCGCGTGTGGCTGCACTTGGTGTCTTGGCGCAATGGGATATCTGGGCGGCTGCTAAGAATCTCCTACAACGAAGTTATCTTGAGTATCACGCAAGTTGTCCCGCAATGCTGATCGCTGCTCCCTATTGTGAGGAGCATGAATGCAGTTTTGATTTGTTGAACTGGATGGCATCTCTTTTTTCGGACGATGACAATGATGTCTTTTTGGAAGGTGTTGCAGTTTTCTGCGCATACACTCTGTTGGATTAGTTGCATTGACTCTCAATGAACTGCATAGCTGGATTTTTTTATTCTCTTTGAGTGACCTATTTTCTGGCCCTATCTAGAATTTTTTTTCCAACGTTTTTTTTTACTCTCCCTTTCCTTCAAAAGGACATTTCCCACCCATAGACGTTTACATTCTGCTCCATCTATTCGAACTCTGTTTTCGTCCTATGTCTTGACCTATGGACTGACCAGGGGAGGGTGTAGTGTGGATTGTGGACTCATTGTCGTCATTGCTAAGTTAGCTTAGGCCTAGCTGCCATGATGCCTCCTTCGCACACGTTACTCTGTGACTTTGTTTTTCCAGACTCTGCTTGTGACCGTTCACATTAGAACTGTCTGCCTTTCACCTTTTCTCATGTTCTCTGTGGTTTTCGTCTGCACACAAGGTACAAGGTATTATATTGTGATCTCCCTGTTGGTGGCACTTGGAGAAAAACCTTTCCAGGGAGAAGAGCTGTGCTTGTCCGATGATGTAAACCTTGCATCTAGTTCTTGAGGTATGGGGGTCCCCCTGACAAAGCCCAGAGGTCTTCTATTTTTATAATAAACTAGTTACTAGCACGGGGAGGGTGGCAAGGCATTTTAGTCCTTTATCCACTGTCTTTATAAAATCCTGTCCCCGTTTGTATTCTATGGAATTGTAACAATGCTTACTGTTTTGTCTTTATGCATTATGTTGCTAGTACTGGCACGTGTACTGTGTCTTAGAGCACGTTAGTTGAAATAAACATTTTAAACTATACTGTGTCTCTTACTACGCACGTTGTGGACAAGTATGAGTGAGTAATGAAAGAGTGTTCTTGCTCCCGCGATTCCTGTAAGAGTCCGTGTTCTGGGATGTCTAATCATTGGTAGCTTCGCTGTAGTACTGAGAACGAATGAGACACTATAGCTAGTCGGATTGGGATTTTGGGTACTAAGGTGTATGGTTGGTACACCACTATACACAGAGGTCCTGTTTTCCTGCGCATAGTTCTGTATATGTGCAGAATCCCCGCAACAATATTTCTAGAGTGTTCACAATGTACAGCATGTGCATGAGGTAGGTTGAAGCTATGTGCATTCCAGATACCTCTTCATCCTTACCAAAAATTGCAGAGCCCACCTATATGGAGTAGGACTCAAAAAGAAATGAACCAACAGGGGTACTGCAGAGGACTTAGCTTTAGCAGGAATGAATTCAGACCTGCTCTGGCAGATATTAGAGGGACTTACAACTCTTGCAGGATTTAAGGACTATCTTAAGGCCATTTATTTTTCTTGTCTCATGTTTTCCAAGTTTGTCCTGGTAAAGAAGTAGTTGCAACGAAGTTGACTCAAGCCCAAACGCAAGGTACAACTTGAGGTAAAGTCCAGCACTAGAATAATTCCTGAAATTTGAGGAATGCCTTTTATCTTTAGAGGGAGAACAAAAATTGAAATATGTACAGTGCATGCACTGTGTCACACTCGGCCCAGTAAAGATATAGCTATGCATGTACTTTGCACATTGCGTACATTTCATATGTTTGCGTGGGCAACCATATTAGGACAGATATTCTGGAAGCCAAAAAGTAGGAGGAGGATTACCACCAGAACGTAGGAACAAAGCATGCATGCACAAATATTCTCTGTTTGTTCTAAGTTGTACATGAAGTCATTCAATGATTTAGGAGTAGCTGTCCTCTTCCTTGCAGTAGATGTGAGACTATGGTGATCTCAAGTGTGATGACAAACCTCATTCCTACCAGGAATAATGTGACTTTGAATTCATATCTGGGTCATCAGTGTTTCTTTGAGTGAGCGTTGAAAGGAGCTACAGGATTTGAAATGAACCTGTGGTGGATAATATGTGTCTGTTGGTCTGTGGGTGGTTAGGCAAACCAATTTTATCTTCATGAGAGGGGCACGGGCTGCCTTTTTAGATAGTTGGGATATCCCCTTTTGTTCAACCAGGCACTGTGAAGTGAGTAACATGTGGGACATGTATTTGCAAGACTTCTTTAATGCATGTCCCTGGCCTGCTCAAACGTCCTCTGGTAGATATGAGTTCTTTGATAATACTTGCTGATTTGATTACTTCCTTGGTTTCTATATGTTTGGTAATAATGAAAGAGACATTTACGTAAGGTGAAGGTATAGAAATATAAGGGGAAAATTCTATGTGGGTGTTAAATTGTGAATGACTTTTTCAGAGCTTCCAGGTTAATAAGTTCATGGAAACTGAATAATTCTCCCTTAACTAACTGTTTTATTTAATAAATGAGCTTTGTGGGGGGGGGGACTATTTTCTACCTGTTCATTGATCTGCAGTATCTTCTCAGTTGTGTCTCTTGCAATATGATTCATCATTATCTGTTGAAACATTGCTACATTCAGGTTGTTTCGTTCTTCACTGTACCATTTTGATGGGGTCAAGTATCATAGTTATATTTAGAATGAAAGTAAGATTTCACATAGGTGTAATGCTTTGTAGTGTCTCCTGGTTTTGAGTATAAAGTGTTATAAAGATTTTAAAGGTTAGATATTTCTATTTATAGAGCTGTCTCATCCAAATGTTGAGACAGTGGATGTTGCTGTGATCAGAAAATGATATGATCATAGTTTAGGTGGCATTTTGAAATTGGTCGTTTTGATGTTGTTTGATGACTGTTTGGGTCATGTTCATTACTTTTCCACACCACAGGGTGTTGGGCCACTTCCGCAGAGCAGTTTTTATGTTGAATGAGCGCAAGTAACAAATGATTGAAATTTAATAAATATAACATATTTATTTTTTTGTTTTTGCACAGCACATCGAATATGTTGGAGGTTGTTAATGTAATATTGAAAATGTACTGCATATGAGGTACCATTGTTCTCTCTTCCCATATTGCCTAATAGGCCTATCCACTTAGATCATTAAACTGGACTGAAACCTATTTCATTGTGACGAGGGTTGTGTGGGGTCAAAAACTGTGATTTATGGGGAGCAATGGTTGCCTTGCAAAAAATATTTAGCAGATATCACTGTTTTCTTAGGTTTTGCCTTAGCCACAGTAGTGTCCTTTCAACTTAAATTTTATTTTAGGTCCTTCTATTTTTTAAAAACAAATATTATGTTTTTTTTAGTAAAGAACCATAATTTCACTTTATCACATTTAAAGTGAGATGCTGTTATTTTAATAGTATTCTTTGGCCCTTGAGAAAGTAAGACGCTGGTCAACAAAGCCATTTGCCATGATAAGTGGTCCCTAGAAAATCCTGTTGGACTTAGAATGGGAAACATTGTTTTAGGTCACCGTAAATAAATTTGCCCACCCCTCACCATCGATAGATCTGTCTGATATATGAAATGAAGAACCTCTGCTAGGCAGGTCCGGAGTCAGCTAATTTTCATACATACTTGTCCCATGGCACAAAGGTTGTACCGAAAACAATATTATCTGCAACTCAACCATAAATGCGGATCCACTTGCAATATATGTATGTTGGAAATCAGGTTACTGGTTGAGGGAGTTGAAACCACAATCTCTGTCAGGGTTAAAAACAAGCAAACCCCAAATTAACCTTTGCCTAACCCTCTGGTAGCTTGGCACAAAAGCAGTCAGGCTTAACTTAGAGGCAATGTGTAAAGTATTTATGCAGCACTTCAAACAGTAATAAAGTGAAAACACAACACAAGAAAAATCCCACACCAATTTAGAAAAATTGAGTAAAATGTAATAAATTATATGACATCAAAAATACAAAAAAACAATCAGTCAAACCAGTGATGTGAAATTATAAATTATTAAGTAAAAAAAGCGCCTAACAGCACAAAGCACCAACTGTGGGTATCTGGTTGCGCCGGACTGGAACAAAGTCACAAGGTCAGACCAACTGTACTGGAGCATCAGCCAGCTACACGGACCAAGTTAGGCTTGTTGAACAAAAGTACTTTTAATCCTGGTTTTATGAGCATTGCAAGATCCCGCATTGAGGATGCGTCATCCAGGAGCGGTTCCGAGGGGTTGTGAAGCTGCTATGCAAGGTCCTGCATCATCATTGAGGATGCTGTTGACAAAGAACTTGTAATGCGAAGGCCTGTGTCGAGGATGCATTGTGCAGCAGTGGTTCAGAGGAGACTTCAGGCTGAGGTGCGGGGTCTTGCATCAGGGAGGTGTAGCGCAATGGCAGTTCTGAAGAGGAGTTGCCAGGAGATGCGTTGCACTGCGTGGGTTCTGCCTACAGGTCCACAGCTGGGCTGGCAGAGCACCTTCAGGCCCACTTCCAAGTGTCCAGGACTGGGGTGCCACTACATGGGGGGGGGCAATACTTACATCAAACTGAGTCCAGGTGCAAGGTTTGAGATGGTTGGAGCCTTTTCTGTCTCTGAGGCTCTGATCAGGAGGCCAGCCAACTAGCCCTTGGAGTCACTCTGGCAGTCCTGGGTTCAAGATGAAGGTCCGGTCCTTTCACTCAGGCAGCTGGGCAGCAGAGTAGCAGGGCAGCAGAGTAGCAGTCCTTCTTGCAGAAGAACAGCACAGCAGTCCTTCTGAGTCTTCAACACGTTCAGAGGACGAGTTGGATCTGAGAGTTCAATATTTATACCTGGCGCCCTCTTTGAAGTCGAAGAAGGTTCTGGAGGTTTCCACCCCCAGAGGTGTTTGGAATTTCCTGCCTCCCTACCCTGGCCCCAGCTTGTCTAGGGTCACAATAGACTAGTGTCAAACACTTTGTTAGTGTGCTCAGACGGAGTCTTTGTGATGTGTAAGTGAGTTAGGTGGCACCTCCGCCCCATCAAGTCAGAGATGGCCCATCCTGCCAACACCTATGCTCTTTTGTCTCACTGTCTGGGAGAAATATACAAACACCAACTGCCAGCTACACCTAGTCATGTGACTCAGGAAACAAGCTGCAGGCATATATGGTTTGGCCAAGAAAATGCCAACTTTCTAAAAGTGGCATTTTCAGAATTGTGGCTTAAAATCCAACTTTACCAATAAAGAGGGCTTTAAATTACAATTCTTTAGACACTAAACTCAACATAACTACCTGCTCCCAATTGAAAGTTATAACTTATCAAATGTAATCAGTGAACCCAATATTATCCAATGGGAGATGTAGGCCTTGCAGTAGTGAAAAACAAATTTAAGAATTTTTTACTACCAGAACATGTAAACGTTAAAAAGTGCATGTCCAACTTTGTAAATACACTCCACTCCACCCTATGGGCTGTTCATGGCCTACCCTAGGGGTGACTTTGTATTAAAAAGTAAGGTTTAGGTTTGGCAAAAAGGTTTATCTTGCCAGGTAGAAATGGGAGGTTAAACTGCACACACTGGCTGCAATGGCAGGCCTGAGACATGTTTTCAAGGCTACTTAGGTGGGTGGCACAATTAGTGCTGCAGGCCCACTAGTAGCATTTAATATACAGGTCTCTGTAGTACCACTTTACTAGGGACTTACGAGTCAATCAAATGCGTTGATTGGGTGAAAGCCAATTCCCCCATGTATTAAGGAGAGAATGCACTCACTTTTGCACAGAGTCCTAAGGCCAACAAAAACAAGATCAGCAAAAATTGAGGCTGACAGGTCTAACACTGTACATACATATTTAAATAACTGCAGTGCTATTGAAATAGGTTGGGGGTGTTTCCAGCATGGTATTGACCAGGTGATGGAGTGCATTGATCAATACCTACCTTGGTGTGTCCTTACGTTTGAATAATATTGCTTAAATTAATGCCTTGAAGCTTTTGAAACTATTGTTTTTTTTCTGAAACACTAACATGCAGTTGGTCAAGTGAATACTGACCTTTCCTATGATTGGTCAATTAGCTTTACTTTTCAGTACTTAATCATCTGCTTCAGGCTTATGAGTTTATCCAAGTGACCGGGTTCGGTACAAAGTGATCTCTGCAGAGCCAAGGCCCATTCTTCTGGTTTTCAAACCAAAACACTCAGACTTGCATATTCACTGATCAATTTAACAATTCCACCAATTTCCTGTATTTTCTTTAGTTTATGCAAGAAGGATCACAACCTTCCCCCAAAAACCCAGAACACAAAGGAATTTCTGGCAGAGTTCTTCCTTGAGAAGACAGTCACTCATATTTTTCCTTTCTTAACATACCACCATCACATTCAAGTAATGCTGCTTTAGTTCTGCATAAAAAAAGTATTCTAATATTATCAAGTTGAGGCTTCCCAGGCACCACTTGTTCAGACTCCAAAGACTGCAGAATGCAGCAGGCCAAATTGTGTTATACATGGTTATATGTCAGGATATCTACCACAAAAATAATGTGCCACAAGAATATTATAGCAAAAATATAGACACATAAATTATTGTGGAAGCAAGTATAGATTTCCTATTCTTAGCATCACATTTCCATATATTGAAGATATATATGTGATGATGGTTCATATATGTAGAGTTAAGTAGAGTAAACCTATATTTTCCGATATATTCCTTCCTTATCAATATTTGGTCATGAATATATTTTGGTCTTTGATATTTTGGCTAGAATTTTTTTGTGGCACCATATTTAAAACTCGATATTCTGCTCCCTTACTGCTTAGATATTATACACAGTGCACTTTACAAAAAGGTGCCATAATTTTTTGAAGAAATATGTAAAGGGTATACTCAGAGGAGAGGCCTGAGATCTGGGAATCTTGCTCTTTTAACTAAAGCAAAGTTCAAAGAGTCCAGATGTGGCAGGTAGCCCTTTTCAATCCCTGTGGTAAAGGTTTGGAGTGACCTTTCACTGAGCACATGGTGTTTATAAAATACTGAAACCTGTCTTAGCAGATTGCTGTTTAGACAGGCCCTGCCAGAGGCTGAGTTAGCCAGAGTACCAAAAAAGCCCCAAGAGGGTATATATATTATGGTTTACAAATGATATAACCTAGCATAACAGGTGTAAACAGTACATTCAGTGGGCTGAAAAAGGTGGAGAGTCTCTAAAAGGGAGTGGACAAAGGGGCATAACTAAGAACCATTTGTAAGAGGTGTGACTTTTAACTAGGAGTATGTCCTAATGCATGCATCTTACAATCACTTCTGGTCTTTATCGTTTCCACGTCTTCCTACTGATTCCTGGTCCTTCTAGTGGTCCTGATTATCTTCCTATTGGTGGTTTTGCTTCTCGTGGTTTTGTCCATCTGATAGCTGTTCTACTCCACCTGTATCTAATTTCCCTTCTCTTCACCCTTCCGGTTCTGGTCCTACTGTTGGTCCTGTCCAAATCCTTCTGCTGCCTCTGGCCCTTCTGGATTAACTGGTCCTAGTAGGCCTTATGTTCCTCCTTTTCTTTCACCATCTCCACCTGGTCAGTCTAGTCCTCCTGGTGGTCCTGATCCCCCAAGTCCTCCTGGTCCTCCTCCTCAACACCTAGCACTCCTGGTCTTCGTTTTCTTCCTCCTGGTATTCACCTCCTCCTGGTCCTCCTCGTGGTTCATTCCCTTGTGTTCCTAGTCAGTACTTAATTTGTAAAAGAATAATTTTTTAAGAAGCCCGCTGGCGCGGCTACCAAATGTTGAGGCTGCCAAATTTCTAAGATTATCTAGTCTTAATTTATTCTCATGCATTTTTCATCCACCAATTTACTCTCCCAGACCCTATTTCACACTCTTGCAAGTTCCTTTTCATTCATACTTTCTCCGTTTGCCACTGTTTTTCATTTTTCGCTTCCTTTTTCTTACCCGTTTTACTTCTTTTTCTCTAATGTTCTGGGAAAAATTCTGAGGATTAAAAATAAGCCCAGGTCTAAAAAAAAAAAGAGTGCCGGTTGACCCCACTAGCAACCACCAGCTCAATTAAGAATGGTTTCTAGTACTCATGGTTGTCCTGGCCCTCCCCGCATCCTCCTCTTCCTGGTCCTTTTTCATCCTCTTCATTTTTCTCTCCTCACTCTCTGACTGCTCCCACCTCCTTCCCCACCACTCTCACATTCTCCCACCTTTGAACTCAGTTAGAAATGATTTCCAAGCAGTTGTATACTGATGTGATTCGGTGTCCCTCTCACAGCCTTGAGTACCAGTGGCTTAGCAACGCTGACAAGGGCCCTAAGGCAAGTAAGGAAAATGACCCCACTGCCCCATGTTTGGGTAGTAAAGTAGGCCGCATTCATCCCTGGGCCAAGGGCCACTGCACCTGCTGCACAGTTGTCAATACACTCCTTTTCACACAGTGAACCCATGCTTTGCAGATGTGCCTAAAGGAAACAGTGAGGCCTATTTACAAGGGCATTGTGCCACAGGAACGTCACTTTTAATCACGTTTTTGTGGCGCAATGCCCTGCTCCATATTTACAAAGTGGCGTTAAGCCACTTTTTGTGGCTTAACGCCGCTTTCTAAATATGGTTCATTTTCATGCAGGTATCTGCATGAAAGGGGCATGCAATGGGAATTGCTGTGGATTTTCCACCGCAACACCCATTGCTTTTTGATGCTGCCCCAGATTCACAAGGAGGTGTAAGTCTGAGGCAGCGTCAAAAACTAACGCCATGCAACAGCAGTCATTAGAATTGTGAAACGAGGAGAAATGCTTTTATTTCTTCTCATTTTTGCTTTTTCTATGTGTGCTGCATTTTGAAGCACACATAGAAAGAGCAAAACACCTTTAATGGTTGTTTATGTGTAGGAAGGTGTCCCTCCAGGCACATAAAGAATCATTAAATAATGATTATTTGCTACTTCTATGTGTGCTGCATTCTGCAGCACACATGTCTATGTGGGTATACTTGTAGAGTGCACTGCTACTCCAAGGAGTGTCCTGGCGCTAAAGCTGAGAGGTAGTAGCATGGGAGAAGGTTTAAGGGCAAGAGAAAAGCCAGGATTTCAGTTTTTTTCGGAACAAGGGTGTGGATTCAATGCTCCTCAGATGGAGGGGCATTTTGTTCCAGTGGAAGGGTCCAAGGAAGGAGAGAGCCTTACCTCCCGACCTAGACTTTTTAAAACGGGGGACATTGGCCAGCAGCAGATTGGAGGAACGAAGATTTCTACGTGGGGTGTAGAAAGAAATCCTACGTTTAAGGTAACCTGGTCCTGCCCCATATAGGGCTTTCTGTGTGACAAGCAGAGTTTGAAAGATTATTCTTTTCCTTACAGGGAGCCAATGAAGGCTCCTCAGAAGGTGCGACACATGCGTATTTCGAGGGAGCTCAAAGATGGTACGGGCAGCTGCATTCTGGACAAGCTGAGGCCTGTCCAGCAAAAAGCTAGGCATGCCGAGATAGAGTCCGTTCCCATAGTACAGCCTGGATATGATCAGAGCTTGAATCACCTGTTGTCTGGCAGCTCTGGACAGAAAAAACCAAAATTTCCGCAGAAGACGCAACAGAGCAAAACAGGTCCCCACTACTGCATTGACTTTGGCGCGGAATAGCAGCTGGTTACCCAATTTAAACCCCGGATTTTTCACCACCAGGTTATTCACTGAGGGGGTGGGAGCATCCGCTGGCAAGAAGACCTGCAGAGGAGTCTCCGCAGCCATGCCAAAAAAGAGTAGCTCTGTCTTACCAGCATTACATTTCAACTGGTTGGTGGCCAGCCAACCGAAGACAGCCGAGAGGAAAGAGCTGATTAATGTACCCGGACAAGGCTTGTTTTCCTTCCATGTAAACAACAGCTGTGTGTCGTCTGCATAGGACACAATTTTAGCCCCCAAAGATTCGGCCATCGCGGCTAATGGAGTGAGGTAGATGTTAAACAGGATCGGACTCAAAGCTGAACCTTGTGGGACCCCAACCTTCAGTGAGCGAGAAGAAGCTGAGTAGGGATGACACAAGACCTCCTGCCCCCTCCCCTCTAGAAAAGATGCCAGCGATTTCCATGCCAAACCCCTGATGCCAATCGTGTGGAGCCGGGTCAGAAGCATCTGGTGCGACACCGTATCGAAGGCGGCCGATAGATCTAACAAGATCAGCAACGCCCTCTCTCCTGCCTCCTGACTCAGCTGGATGGAATCCACCACTTCTAACAGAGCGGTTTCGGTGCTGTGATTAGGGCGAAAGCCCAACTGGCTGTGGTGAAGTACGCCGTTCTTTTCCAGAAAAGAGGATAGCTGCTGGTTCACAGGTTTCTCCAGAAGCTTCAAGAAGGCCAGAAGCACGGAGATCGGCCTGTAATTGGCCGGATCAGAGGGATTAGCCTGGGCCTTTTTTAACAGTGGAATGACCTTAGCCTGTTTCCATTTAGTGGGGACCGTGGCATATGAAAGGGAGGCATTTATTAGCTGATTCATGTGTGGATTAATTGCTTCCACTCCTAGTACCAGAATAGAGGCGGGGGCAGGGTCCAATGGAGAGCCAGATTTGAGGCATTTTAGAGCCCTTAGAGAGTCCTCCAAAGAGATGGGGTCGAAAGAGTTCAAGGAACAAACTTCCATAATAGAGGGTCGGATGTCATTGAGAATTTCCTGAGTATTGGCCCCCTCTAAGGCCGGCCCTGATAATCCATAATCCACCACGGGTGGAGCGAGGCTGGCCTGGATAGACACAATTTTTTCTTGGAAGAATGAGGCCAGGGTCTCACACCATTCCTCAGAGGGTGGTTTCACATTGGAACCGACTTCTGGCACGGAAAAGGACCTCACAATTTTGAACATCTCTCTAGAGTGGTTGTCTGCCTTTAGGACTCTGGCCTCAAAATAATTCTTTTTTGCTATTTTAATTTCTTTATAATAGTTACCTAGCTCTACTTTATAGCCTGCTTTGGCTACTGGACAGTAGTTTGTCCTCCATAGCCTCTCTTTGCGTTTACAGGCCAGTTTCATTTTTTTAAAGTACGGGGTGAACCAAGGACTAGGCACTTTTGACCGAAACTGTTTGGTGCCGCTTTCTGGAGCCAGAGAGTGACAAGCAGACTCAATCCAGTCCTCAACCAGGCCTACATCAATGCTAATCTTGCCAGTCAGGGAAGAACTAGTGGCTTCAAGCTTATTGATCAATAGGTCCGATTTAATTTTGCTGAGAGCACTGACAGTACGGGGAGAGTTGCTCTCTTTGAGAGGGAGATTACTGAATTTTGGCCATCTGAACCTAAGGAGAAAATGATCCGACCAGACCAAAGGCGCGGGAGGGTCGACATCAAGGGGAATTGACGTGAATATTTGGTCCAGCGTATGTCCGGCCAAATGTCACATAGACGTAACAAATAGCCATTATGGATTGTTTGTGTGCAGGAAGGGACACCTTCTTGCACATAAAACATAATCATTCCCTGCAATGCAGACACACTTGCACTATGGCACTAGGGTGCCTGCATTGGCGCTAGACAGGTAATTTTAGCGCCAGTGCTAGGGAAAACACAGGGGTGTGCCGTATTGTAGTAAATAAAGCGCATCCCTGCCTTTTCGAAATGTCAGAGCGCAGCGCTGCCTAATTTGTTGTAAATATGCCCCAGTGTCTCTTAGCAAGATAACAAGGTATGCTGGGCAGCAGCTGCAGGACAGAAAGCACGCTTCTAAGCTTAACTTCAAATACATGTTTAGCTTTAGAAATGCTGATAAGTAGGAGTATGAACATCTGCAGTTAAGCCACTCAGAGGACTTAGCAGGGGAGCGGGCCCAAATCTGCACTAGCCAGATGACATTAATAGCCAATCAACCCTGCATCGAAGATAGTCATGAAATGTTCTGCTTTTTTGTTGTTATTTGTAACCGACATCCAAATCATCATTGCCAACAGGGTCAGGAAAAGAGAACAAGATAGCGACCTGTTTGAATTTCCTTTTTTACTGCTAGAGTCCAGACCAGGCAAGATCTGCTCCACTTAAAGCCCTGAGTGCAGGCCACCTAAAAAGCCATGTAGGAGAAGACAGTCCGCAGCGATGTCATCATGTTATAATCATGCCATACTCAAAAGCAAAGACGTACAGGAAATATTTTACAAAACTGCTTACGACTACTTCTGTTGCTTTCATTTGGCAGCTGTTTACACCAGAGATCTTCACATTTCCCACAGTGGAGTGACTTTCTTCTGGACAACTTAGAATATGTTCTCCACCCCTAAGGGGCTCATTCATGTTGTAGTCAACCAGTGCCATATATTCATCATATTTACATGGTAGTCTTTGTGGGATCCAGACATATCAATGTAGCTGATCACCTTGTCTATGTTGCTGACTTTCCTGAAAGTCTAGTCAAGTCAAGTTAAACACAGATGGCTTCATAGGAAGGGAGAAGGCGAAAGGTTTGGGGGCAATCCACCCTAAGGCTGAAAGTTCTAACACCTGGTGAGGTCTAACACCTGGTCAATCAATGGGCTATCAAGTGGCTAACATCTGGCAGCAGAACCATGGAAGTTCAAGGCCCCTGACCGTGGGATGGCCTGAATACAGCCGGATGACAGAACCCAACTCCATGTACTGAAAATGGACCCTGAAAGCAGTTTTGTTGTGGTTAGCCATTAAATCAATTGCACTATGAATGGTTAACTGGACTAAAGTGCAGATGAATTGCCAGTGGCTGTGATTACTTACAGAATTCCGCCTATTACCACCTGTTGTTTTTTTGTCTATCTCAGTGATGCCCAAAGTCTGAGGAGTATGCCCAGATATGATCCTGTGCTTGTGGTTGCATAAGACTCCAATAGCACTTCACTGATGAGGCCCAGCAAGGTCAAAGCTGGCTTGGACTTGCTTTTGCCCCTTTTAAGGGTGGCCTAGCATGGCATTTCAAATTTGACGATTCCTATTGAAGCGCAAGGATGTCTGATTACCTAAGGTTCGTCCCTCTCTGTAGAAGGACAGTGAGCAAGAAATGATGAATCATAGTAAATACCAGTGGTTGCCATTAATTCAAGAAATCCACTCATAATTTTTTGTATTTCACTATGGACATCGACTGAACAGTAACTGATAGCCGACATGCCTATCAGATTTGCTGTGGAGTGCAGGTTTCAAATTTTAATCCTGACAAGGCTGACTCAGGCCTCCTTTCTGAAATCAGGGTGTTGAGTACCCTTAATTTGGATAATACTAATACCTGTTATTTAAAGCACTAAGGGGCCCATTACGATACCCGGCGTAAACAAATCCGCCAGGCATGGAAGCGGCAAAAATCCGCCCGCACACACCGCCTGAACACCGACCACGCCATTACGATTACACAAACCGAATACCGCCATCGGCGAGAAAGCACACAAAATACCGCCCGCCAACGTCCGAGTCGGAGTCAAACCGCCCGCCACGGACGGAAACACGCACGACAACACAAAACCGCCCGCCCTCACGGCCGACACACCGCACGTGAAATTACGATCGCACCGACATGAGCGCGGAAAACCACAAATATACCGCCCGCCAGCGCAAACAACGCCGATGAGAATTGACACGGCAGAAGCCATGGCGCCAACGTACCTGCACAGAAACCATCCGCACACAAAACCAATAGCACACAACATGGCCAACAAGTCCACACAGCAAGGCACGCACAAATACACAAGCACAGTACACATCCCGAAAACACCCCCCGGACAAACAAAAAATACAAAGGCCAGAACCCCAGACACAACACACCTGAAAACAACAGACCATGAGGACACACCCACATAGGTGAGTACAAAAGCAGCACTCCCACAGACCACAACCCCTTGCTACATTGCAAACCAGAGAGGAGAGGAGAGGACACAGTGACACAGCAAGGACAGCAGCACACCACAGAAACGCACACATCACAACCACCACCACCACCACCACCACACACCACCACCACCAAACACCACCACCACCACCACCACCACCAAACACCGGCACCACAAACCCCCTGCACATTACACAACACACACCGCACCAGCACCACAAACATCATGGCACCACAAAGAATGCTCCAAGTTCACGCCCATGGAGCTGACGGTCATGGTCGACGAGATCATCAAGGTGTACCCACAAATCTATGGGAACATGGTCCAGCACACACCACTAGCCACCAGAAACAGAATGTGGAACCGGATCGTAGACCAGGTCAATGCAGTCGGGACCCTGCCCAGGAACAGAGTCGAGATTAACAAACGTTGGAATGACGTAAAGAGCCTGGTCAAGAAGAAGGAGGGCAAAAACAGAGAGCTGGCTGCCGTCACTGGCGGAGGGAATCCCGCGCTCTTTAAGACCTTCAAAGCGTGGGAGGAGAAGGTGCGAGTCGTAATCCATCCGGAGATCCTCGCCGGATTAGCAGGGGAGTGGAGGCTGGTAAGTACAAACTAATGTATACCAGCACACCGCTATGTACTCACATGCACTACCACCATGCCACAGCTCCCAGGGACAAACACCCCCATGTCCAGCACACAATACACAACACATCACACACACATGCAACAGACACTACCACACACAGCCCAAACCGAACAACTGTAAGATGCGTGGGGACATGTGTACACTAAGCCAGCCACGTAACCACCAACAGGTCCACAAATATGCCAGAAGCGCCACAACGAGCACCCACCACACCCATGTGTCCGCCACAGCTGCACTAACCGACAAGTAACAGGTAAGTGGCAGGAACACAAAGTGCAGTGGGTGGGACGGTGGACAGCCCAAGTACAACACACACCAGGCCCCAGTCCCACAGCACAGCAAGGAGGAGCATCCCCACACCCCACAGCCACGTGTCAGCCACCGCAGTGCACAACGACAGCCAAAAGGCAGACATCACGGTCCACAGCAATCGGCGTCAGTGGGTGTCCAGCCACCCCCACGACCCACAACACCCCCCCACCCCCACAGACCTGCAACATGGAGCACCCCCGCTTAGAGCCATGTGGCATCCAGTACAGTGCACGCACGAACAACTTGCAGGTGGGAAACTGGACAGGGCTGGATTACTGGAGGCATGAGGACCATAACACGACCAACACATGGGACATGTCACGTAGCAGACGAACACGCAGCACCACCCACCGTCACGAACAAGTGAACAATGTGCACACGGACATGAACAACAGACTCACACCCCACATGACCCATCACAGATATAGCAACACCCAAGGAGCCACGTCTGCATGCACAAGCCACACTGAATATAGTACCACACGGCAGCCACTGTGCAACTCATCACACACAACCGAAACACCATTGAAGTCCTGTCCATGTAGCCCCTACTGCCTGTCAACCACACACCCCACAACTACGCCTATGTAAGACAAACAACACTAGACGCAACAGAGCGGAACAACATAAATGCTCAGATGGGGGATAATACGAAACATATAGCTGTGTTGAAGGAGAAAGGATTGGAAATGCAAGATAAATTGGAGTTGTTAGAGAATTCACAAAGAAGAAACAACATTCGCCTACTTAAGGTCCCGGAAGGAGCGGAGGGGAACAATTTGAAAGAATTCGTAATAAAACTTATAAAACAGGCTACCCTTATTGACTGCTCAGAGGAAGCACTCAGGGCGGATATACAAAGAGTGCATAGGGATCCTTTCAGACTCAACCCTAACAAATTGAGACCTAGGAAGATCCTAGTACATTTCTTAACATACAGTTTAAAAGAAGAAATCTTGAGTAAAGCGCTTAAATTAAATTCTCTGTGTGTAGAAGATGTTACATTTCAAATACGGTCAGATGTCTCCGCAATTACAGCATCTAGACAATGGGAACTGGGGAAGTTGCTTGATCCCTTGAAGAAAATGGGAGCTACAGCACAATTGAAATTTCCAGCATCATTGAAAGTAATGCATAACAACAGAATGCAGGTATTTAGAAGGGTGGAAGATGCTGAAAACTTTTACAATTAATATCAAGAGATCATGAGATAACAAAATAAGGAAATAATAGCCTCTGAGATACATAAGTTTTCTTTTTTTTTTTTTTAAATCATCTTGAGTCCTGACCTGGGGGGGGAGCTCCATAGGCCTAGGGAGAGGTCATGGTGGAAGACAAGGGGGGTTCTCCAGGGAAGGGCACATTAGAGGGAAAGAGGGAGGGGAGCACAGGGTGGGGTGCATTGGGAGAAAATAAAAAAATGTCCAAATCGCCATAATAGAATCAATAATATAGTGAAGATATTTAAGAGATGATTTGTCCAATAAGAAATCAAGATTTCAAGTTAAAATTGCTTACCTGGAATTTAAATGGGTTAAGAACGAAATATAGAATGGAGAAAGTTTTCCAATATTTAAGAGACACTCCGGAACAGATTCTCATTCTACAAGAAACTCATCTGTTAGAAAACGAGTTAAGATCACTATGTAAATCTAGGAAATGGATCCAAGATGTAGTTTGTACAACCCAAGTATTTCCATCTAAAGGGGTAGCAATTATCATAAAGAAAAATTCAGATATCTTTCTAGAGACCAGCAAGGTGGATAAAATGGGGAGATGGGCTATAGCAAAAATTAAAATCCACGCTTATAAATTTACAGTGGTGGGTTACTATGGTCCGAATACGGATGACACGACTCCTTTTAAGAATTTATTATCGGAAATGTTAAACTATACAGACCCGCTAATATTAGCGGGAGATTTTAATGTAGTTTTGGATCAGGTATTGGACAAATCAAGAACAAGTAGATCTATCCAAAACTTTAAAGTAAGGGCATTAATTAAAAATGAGATGAAACAACAAGCGTGGTATGATGTTTGGAGGGAAAAAATGGGCAATAAGAGAGGTTATACCTTTCATAATAAAAAATATGGACATAAGTCTAGACTAGATTATTTTCTTTTGAATATAGCTTTAAAACAATGGGTCCAGGATGTCAAACATGTGGGGGAACACCTGTCTGATCATTCAGCAGTATCTTTAATACTCAATATTCCAACTGGGCCGACCTCCAGGAGATGGACGCTAGAGCGGGCCATTCTTCAGGAGGAAAGTATAATTGAGAAACTAATTTTTGAAACAGAGAGATTTTTTCAAATGAATTTAGATACTGCTCCGATACAAGTGGTTTGGGATGCTTACAAAGCTTTCATAAGGGGTCAAATAACCTCTATACAATTTGCAAGAAATAAAAAATATAAAACCGAAATAGAGGATATAGAAAGAGAAATACAGAAAGTAGAGTATGACCTCAATATGCAGCAAAGTAATACACTCAATGTTAATATTTCCCGAAAGCTAGAATCTCTTAAATCAGATTTGGCGGTAGTCTTAGAGTTAAGGCTAAAAAGAAATGGCAAGCCAGCAAACTAGCTCATTTTGAGTATGGGGAGAGCTGCGGGAAGCTTTTGGCATGGAAGGCAAAACAAGATTTAGCTAGAAGCAATATTAACGAGATCAATGCAGACACCCAGGGTGTAATACTACATTCCCCAAATGATATTGAAAAAGCTTTTCAGGTACACTTTGAGAAGGTATATCATGAAGATCTAGCTGTTCAAGAACTAGATATAAGAAATTGGATGGGCCAGACACCTTTAAATCGAATTACTGATGATAAATCAAAAAATATGGATATGCCGATTTCTAGGGCCGAGATCAGGAAGGCTATAATGTCGGGCAAATCTGGGAAAGCTGCAGGCCCAGATGGGTTACCTGCAGAATTGTATAAGGTTTTAAAAGAAGCCCTCATTCCAGTTATGACATTACTATTTTCATACATTTTTGAGGAAGGGGGAGATATACCACCTTCATGGAAGGAAGCAACGGTAGCACTAATTCTCAAACCATCTAAACCACCTCGTTTATGTGATTCATATCGGCCCATCTCTCTGTTAAATATAGATTATAAGATCTTTTCAAAAATATTGGCAGAGAGATTGAATGGGGTGGCAGAGAATTTATTACATCGAGATCAGAAGGGATTTGTTAGAGGCAGGGGGATAAGAGTTCTTACCTATAACTTGATTGGAGCAATAGATGTGGCGACTCTATACAAAATTCCTTTGGCAATAATAACAATAGATGCTACAAAGGCGTTTGATAGAGTGAACTGGACCTATTTGAAATATATATTGAAAGAAAATAATCTGGGAAAAATTTTTGTAGAGCAATTTCTTTGATTTATAAATCACCCTCAGCTAGAATTTTAGTAAATGGGAATCTCTCTGACCCAGTTAAAATCCAGAGAGGTACCCGTCAGGGTTGCCCGCTTTCCCCAATGCTCTTTAATTTATATATAGATCCACTGGCTGAAAAGCTTAGAACACACTCTAAAATACCAGCTTTTAAATTTAGAGAATGGGAGAAAAAGGTGGCATTATATGCCGATGATCTCATGATATATACAACGAACTTGAATACTACACTCCCGTTAATATATCAAGAAGCACAGAAATTTGGACAGGTCTCTGGATATGAAATAAACGAGGTCAAAACTGAATGCATGGTCTGGAATTTGAGAGATTGTATTTATCCAATAAAAAAACAATAAGATATTTAGGAATACTGATTACTCAAGACATTGATAAAATCACAGAAACAAATCTTCACAAAGTTGGAAAAGAAATACAAAATTCCATAATAGGATGGGCCTATCTTCCTTTGACCCTGATTGGCAAAATAAATTTAATTAAAATGATGTTGTTGCCAAAGATAATTTTTTACTACAAAATATTCCATTAGCATTTAATGAAAAATCTTTGAAAACTATACAGGCAAAACTGAATACCTTTATTTGGGCCTCAAAAGGAATCCGAATTTCGTGGAAAAAGCTACGAAGGAAAAAGAATAAAGGAGGGCTATGTCTTCCAGATTTAGTTTTATATGCAAGAGTATTCTCCTTGAGGGCTGGAAAAATGCTTATGGATATACCAGATAGCTCTGACATTGGGGTAATGTTTAAGGAGATGCTCCTGGATGTGGAAAGTGGAAGCCAAGGTTTCTTATACAAATATGGAGATCCAAGGTTTTTTAAAAAGTTCGTCTGAAGATACTTTATAATTTAGTACATACTTGGGCTAAGATCAAGAAAATTTCAAAAATTAGCTATTTTAGCGCTCTTGCCCCTATATGGAATGCACCAGGATCACCAGAATGGACTAGAGATGCTTTATCAACTCCTTTAGTCAAAGCAGGAATTCAACGATGGGGGCAGCTAGCCCCGGATGGGACTTTATTATCTTGGGAGGAGACAAATTTACTGGTGGATAAAGGATTATCTAAATTTAAATACTGGCAAATAAGAAGTTGGTTTCAGACTGTTGGGATGAATGTGGGCAAGTCCAACGAATTGGAAACGACATTATCAAAAAGAGTGGCAAAGAAAAAAGAGGTGGCGACTCTGTACTGGTTACTTCTTGACTTGGAAGAGGGAGAATTTAAGTTACCAACGGAGCTATGGGGAGAGAACTTGCCTGGCTGCAATCTTGAAGAATTATGGCAAGTATCTCATGACATTCTACACACGACAGTGCAACCTGCAAATTTAAAAAGAAATTATATTTTTTGTATTCACAGGGTGTATTGGACTCCGTTAAAACTTTCAAAATTTACGAAGGGTCCAGTGCCAAAGTGCCCTAAGTGTCTTTTGACCAATGCGGATGATATCCACATGTTTTTATCTTGCCCAAAGTTAAGTCATTTTTGGATGGAGGTAAATAAAGGTATGGAAAGTATTTTTGGTAGAATTACGCAGGTAAGCATAAATTTGGTTTTCTTTGGTCTGTTTCCATTTTATGAGTCTATGTCAAGAGGGGAGAATAGACTATGTTTATATTTGATCTTAATAGCACGAAGAGAAATTTGTAAAAAATGGGTCAAAGATATTTCTCCAACTCTGTTAGACTGGGTGAACTCTATTAAATATATAATAAAATTAGATAGAGCTAGATTAGATAAAGGTAAAAACAATAGAAAAGATTTTTGGGGTCCATGCGAAGAATGGTTGGATAGCTTGGATTAACAAGATAATAGTAGCTAACACTAGTCCAATGATTAAGTCTTTACATTAATTTACAAAATTCTCTCTGGTTTCTGTGAGGTGCTTCGAGAGATACAGAACCAATCTGTAGAGAAGTACTGTGTAAAGCATATCCATCTAGATGTGGAGCTCTCCAGTTGGTGCCATCTGAAAGGGGGGCCGCAGGAGTAAATTGAATAAGCTCTAATTTATCTGATGGCGAATGAGGACACAAAAAAAAAAAAAAAAAAAAACATAAATGCACACGAACACCACTGAACCCATCAAACACACAGACACACCATGCACAAACAACATACCATCCATCCCATCCGTCAGCCCCAGTCTCATGAAAGGCATGTCATCCGCACAGCTGCCACACATACAGCAGTCACGCTAAGATACATGCCCATGACCAACCATGTGCCAGAAGTCAATGAAGTGCACGACACACTGTGAGCAACAACACACAACATGGGCCACACCCCCCGAGCACTGCAGTGATGCACATGGCACAGGGCAGCACGCACACCAAGGAGATGGGACAACTGCAATACGTTGGCTGGCACACAACCATCACTCACTCATAACGATGCGTCCAATGCCATGTCCAGTAATCACAACAGACAGCAAATATGCAGGCCATGTCAAGCATGCACACACCTCAAACCATGCACTGTCATGCTGCCACAACACATGTCACGTTCGGCACCCATGGCTCACAGCATGTACCCCAAAAGCATATTCCCTCCCAAATGCGAATCTGGGGCATGGCCCCCATGTTGCCATATGCGTTCCTAAGCGTTCCATTTGAACCCCAAAAGCATATTCCATCCCAAATGCGAATCTGGGGCTTGGCCCCCATGTTGCCATATGCGTTCCTAAGCGTTCCATTTGAACCCCAAAAGCATATTCCCTCCCAAAAGCGAATCTGGGGCATGGCCCCCATGTTGCCATATGCGTTCCTAAGCGTTCCATTTGAACCCCAAAAGCATATCCCCTCCCAAATGCGAATCTGGGGCATAGCCCCCATGTTGCCATATGCGTTCCTAAGCGTTCCATTTGAACCCCAAAAGCATATCCCCTCCCAAATGCGAATCTGGGGCATAGCCCCCATGTTGCCATATGCGTTCCTAAGCGTTCCATTTGAACCCCAAAAGCAAAGTACAAACCAGACCCAGGATGGGCCAGGAGCCCGCATACACCAGAGTCACAATAAGTAGGGGCACAGCAACACACCCATCGGCATGGCCAATCCGTCCCATGCCACATGTGCACAGCACACAGTCCCATTGCCAAGCACACACAACTACAGATGCTACAGCCACACACACGCCTCCGGGAAACCCATGTACGAGATTGCACGAACTGTCAATGTCAGACGACAAATACATACTTCGCCAGGTGCAACACAATAACAAATCTCATTCTCTCCACAGGTGACGAACTGCTGGATGCTGGGGATGGAGCCAGCAGCCAGCACAGCCAGCCTACAAGCCCCCAACGAGGACACACGGATCTGGAGGATCTGTCCTCCTCTTCGGACACGGACAACCAAGCAGGCCCATCTGGCGTGGCAGGGCCCAGCCGCTCCCCAGGACCCCTCCTACCCACCAACTCATCATCCAGGGCTGCTGAACATTCCCAGCCCCTGCTGCCACTGTCGTTGCGGCCACACCCACGGTCATTGTGGCCACTACCACTGCCGCAACCGCCACCATCGCCGCACCGACCACCACCGCCGCCACCACCGCCACGTCTTCGCTGGCACCAGCCCCAGCGCAGGTGGTGGCCCGGCCGACTGGATCCACCCTGGGAGCCACAGCGAGGACCGTGGTGAGCAATGTGGCTAGTGGGCAGGCCGGTGGCAGCAGGACTGGTAGGAGGAGCAGGGTCAGGGAAACGCCAGCCTCCCCTGGGAGCCATGCCCTGCCTCACATGGCCAGAGTCCTTGGGGCCTATGAAGAGGCCCAAGGACAATGGGTCCGGTCTGCTTCAGACACGCGTGAGGTGCTGGGGGTGCTGAGGTCCATGGACGCCCGTATGGGCCAAATCGTGGACCTCATGGGACAGCTGGTGGTGGCGGTGAGGTCACAGCCAGGGACAGCAGCTCCCCTCCGCCACCACCTGCCGGGGCGCAGGGTGGAGCAGCAGTGTCCAGTTCCCCTGCGTCCACAGCCAGTGAGCACACCTCAACCACCAGCATGTCGCAAGCAGGCACCCCCTCGCAAACGTGGAAGGGGCCGTCCGAAGAGGAAACAGATCTCCCGGGAGGACTTCGCACGCTCCAGACGCAAGTGAGGCAGCCAGCCAGCCTTCCGCCAGCCTTCCTTGACCAGCCACTGCATTGACTTGGACTACGATCCCACTCCACACAGCCATCTGGATGGCATGTGTGTGTTGGACTATGGACATAGAACCAGTGGGTACACCCTGATCATCACGCAGCCATGACCGACAGCTCATTGTCACTGCACGCACCACTTTTGTCATCACCTTACACACAATCACATGTCACAGTTTGTAATAAATGCACCTTTTTCACTAACTGCTGTTTGTGCCCTGTGTCTTATTTGTACGGAATACAACGGCCACCTTGGGCGGAAAGGCACCTGATGCGTGGCATGGCATTTGAATCCGGAGGGCCTGTAGGGACCTAGGGGTGGGAGACAGAACAGGAGCACATTCAATGAGTGGGTCACACACCCATCACACAGTACATGTCAACAACTACAAGCAATGTACACACATCGCACAGAGCAATAGGGCACAATGCCACAGCCACCAACAGTGGCATACTACCCTGGCCATGGAGCGTTGACACACAGCACGCAGTGAACAAACGGCCACCCTGACACAGCACACACACACCTGCACAGATACAGCCACATCAGCCGTCGTACATGGACACTCACCGTCAAGTGAAGTAGCGGGCGATGAGCTGCTGCCGCACATTACCAGCTTCCTCCTCTCCGCTGTCCTCCTCACTCGAGCTGTCCTGGTCTGCGGGCTGGGGCCCTGGTTGATCTCCGTCATCCACGATGAGGGGGATCTGCTTCCGAATGGCCAGATTGTGCAGCATGCAGCACGCCACCACTATCTGGCACACCTTCTGTGGGGAGTACGCCAGCGCACCCCGGTGCGGTCCAGGCACCTGAACCTGGACTGGAGGAGGCCAAAGGTACGCTCGACCACACGTCTGGTCCTCCCATGTGCCTCATTGTAGCGATCGTCTGCTGGGGTGCGAGGATTCCTCAATGGACTGAGCAGCCATGCCCCATTCGGATACGCAGAGTCACCTGGGTGTGAGGGACACAGAGAACCGTTGCTAATCCAACTGGACAGGGGACAGCATCGCACAGCCAGCACGCTACACCACTCCACATACTCACCGACAATACAGGCACGATCCTGTTGCATATTGGACATCAGTCGTGGCAAGATGCTGTTGCGCATTATGTGTGCGTCATGGGCCGAGCCTGGGAACTTTGCACACACGTGGGTGATCACCATGTCCGCAAGGCACACCACTTGCACATTCAGGGAGTGCGTGTGCTTCCTGTTGCGGTACAGGTGCTCAGTGGCCTGTGGTGGAACAAGGCCGACATGTGTGCAGTCAATGGCTCCAACGACGTGTGGGATTCTGCCAAGGGCATAGAATGCACCCTTCACTGCCGCCAATTCACGAGCCCTGGGGAAGCGGATGTACCTGTTCCTGTACAGCATCATGGCTGCCAGTACATCCCTCAGCACCTTGCTGAACATGGGCTGGGACATCCCTCCACCAATGCCCACTGTGTGCTGGAATGACCCAGTGGCGAAGAAATGCATGGCGGCCATCACCTTAGCCGTGGGGGTGACAGCAGTCGGATACACCCTGCGGGGACGGAGATGGGGTTCTAACATGGCACACAGTCGATGCAGGGTTGGCCTGTCCAGCCGAAACTTCCTAATAACCTCTGTATCGTCCATGTCCGCCAGCAATTGGTATGGGCGGTCAATGTTCGGTCTCCGCCTAGGGACAATGGCAGAGGACACATGTCAATGCAACACGACACATAGCAATTTCGCATACACATCACTGACATGACTGAGCAAGCACATGAGCCACAGCCCAGCTGTCAAGCTGGGACGGCACGGCCACAATACACTTACACAGGTCTCCCAACAATGGCAATGGCTAGTGATACAAACCACTGCCATGTGCATGCACATGGGGATCTAGGCCCCAATGACTTGCGGGGCGTGCTGATGGGGACTGACTGCATATCCGTCAAGCGGCAACGCCACGGCAACATGAATGTCTGCTGAGCATGGAACTGCTTCCGCGGCTGGATGAGTATGGCACACGACGACAAAGATGTGGGCACAGGCTGAGCGGCCAAAACAAGTGGGACCTGTGGCACGAGGGGATATGAGACAGTAGTAGGTGTCAGCACTGCACCCTATGTACAGCACTGTACGGATCACACCTCCCGAAACATTGACTGGTGTCCACATTGACAGCCCCATGCCAAGACGGCTGTGTGCTTGCAGTCACACGTCACAGGTGAGAGGTTACATTGCACGTGCCAGGTGGCAGTCGTACATAGTGGGAGCTGGCATGTGTGTGCATGTGTCTCCTGTTCAGGATCCACCAGATGGGCGCTGACTCTGTACTGACCATTGGACACAGCATGTTCCGTGGAAGGCTTGTGTGTGTGGGATGGTGGCACTGGATGTGCCTCCGTTGGGTGGGGGGCCATGCACAGGGCGGGTACGTCGATGATTGCGCATTGTTGGTCACGGTGGGTGCACCCACTAAGATGTGTTGCCCTGTGTTCAATTCCTATGTCCGCATGATGATGGACTGTAGATGTGGGCAGACTACACATTGGTCGATGTGCTGTCTATATGCATGTGCCTTCACACCAGGCACAGCTGCCCCTGCACATGTGACCCCTTTCTGGACTCGCTGCTGGGTCTGTGGAGCTGATGCACCTTCTGCGCGTGGGGCGGACAGCTCTCCTCACTTCCCTCATTGCGCATGTCATGACTTTGCCGCAGGTGACATGGATCATGGAGGGCCCACATGTACGCGTGGGTAGGCTACACATGATTGTACACTGGTCGCCACCCCCAGTCAGTGTTTCGAATGGGAAGGTTGTCGTGCTGGTGGTATGTTCGATGTGGCGGATGGGCGGGCCTAGGTGCGGGCTTACATTCCGGACATGGGGGGTAGTTGGATTGGCGACTAGTTGCAGTACACACGGGACACGTCTCTTCCTTTCCACATCTGGGTCATCCCTTGTACTTACTGACAGTGATACAGTCATCTTCGCCCCAGCCCTCATGTCCTCCCCTCGCTCCCCCAATATGCATGCTCACCTGCAAGGCTAGCGCCTGCACAGGCAGCCCCAAGCTCGCAACAGAGAGGGCAAGGAGTGTATGTGTGGGTCCAGTTGCACGAGTGGGCTGTCTCAGGGTATGATGTGTGGCGGGACGCCGTCCACCTGCGTGGTGCCCCAAATGGAGACCCGGCCTGCATGGACTATGCATCACAGTCTTCGCCTTCCGGATCCGCCACCTGCGACACCCAGTGGCTGTGGCTGCCCTTGCGGCCAGGCCGCGTCCGTCTGTGGCTGATGGCCCACACATTCACTCTTTGGCCTCTCTGGGGAGGGCTCGGGGGTGGTGGCGCACGCGCTTGCACTTAGTCGCAATGGCATGTGGCGTGGTTGGTATGATGTGCAATGGATGGGATGGTGCGAGCCACCTCCCGTGACGTCAGTGCTGCTCGTGCTGTGGTGCGTCCCCACTACACTTCCATTTGACTTGTGCCATGCTAGACGTTGAGGTTCTATTGCCTGCGTGATATGACCAGGAGGAGCGCGAGGAGACCTCTCACACACCATGCTCCACTGCCATCCCGTGCCCTGTATCGCCTGTGCGGATTGACTATGTTGGGGTTACACCTGGTCGACTGGGGCTGTGTGTGCCTTGTCAAGGGGCATGGTGGGCGCACAACAGGATCCAGCTTGTCCACAGAGGGTGGGCTGAGGTGCGCCTGGTACCGCTTTGTACGTGTGCCCGGCTGCTGTGCACACACGTGTTCACTCCCCCCGACAGGTGTCCTCTCACAATGCCCAGGGAAGCGGTGGTGTACTGTTCATGACCCCTCCCAACACGTCGTGCTCCAACTTGGCATGTGCGCATCTACCCGTCGCACCCACCCACCTGAGCACTGCGTCCATACGACTTCACACGACACATGTGTGTCTTCCACAGTAGTGCTACTCATTTGCGTTGACATCCAATACCAGTGGACTACATGGTCATGTCACGACTGCCGTGTACTTCACATACTCTCATCCTCTCTCATTCGTACTTGTGAAATGAGTCAGCGGAGACAGTTTTGGTTTCAAACATTATATTGAGTCTTCTGTCCTCTGTGATGCAGTATAGTGGACACTACTGGCAGCGGAATACATGTTGAGGATATACTGAGCATGATTGCAAATGGGATAGGGTGTGGGGTTACATGTGATTGGCTGTTGCATGTGGGATGTTGGCTTCAGAGTGACATCTGCTTGGCCAAGGCTGTGCTAATGTACATTTACGTATAGCTGCGGAGCTGCGGACTTTGACACAGACGGTATACATGTAGCCTACCAGACCGCTTGGCATCATGGGCACAGTCCATCTCAGTTCCATGTGACAGGTTTGCTGCGGTTGTTCCTCATGCACGCCTGCATGTGAGATGACATCAGGGCATGTGCTTGCGTGCATGCAGCGGCGTGCCACTTGTTGTTGCACTGTGGTGGTTACTGGACATGTCACAGTCACTGGGGTCGTGTTGTTGTTGTATGCACTTGTCGTCCATGCAAAGGTCCTGGTATGGGATTCCCGGGGCGGGGGTGGGAGGGGTGCAGCACCCACAGACTCCAGGCGACCTATTCATGTCCACTGAGCGGTGTGTGTGTCCATGGGCGCTGGATCCATGTCGTGTCCTGGTTGTTCGTGCAGTTCCGTCCATGTGGGTGCGATACACAGAGCCCATGCCACTGCCTCCCACGATGCATGCGGTGTTCCTGGATGTGATGGGGAACAGTGTGCATGTCCCGGTCATATCCGATGTCATGGCGATGTCGATGATGGTGTGGTTACAGTTGCCGGTCGTTTGGTATGGCTGTTGTGGTGGTGACTGGCCAGTCCGTGCGGAAGCTAAGCATGGGTGCGGGGTTGGACATCATAGGTCACTCGGGGAACCTGCGTTGTGGTCCGACGTATTTACAGGTTGTCAGGTATGCGATGCCGTCCAGCAGGGCTTCCATGTCATTGGTGGTGTACATGTTTGCCAGCCAATGAAGCGGATGGTGGCTGTCAAGGTGTTGTTCGTAAGTTGTCCCTTGGAGGACCATGATGGGGCATGCTGGGTGACATTCGATGTAGCTGTTATCGATGATCCGTCGTGTGGAGGCACAGTGGTCCCATTTCAGTGCGGGTGCGATGTTGGCCACATACGCCATGCCCCCATAGGCAGAGCAGGCCCTGTCGTGTGCGTCCAGAGGGAGGAGTAGTGGTAGCAGGTCCGCCTTCAGACATGCCGGGTTGGAGAGGCATATCTCGACGGGATGCTGGTAGGGACACCTCCGACAGTAGAAGACGGGCATGACGCAGCTGAACAATGTGATGCGGTAAGTCAGTCGGTAACTTACGTTCAGCAGGGACAGGAGATCGCATCCCAATGTATGGCACAGGTTGGTTTTGTACAGCTTGAGCTGTTCGGCGTAGTTGGGTAGGTGTGTTGCGGTTGCCATTTCGCAGCGGTTCGTTGAGGTGGCGTGCTCCGGCTGTGTGTGCAGTCTGCAATGTGCACGCTCCGGGGTTGCTGTGAGCTCTGTGTAGTCGTAGGGAGACAGGACTTGTGTTCTGTTGGCTTGTTTGGAGGACACGGGCCCTCTTCCCACATGCTTCTCAGACAGTTCAAGGTCAGTGCTGTGTGACTCCTTCCAATTAACTTGCATGTGGCCGACATGGGGGAGTGTTTTCTTCTTTCTTCCCCGTCCGTTGTGTGCTTCTGTGATATGCGCTATCTGCCCTGTGGTCGGTCTCTCGGCATGCCTGTGTTGGTCTATTCTTGGACAATGGCTGTATTCACCGGCTTCTGTCGTAGGGCTGTGGTTTCGGAGTTGGAATGGAAGGTCATTCAGTGCTGTCTGCTCTCCCTTGTGTGGGCGGCAGGCTGCCTTTCCGCTCTGCGTTGGGCCTTGTGTGTGAATGTTATTCTTGGGCCACCTGTTGTCGGTCCCCGGGCTCTTTGGTGTTCCGTTTTATATGTCTTGTTCATATGTGCAGGGTGGTATGGGTGTTTCTGTGTGGTACTGGCGTTCCTCTTCCCGAAGGGGCCCTGCTTCTCCTAGTTGGTGTTGCCGCCGCTGTGTGCTACGCCATGTTTGTTACACTGGGGTGTGTCCTGCTGTTGCGTGTCTTCACTGACATGTGTGCGTCGGTTGTGTGGCGTTGGGTGTTGTCCGTGAATTGGGCGTTGAGGACATGTCTGTGGCCGGCCTGTCACGTGTCATGTGCGTTCGGGTGGGGCTGATGTGTGTGCTGCTTGGTTGTGTCCCTGTGTCTGTGTGCGACGCATGCATGGCGCTGCGGTTGGCCTCTGCGTTGTGCGCATGTGTGGCGGCGTCATCGGCGCTTTGGGGCCGTGACGGGGTGGTTGGTTACTAGTCCCAGGTGGTGTGTACACATGTGTTCTGCGATGTTACGATTTGGCCTGTGTGTCATATGTGGATGCGATGGTGGATGTGTAGTGTACACGCGCTGGTGGGGGGTTGTCCGCTTTTTCCGCCCTTGCACTGTGTGCGCTGTTTGCGTGCACTTGTTGTGTGTGTGCCTACCTGCGTCTCCGCGGTGCGTTGCGTCCTTGGTGGTGCATCAGCAGAAGCATGGGGAGTGCCTGCAGTGCTGGATTCATGCTCGGGGAGCCGCTTCTTCGTTGTCCGTGCTCGGCATCCGTGTTACCGCTTCGGTTTGTCGTACGGTATCTCTTGGCCGTGGGAGCCGTTTGTTTGCGGCATCGTAATTTATGCGCCGGGCGGGACGTGTTTCGTCGGACGGTGTGTGTCAGTTGAGCTGCGCCGCTACATGTACGGGCGCACTTTGATGGCGGACGGTGTTGCTGGCTTGCCGGCGGTGTTTGGCCTACTTTTTGCATCGTAATTGGGCGGGCGTGTGGACTGCTGCGTGCCGGCGGTAACTGGTGGTTTTTGCATCCGCCAGCACGGCGGTGGTGCTTCCGCCCGCCATCGTAATGTGCCCCTAAGCTCCAGATGTATGAAGCTTTCTTCCTTTCGTAAAGGGTCCAATTCACAGAATCAGCATTTTTGGAGCCGCAGAAAAGGCTTTTTGTTATATATGAAGTCCAAATTGCAATTCGGTAACACATTACTGAATCGCAATTTGGGTTTGTGACAAAATACCTAAACAGTAATTAGATGAGGCATATTTAGGGCATCTCTTCAAAATACCGATTTGGAACAGGATGTATTATTGTTTTGCAACCAAAATTCAGTCATAAAACATTAATATTTTAATGACTACACAAATGTAGTGGTAACCCACTCGCAAATGGAAATTCTAATTAAAAGCAATCACAGACGTGAAGGTCTTCTGACCTCAGCAGGCCACCATCCCTGTGAATGCTGCGATTCATAGAGGGTCACAATTTGCGACCTACCTCCTTAAATAAATAAATGAATGTATGAAGCTTTGTTGGTCAAGGAGACCAATTTTTACTGCTACTTTTCAGCAACAACTCTTCCATGTGTTTATTAATTAGCATTGGAGCCCTCACCAAATTAAGGATCCCAGGTCATTATCTCTTCTTAGATCATCAAGCTCCTTGGCCATAATCCACTGACAGGATCACCCCATTTAGAATACCGCAACTGGTTTGAGACAAGGGGTAGCAACACTGGTGCCTGATTAGTGTGACTGAACAAAAATGTGAAATAAATCTGTTAGAGTGTGTGTTCAACATATATTGTTTAAATATCAAATTGTTGTGTATAAAACTAAAAGTATGAAATGCATATTTATTCAAGCTTCTTAAAATAACTATAGCTTTGTTTCGTCGTAAAGTTGTATGAAGTATTTCTTCTTATTTTTGTCATTTCCAAAGCTGAATTTGAACTGATTTGTTGAACACTTGGGGCCTCATTTACAATAGAATGGTGCATCGTGGTGCCGCAAGCAATTTTGCAGCGCTGCACTGTGTCATTCTAAAAGTACAGGAATGCGCTGTATTTACAAGAATATGGTGCATTTCTGTACTGCCCTTGTGCCGGAGCTAATAAAGCAGCCTAGCACCAGTGCAGGCACGGGTGACTGCGTTGCGAGAATGACTGATTTTGTGCAGGAAGGGACACCTTTCTGAACAAAATCAATAAATGGAGGCGGTTTCCACCTTCTATGTGTGCTGAAGTATGCAGTACACATAGAAAGAGGGGGGAAAAAAAGGATGGTGTTAGAATCTGACGCATTCCCAGGTGTACGATTCCTCGTAAATCTGGGAATGCATTAGATTCCATGGTTTTTGCGTTGGAACCCCCACAGCAGCAATCATGTAACACCCCTGTCACGCAAATAAAAAAAATGACCTCTGCTGCACGGACAACCAATGGATGCCTAAGTGAGATTGTCTCTGCCAATCAACTCTTTGCAAGAGTTTCTCAAACCGAGGCTCCACTTGTTAGATATGGCCACGAGAGCGGTGGCGCTTCATTTGCTATGCGAGTACGCTACAATCGATTGTGTGAAGCAAAGACTGCAAGACCTCGCTGCTCAAATTCCATTCAAAGATCTACCACTGTGCCACTCTTCCTTTAAGCACTAGATCAGCAGGAGAAGCCATTTGTATGTGTATTTTAATTGAACTCAGCGTGTAGGGAACCAGAATCCTATTAATGTAAATAATCATGTAAAGTGTAATGAGGGGCGTAAATACAATTAACATTTGAGATAAAACAAATGGCTCCCAGAGAGAGAAGGTAGGGAAGAATACTTCCTAAGAGACTCGTGTCAGGGAGGAATGTTCTTATTCAGTGCGTATCTGGGGATGACCTTGTTAAGTATTACACGGTCTGTATGATAAACTACCTCTACGTCTGCCTGTCGTATAAGATTGCAGAGTGTGTTGCTGCTATTGACAGTAACTTTGGAGAACGTTCAGTAGCTTTATGGACAAAAGATTATTGTCTGTCCTCAAAGTCGTTAAGTCCTACTCGTCTCTGTGGTTCAGAGCAATGTATAAATTGTACACTCCCTTCTTTTTTTATTCCTATATAGCTACATCTTAAACCAGATTAACTAAATTTTTTTGTCAGCACTTGTGTGACGCAAAGTGACAAAAATCAGTGCTGTTATCAACTATTCAACACAAAGGGGCATATCTACAAGGAAATGGCGCAGCGCGGCGCTTGCGGCAACTTTTGCAGTGCAGTGCTGCGTCATTTTAAAAACACAGGGATGCGCCGTATTTACTACAATACGGCGCACCCCTGTGTTTTCCCTTGTGCTGCTTCTAAAATAGCTGCCTAGCGCCAACACAGACACCCTTGCGCCATAGGTCAAAGGTGCCTGCATTGCAGGGAATGATTGTTTATGTGCAGGAAGGTGTCCCTTCTTGCACATAATCATTAAAGGCGTTTTGCTCTTTCTATGTGTGCACGTATAGAAAAGCAAAAAAGAGGAGAAATAAAAGTATTTTTCCTTGTTGCGCCATTTTAACGCTTGCTTTTGCATGGCATTACTTTTTGGCGCAGCCTCAGATTTACATAGCCTTGTAAATCTGGAGCAGTGTCAAAAAGCAATGGTGTTGCGGTGGAACGCTCACAGCAACACCCATTGCACACCGCTTTCACGCAGATACCTGTGTGAAAGGGTGCCATATTTACAAAAATTCACAAAAAGTGACTTATCACTGCTTTGTAAATATGGAGCAGGGCATTGTGCCACCGGAATGTTGGTAAAAGTGACGTTCCGGTGGAGCTATCTCCTTTTAAATATGCCCCACAATGTTTTGTAAGGGTCTGCGATGAAAACATATCAGCGTATTCGATATGGGTGTTTTGAGGAGGAACCAATGCAAATAGCAGGGAAACACCTTTAAAAACAACATAATAATGGGACGCAAAAGCATGCAGAGAAGCGCAAAAGACCAATTTCTCGAGAAAATAAAATAGCTTGTCAAAGCAGGTGCTAAAGTGTGGGAAATGTCACTAACACCCATAAAAAAATCACAAAACAACATTTCCTCCACTGGGAAACAAACCTGTGGTGGATTTTCTGGGACAAAGGCAGCTCCTACTTGCACTTGCTAACAGAAGGGGACAGAGGTAGAAGAACATTTTCCGGGTGAGTGTCACACTCTTTGAGCAACACAATGACGTCATGAGCACAGACTACAGGTTTAACAATGACATGGTTAAGGTCCTGCTTTACTAAATTGGGCCTTCATTGGAGCCAACCACAGGCAGGTCACATGCCATAACAGCACGCATGAAGCTCTTGGCGGTCCTCCCATTACTTGCCCCTGGTTTATTCAAGAGCATTTGTGGAAAAGTGGCATGTGTCGCAGAGCACACTTTGACCATTCCTAGCATCTGTCTACCTGATGATTTTAAGAATCGCAGCCAAGCACCTCTGTTTCACCAAAGTTAGAGCAGGGTCGACACAGGTAAAGCAAGGCTTTTATCAATTAGCCCACCTCCCCCAAACCCTGTATACATGTGAATTTGATCCCACCAGCAGACACCGCCTACTTAGATCCATATAGAAAGCATGCATAGCCCATCAATGTGTAGGTCATATGTGACAATGAATACTGTTTCACCAAGTTGTGAGCAAATCCCCCAGCAGTGCTCATGATTCTTTCATCTTCTGACACTCCGAATAAATCAACAGCTTGAGAGCAAGGTGTATGGAGGTGGAGTACTGCTTGGTAAGAGGATATGGAATATAACAGTCTCACTGAAAATAAAATGTCCATTTGATCACAATATGGAGACTTGCTAGCATTATTACATAAACATATGTTTTCCATAATTGACACTTTGTGAGAAAAGTGGTTTATTATATGGTGTGGTTGTGTGACCTCACCATGTAATAAAGACACCAATCCGTAATGGGTCCAGTCAGGTTTGTTTAAAAATCTTAGCTCAACCTTGGGTAGCTGTGACTCTGAGCAGTCAGGCTTTATCAAAGGAACAAGTGTAAAGCATTAAGAAGTACCAAAACAGTTGAATAAGAAGATAACACAACACAATATAAATCCTACACCAATTTATAAAATAGGTCGCATTTTAACTTTAAATAGAAGGAGGAGGGCGTCCGGCTAGGGGCAGAGATTACACAGGAGGAGTTATATAGTGCTCTTCAAGCCCTTCCCTCGGGCAAGGCATCGGGAACTGACTGTATCCCTATAGAGTTTTATAAAGTCTTCTTCACCTAGATTTATTATTCTATGCTCTGTTTATTTCAGGAGATCAGGAAAGAGGCTACACCACCTGGTTCTTGGGGTATTGCGAATATTGTTATCTTTTTAAAAAAGGGCAAAGATCCTATGAATTTAGGCTCATATAGGCCTATTACGCTGTTAAACAGTGACGCCAAGCTATATTCCAAGATTTTTGCTTCACGCTTGAACTCTGTGATGCATCATCTTGTTTCGGTTTGGCAGCACGGGTTTATACAAGGAAGAGGAACCGTAGATCATGTTAGGAGGTTAATTACCCTTTTTGACGCTACCGAGATCTCCGCCAAACCTATGGGTGTAGCTTTTTTAGACGCGGAGAAGGCCTTCGATAGGGTGTCATGGAGCTATTTCTGGATGACCCTCGAGGCTTATGGCCTAGGGGATTCATTCGTGAAAGCAATACAGGTCTTGTATGTCAACCCTATAGCAAGATTACGAATTATGGGGGAAGAGACGGCGCCATTATCAATCGGTAGGGGAACAAGACAGGGCTGCCCTGCCTCTCCCCTACTGTTCGCCCTATATTTAGACCCCCTTCTTAGGCGTTTGGAGGCCTCCGCAGAAATTATTCCGGTCAGCTTACAGGGCGGGGACACCAAGTTATTGGCCTACGCCGATGACGTTGCTATTATTTCATCTGACCCTGATCGTGCAATGTCTGCGGTGGAAGCATTGCTGAAAACTTTGGGATTCAATCTGGTTTTTTATTGAATAAAGCTAAAACGCAGATCGTGACAAATAGATTTGTTACAGGTATGGATAAGAGGATTGTAGAAAAAGCTGTTTACCTAGGCATTATCATCACGGCAAAAGTGGAAGATATAGTGGATCTAAATATCACCCCTATAATGGGGAAAATTAAGAACGATCTCCAACGATGGGATAATTTGAAATTGTCAATAGTAGGGAGATGTAATCTCATTAAAATGATGATTCTGCCTAAACTTTTGTATATTTTTCGTGCGATTCCTTTGGAAATTCATAATTTTTGGTTTAAACAAATAGAGAAGGAGGTAGCTAGGTTTATCTGGTGCTATCAAAGGACCAGGAGAGCTAATGTATTCCTATCCCTACCCAGGGATAGAGGGGGATGGGGGCTCCCGCATTTTAAGCTATATTATTTAGCAGCTTCATTTCAATATTACCGGCCTCTCTTTGGAGTTAAGGAAAAGGATAGGGAGGATCCCGGTCATGTCCCGACAATATATGAGCTATTGATAGGCGCCCGGGCTAACGGCTGTCTCTTGAAATTCTATGGAGCAAGCTACTTTAAGAAAACGCGATTCAAGGTACTAATCACTGCTTTTTGTAATTGGTCAGGCGTAAGGAAGAAACTTGGGGTAGGTAGGCTCAGCCGTTATTCTACCATGATCGGGAATGACCAACTGCCAAGGGCACTACAAGATGCGTGCCTGGCGAGGTGGGGAAAAGGTGGTTTATACAGGATTGGGGACCTGTTAGCTGGGGATCACATAACTTCATTCGAAGTAGTTAGGGAAAGGTTTGGTGTTGGCCCCCGGGATTTTTTTAAATTTCTACAGCTGAGAGATTTCCTGTTTAAAAAGGCTGGTGGTGCGGCAGCGTTTGGACAAGTAGCTTTGATGGAATTGTTAATTAGTAGTTCGGAATCCTCAATTACACAAATATATAGATGCCTGCTGGAAGGATTACCAGATGATTTAGATAAACATAGGTTGAAGTGGCAGGATAGGCTGGGGGTTGAGGATTCCTGCTTTATGAGATCATTAGAACTCTGGGACACGGTATTGTGCTCTGCCAATTTGCGGTCCCAACATTTTAAGACCTTATTTGATCTCTATATAACACCTGCGAAAATTGTCAAATGGGGGGGAACAGAGGGGACTCATTGTTTTAGATGTGCAACATTTGGTGCGGATTTAGTGCATATTTTTGCCACTTGTCCTCACATAGAATCTATAGGCCGTGAAATTTCAGGCTTTTTACAACAGGTGCTAAATGAAGATGTTCCTCTGACACCTCAGCTGATGTTATTAGTGGTAAATGATCTAGCCGGCAACAAAGGGGTAGAACTCACTTTAATAGCAGTGGCAGTTCTCAGGCTCTGTGTCGCCTCAGCCTGGCTTGATTCACAACCTCCAACCTTTCAGCAATGGAAGGGACGATTTTTACATATATATAATTTAGAAAAGGCACTTTACGAAAGGAGAGGCAGAAAAGGCAGGATTAAAGGGAATAGGATCTGGGGCCCCCTCTCCTCCTGGATTGCATCATTTTTGTAAACTGAATTCTTCTCTCGGTCTATTTTGAAAGTACTGCTGTCACATTATGATTACTGTGAGCAATGTATTACCTGATTGACCCCTTTTGGTTTTTTTTTCAAATGAAATTATGGTTTTATGTTTGTATTGTATGAACATGTGATTACCGCTGCATTTACACTGCTTTTATCAAAAAATAAAAATAGATATAAAAAAAAAATAAAAAAAATAGAAGTGTCATTTACAAAAGTGCACAGGATTTCGGAGATATGAAGGAATAATAAATCACAGACTTTCCCTCAGTGCACTCAATCATTGCAATCTACAGCGATTCGTGGTTTAGGGTTACACGCAACATATAACTTGGAAATGGCTATAATGGCACTCTTGTGGCAACCAACTAAGCAGGGAACCAGTCTCTAGCACCAATGAGATTGAGTAAACAGTTACCTTACTGTCAAAATAATCTACAGTCCAGTTACAGGCTCTATGGACGAACTGCCATAGATTTTAATGGAGTGGTCCTGATGCAAGGGATACAGGACACTGAAAACACTTTGGGACGCTGAGGATGCTAACCCGGTGACAGGGTTCTTTCTAGGTCCACCCATCAGTCTACAAACAAAGGGGGCAACTTTGGCCAAAGAAGTCAATGTTCCTTGAAATCTGGATGAAGTTAGGATAAAAACCAGTTACCACTGGTCTACTGGTCTCTAGTTACAGCAAAACCAGCCGTACCATTAAAATGGTGATAAATTCCTAGCTGGGTGATGACTTTTCCTAGAGCATGGCACCACAGCCACAGTCCTCCCTTTGTTAGTCCTACAAATAGTAGATGTAGTCCAGTCTTTGCTGCAGCCTCTGTTTGCCAGGTCCAGGGAACAGCAGGGCAGTCCTTCTTCAGCCCTCTCTCCATTGCAGATGTGATCTGAGGTCTGGGTGCCAGGGGTACCACCACTTTTATGCCCACCAAGCCCTACAGGGGTGGGGTAACTATCAAGCCAATTGGGCTACCAAGTTCCTCCTGCCTGATGACAACTTCCTGTGAAGTATGACATGTAGCTATTCCAGGGGACACAATTCTGCCCACTCTAAACATAGCAGAACCCTTCTCTTGGTGTGCGGAGTTCCCTAGCCCATCACAGAGGTGTGGCTACTTGGGGGCTATACGCCCTTGGAAAAAACAGATTGTCAATGTATTCAGCCTCTCTCTCCACTGTGCCAGCATGTCTAAAAAAAAAGAGCAGCCCTCTCGTGTGTGACTACCATTTGCCTGTCAAATGCGGCTCCCCTTTGAAGCTCACCTTTTGGGCTCACACGCTGTTTGGCCATACTCCAAGGAGGAGGTCACACCTCTTCCAATGGCAAGCCCTTTGTGTTCCTGCTTGAGAGTCGATCACACCTCCCCCCAAGAGGGCAGAAGACTGTCTGAAGGACAGCAGCTTGTGTGCAAGCATTAACAGTTACTGGAAACCTTTGGCCAACAATTAGCTACTTTCTAAATTTGCCATTTGTTCAAATGTTACATTAAATTCGATTTGAGCACCAAGTCAGGATTAATGCAATGATTCAGTCGCCCCATCTAGAAATTAGCACTGCTGAGTTGTCAGCATGTAACTCTGCACTCGCCAATCGGGCTACTAGCCATTGTACAGTAAAAACAAAAATGTGGGGTTTTACCATCAGGACATGTAAAAACACATGTCCTACTTTTTATTATACAGCAACCTGCCTCAGTGCTCATTAGGCCTACTTTAAGGGTTGACTTACATATATTAGAAAAGAAGGTTTGGGCTTTGTCATTACTTTAAATGGCAAAGTCAGGTCAGCAGTTTCAAAACCTCTCTGGTAGCCAGCAATGGCGGGCTGTGAGTCATGCTTTGCAACGACAGCAGCACACCCAATTGAAAAATATTGTGACTTGATCAGGGGTGGTTATGAAGAGAAGCAAGAAAATTGCTTTGTGTGTTGATGCACCTGTTAGCCAATTGTGTATATGTTTGTCTTTGTCCACAATGGCTGCATTTCACATTTGATGCAAATAAGATGTCACGCCTCTTTGAAACCTGAAATAATACTGAGCAACATATCTACTATGATGCTCAATAATGTCTGCATTGCTTCTCCGTGGTGAGGGATGGTGTACCTTTTCATTAGTCGTGCAATGAAGAGGAGTAGTGAAAATCAACTTCAGCCATTACATTTCCTATGCCCCAGGTGTAGATAGATGAACCTTTGAATATTTCAACTTTTGTATCCATATCAAAGGCAAAATCTAATGACCTTTGTCACTAAAAGTAACACTTATATGAAGCTACTGCCCCTGTATTATCATCTGACATGATTGATAACAAGCAACATGTGTAACCTAAATGTCATCTCATACTGAAGGTGAACAAAAACACAGTAATCCAGCACTCCACTCAATAGTAAAACAGAACTATAAAGACGAAAGAAAAATATTGAATCCATTCAGCAGGTCTTGTATAGATTTTCTTTATTCATATTCTTCATTAAAACACACGACCGTAGCCAACGCGTTTCGTCCCTAAGGACTGCTTCAGGGCTGTTTCAAATCCTAAATTAATATATTCTTGGAGTCACCGTTCCTATGTTAAGGGTCCAATTATCATGTTCAGTCAGTAAGCTGGATTTCAGTATAAACCAGTCTTCATTCGAAACGGAAGGACCACGCGATGGGGGCAGACTGACGCCGTTTTCGAATGAAGACTGGTTTATACTGAAATCCAGCTTACTGACCGAACATGATAATTGGACACCTTAACATAGGAACGGTGACTCCAAGAATATATTAATTTAGGATTTGAAACAGCCCTGAAGAAGTCCTTAGGGACGAAACGCGTTGGCTACGATTGTGTGTTTTAATGAAGAATATGAATAAAGAAAATCTATACAAGACCTGCTGAATGGATTCGAATATTTTTCTTTCGTTTTTATAGTTCTGTTTTACTATTGAGTGGAGTGCTGGATTACTGTGTTTTTGTTTTAATTGTGGGATTATCCCAAGGAGGCTTAGGGGTATTGAGCCTCAGGTCCTTTGCACCCTGAATATATAATAAATACTGACTATTACCCGATAGCTGATAAGTGCAGTGATTATTGCCCCATACCCCTTCTATTTTCTCTGTGTTTATATATCATACTGAAGGTGACCAGGGTTATGCATGGATCATGACACCCTGGGCTATGCCCTGGGTCCTAATGCCATTTTCCAAGCAAGGAGCCAGAAGAGGAACTCTACAATATTGATTTTTGAAGATCAAGTTGTAAATCATAGATGGTGCAGAACTAATGTCACGATGCAAGTACTGGTTGTGCCACATTGCATAACATTGCTGTTAGAGGGGCATAAACCTGATAGCAGTGCCAGGTCAGACAAGGAGCTAATCTCAAGCCCAGAATCTGATTTACACAAAGAGCACAGACGCAAAATAAGCAGGTGGTAAATGTATGCAGAGACCTATAGGACCTTTGGATGGGCTGTAGGTGGGTAATGGAAGTAGAAGAGGAAAGGGGAAGGTAATTTCTGGCTCTCCCCATCAGAAAAAAGATGCAGTGAGACTTAACTACTTCTTCAGGCAAAGTCTCAAGCGGTTTTACCATGCAGAATTAACACATGGTCAAATTAAGTCTGATTCTCCCACAACCCAGAGCTCAATAACAGTACTCTCAAGGTAGCTAGTTCTCTCAAAGACTATCCTGTATTCACTAAAAATCGCAAGTTAAACCAATTGGTCACCAAGGTGCCCCTTCTTGGTCAGACACCACTTGGAGAGGCTGCTCAAGTTAATCAGGAAATTATATTTGCCACGACTTCGGGACATAGAGGACAGTCCACCCAAGGAAGAGGCCCGGACGTGCCTATACAGCCTAAACAGTCTGCACAGTCTATGCAAGGGGCAGGTCTGGTTACACCTATACATGAGTCCATAAAATCAGGTGACCGAGGTGACCCAGGTGACCCAGGACTCTTGTTTCCCTTAGTACAGCACAGTCTCGTGATGCAATCTAGGGCCGAAGAGCTGGATTTGTCTAGTCTACGAGGGGCTGGAAGGAGCTATGCCGGGGGGAGCACCATTATGACCCAGCCTTCACTGGTCTCGACACACCAGATGCAACAGCTCTTCGAGACTATCTTGGGAGAAATACAGGACTGTAAAACCTCGCAAGCCCAGGAGCTCTCTCTACCACATCAGAGATTAGACGAAATTGAGTCTATGGTCCAACAAATACCAGAGCGATTCAAGGAACTGGAGCAACGTGTCTCTGACATGGAGGACCACTCTTTGTCATGTGACGCTGATATTGCCTCTCTCCAGAAAAAGCGTCAGGCCTCGCAGTTAAAGATGGATGAGATGGAGAACTATGCTAGACATTCAAATCTGCGTTTCACAGGGATTCCGGAGGACAGTGAACGCCTTGATGGTCAGTCTAACCCAGTGGCTTATATAGAGTCAATGATCAGAGATCACATACTTAAAAATGCACCAAAGGACCTTACTGTAATGCGGGTCTACTGAGTCCCTTCCCAGAAACTCCTGGGGGCTAAGTATCCCCGGACGATGATTGTGAACTTTTCTGATTACTGCATTAGGGAGGGTATTTTAACTAAGGTGATCCAAAAGAGGGACATTGTTCTACCTAATGGTGCCAAAGTGAGAGTCTTTTCCGATATGTCTGCATAGGCAGCACGTAGACGGAGGGACTTTGTGGGTATGGTGATGAGTCAATTCAAGAGTGCGGGAGCACAGGTTTCAATTGCCCAGCAGTCTAAACTGAAAGTTCTATGGAAAGGAAGGTTCCATCTCTGTTCCACTCTTGAAGAAGCCCAAGAACTTCTACAAACGATTACTCAAGCAAATGGAAAATAATGGAAGGAGGGGTAATTGAGCGGAGGCCATTGCTCAGATTCCTGGGTCTGCATTCCGCAACAGAAATTTAAGCATGATCTTTTTGCACCTTAAGCACTTTAGATACTTAGGCACTAAGTTCACTTTAGGAACACTTTTAGTGTGTGTATATCTGTCTGCCATTTGTACTTTGCTCCCAGCTAGGGGGAGGATGTACTGGGTACAGCTGCTATTACTGTTTTTTGATACAGGTATTACTCTCTCTTGTTATAATTATCCAGTATTGGAGTTCTAGAATGCACTCTGCACCTTATGCATTGTGCTTACTTTCAATATTGCACTATTGCACTTTAGTTTTCCTCCCCTTATGAGGAAGATATGGTATTATCTCTGCGGTACTGAGAAAAGCTTGCGGCGATCCTGGTTTTTTGGGGCGGAAAAGTATTGGATATTGAAGGATGTTTTGGACTTTTAATCTTTTCCTCTTGAGAAAGTTGCAGTACTGCTACAATAGGTTGTCCAACCAAATGGAAATTAACGATACTCCCTCAAATCACTGCGGTTCACATACATACAGTAATGGTAATTTAAGCTTGTTCTTTTTGCACTTTAGGCATTTTAGACATTCAGGCAGTAAGTCCACTTTAAATGGTGTGTATTTTTGACAATTGCACTTCGTTCTCCGGGGGGTTGTTGTAGTGGATACAGCTGCTAGCACTGTTTCTGTTATATATACTATTTTCCGGGAAACGACCTTAACAACGCGGTCAAAACACCGCAGTACATTTAGATCGCTGCTTTTACAACGCAAGTCGTTACCACGACTTGCACTGGAGGGCGCTCTAGACTAAGGAATAGTGTGATTTACTATTCCAACACCTTCCCTACTGTACGTAGGCTGGAGTTGGAATAGTAAATCATACTATTCCTAAATCCAGCGCCCTACAGCGCAAGTCGTGGTAACGACTTGCGTTGTAAAAACAGCGATGTGATGTACCGCGATCTAAATGATCGCGTTGTTACATCATACATCCCTATTTTTCCTGCTATGAGTATCCAGTATTCAAGTACTAGATTGCACATGGCACTTTATGCACTGTGCTTACTTTCAATATTGCACAAACACTTTTTGACAACGAAAGCACTTTATGTTGGTAATACCTTGGTGCCTACTTAACTTTATGGTATTTTGCACGGGGGAGTTGGATGTGCAACTAGGTGCCACGTCAAGGCGCCTTTGTTTGTTGGGGGGGTTGGGGAGGCAAGTTAAGGGCTACCTCCCTCCGCAGATAGCCTGGGGTGGGAAGGGGTGGTGGGGATGGGGGTGAAGCATCACAAAACAAATCGGCGATTGAATAGCGGGCAAGCATGGGATAACAAGCAAGAAGGTAACATAATCAAGTTCAGGGGTCAAGGGATATACAGCAGTCTCTATGTCACTAAGGGGCTATATGTACCCTTATCTTCAGTGATAGTACAGTTTGAAGTATGGCGTAGGAGAGAGTACATCATGTACTTGTTAAGGTGACATGGTTTATTTTGAAGAATGACACAACCACTGAAGGTAATTTCTTGTAATGTGGATGGATTTCTAAATGTACAGAAAAGAGGAGCAATGTTAAAATGGCTAGGATCCTTTTCCCCTCAGGTGATTTTTTTACAAGAGACACATTTTAAGTCTATTTTCCCTAACCTTTCTCTCCCCAAGAAGTATGCTCACACGTTTTTTGCTTCGGCACATGCGGCGGTACGTGGGGTAGGTATTCTACTTTCATTGGCGCTAGACTGGGAGCTGGGAAAGGTGATTCGGGAAGAGGGAGCGAGATGGATTTGGGTCGAAGTCTCAGTTAATGGAGTAGCCCTTGTGCTGCTTAACTATTATGGGCCAATTTTTAATGACAAGCAGGCCTTGAAACAGATTTATGATTTGCTGTCAAACGCTCATGGTTTTATAGTTATGGGTGGGAACTTCAATTTTATTCAAGATCTTGGTCTGGACACATCCAATAAGGGTAAGCAGCAATTAAAGCCAAAGGCAGCAAGATTATTAAAAATTATGAAAGAAGATTTCGCTATAATAGATCCATGGCGGATCGACTACCCAGGCCTTACTGAGTTCACGTGCTACTCAGCTAGATATAAAACAGCATCCAGACTGGATTTGTTTTTGATAAGTAATCATCTTACAAGAGGGGAATCTGCGATCTTTTCTAACTCATTCTTAGATCACTCCTTAGTCTCCTTGGTAGCATATTTACCCGCCCCTAGGGAAAAAAATAATAGCAGGTGGTATTTTGATAAAGCATTGCTCTCTGACCCAATGTGGATTGCTGAAACCCATGATTTTATACAATGGTTTTTTAAGGAAAATGTTAACACAGCATCAGGTTTTATGGTCTGGGAGGCTTTTAGGGCTACTTTTAGGGGACGGGTCATTGCATATAGGGCGAATCTCTTCAAACTAAGGCAACATAAGATTGCAGGACTTCAGAAGGCTGTGGATCAGGCTAGAGGAGTTCTTATGTCTAGGTCCCCAGAAGATATTGAGGAAGAGGCTCTCCAGCAGGAACTACTAAGGGCGAAAGAGCAATTAAAAAACTTTTTATTCTTGAGGAGATTTCTGGGAGCAAAGCATCTCAACAAAAGGTTTACGAAGAGAGCCAACACATTGGTACATTTCTAGCTTGGTCAACAAAAATGCATCAGAGTAGACAAATAATCCCACAAATAAGGGATCCCAGCACTGCGAGCTTGGTTAATGATAAAGATAGAATAGCTGAAATCTTTGTGTCTCATTTTAGGAAGATCTATGCCGAAGCCCAGCTAGTTAACATCCAGGCTCTTGTGGATTACTTTATGACAGTTCAGTTACCTATGATCCCCAAAGAAGACTGTAGAGTGCTGAATGAACCGATTACATCGGCAGAACTAAGGGAAATTATAAAAGAAATGGCTAGTGCCAAGGCAAGTGGTAATGATGGGATACCGATTGAAGTCTACAAGTTGTTTTTAGAGGAACTTTCTCCCTTCTTGGTATTCCTGTTTAATCAGATAATGGATGGACTGCCTGTCTCGGACAGATTTAAGGAATCCATCGTGATCTCTATTCTGAGGAAGGATAAGAACCCTAATGACCTGAGCTCCTACCGCTCAATAAGTCTATTAAATGTAGATTATAAGCTGTTCATGAAAATTTGGGCTAATAGGATCTCGGGCTCTGCGCAACAGGTAATACATATGGACCAAACAGGGCTCCTGCCTGGTAGATCGATGTCTGCAAATACATTCTTTTTGATTCAAGCTATTGACTATTTTTCAGCTAGGAAGGATAGTGCTGCCATTTTAATGATGGATGCAGAAAAGGCATTCGATCTGGTGGATTGGCAGGCCCTCTTTTTCATCTTATGGAGGTTTGGCTTTCCATTCCGCCTGATTGAGATGTTAGAAGGAATCTATAGGGGGGCCAGTGCAAAAATAATCATAAACTCAAATCTAGCGGGAGAAGTGGTGATAAGGCGGGGTACTAGGCAGGGCTGCCCCCTTTCCCCCCTTCTATTTTCTCTTTTTATAGAGCCACTGGCGATAAAGATTCGCTCCAATACATTAATTTGGGCTCCCCAAATAGGAATGGCAAAAATTAAGCTGTTTGCCGATGATTTGATCTTGTACTTGAACCCAGACAAGGCGAACATTCAGCTGGCCCTTGGAGAACTCCAGGCGTTTACAGAGTTGGGGGATTACAAGGTCAATCAGTCGAAAACGGAGCTTCTCTTATTCAATTCATCGGGAGCCGATCTCCCTGAAGGGATGACATTTCTGCCTTTAAGACCTATTAGATACTTGGGCCAATATGTTACAGCCGACTTCTCTCAACTTTTTCACTTAAATTATGTAAAAACACTTAATAAAATCAAAAGTCTTTTAGACAGATGGTCGCTTTTACCACTGACCATAATAGGCCGAGTCTCTCTAGTAAAGATGTCAATACTTCCCTTGATGATTTTTCTGTTTTTAAATCTCCCTTTAAAAATACCAATCTCATATTTTAACGAAGTAGATAAAGTGATCCGTGAGTTTGCTTGGGCAAAAAAAAAAAAACTAGGGTTAAGCTGTCTATTTTACAATTGGATGTAGAGCAGGGGGGCTTGCACTACCTCATGTATCTACTTATTATCAAGCTGCGCTTCTTAGTCTAATAACACAGCTAGTGGCCCCTTCCTCGAATTTTGATAATTTCTTTTTTAGTCACCTGTTAATAGAAAGTGCAATTAAGTTACCAGCATTCCTGCGCACTTCAAAACTACCTAAAAAGACAAGATATAAGGTCATGAACATATTTCTAAATCGTATGCAGAGGTTCGATAAATTTTACAATGTTCCAACATGCCATGCATATACCTCTCTCCAAGACTGTGAACTACGGGGTCTTCAGCTTTCACGTAAGGGATTGCAATCATATAATATGTTAGGCTTTTGCAAGCTAGGTGACTTCTTCAAAGGCACCAATTTGATAACATGGGAAGCTTTTGTAGCGCAATTCGGTCTCCAGGGCTGTGATCTCTGGTTAAGTTTCAGGCAGATAATAAGCTTTCTCTCGAATAATTATAAAATAGTCAATGAGAGGGTAAGAACAATCTTAAAAGCAGCCTTCGAGACAAATTTAACTGGTATCGGCAATTGGTACCGGTTACTGCGCCAGGATATAAATAAGAGTCTAGTTGAAACAATGATCCCTAAAATTGCTCAGCAATCTAATTGTTGGTTTAATATTCAGGAATGGCAACGAGTGTGTGAGCTTGGGCATTGGGCTCTGAGGGCGGCTAACTTTAAATGGATGTCCTTTCTCTCAAGGTGGATGTTGTATTATACTCCCCTCAGACTACATAAATGATTTCCTTCAATCCCGAACACATGTTTTAGATGCAATCTGGCGGAGGCAGGTGACTGGACACATATTTTCTTTACATGCCCTAGATTACATTATTTCTGAGAGGAGGTGTTCAGGTTTAACAGTCTCTGTATGTCATTGCTAATCCTACCATCAACATCGCTGGCCTTATTTGGCTTTTCTTATGCAATCAGTCAGTTACCAAAATATAGGCAATATTTTGTTTTCACGGCCATAGCGGTAGCCAGATCATTGGTATTGCAAAATTGGCGATACTAGAACGTGCCTACAGTGGGACAGTGGCTTCTTAAGCTGGATCGGGCCTACCAATTTGAAGTGGCATACGCGAAAAGGGTAGGGGCGCTTCGTAGATGTAGGCAGACTTGGGAGGGCTATGCTTTGAGTATATATACAAATGATAACATGTAAAAGAGGCTATCTCTGGCATAATGTAAAGAGAGGGGTCTCAATTCAGAATCTGCTGGTTTTTTCTTTTAACTATCAAGATGAGGCCAGCCTGTAGCAATGTTTCTTGTACCTTTTTATCTTGACATGTACTTTTTGGGTGATAGTCGGATGTGCTCTATAGATTGTTGGTTTTATATCACGTAAAATAGAATATGAATTTGCACTATTTTTTGTCTACTTTAATATGAGATTGGGTATTATGTAAGCTTGACTTTTGTATGTACCTTGATTATCATGTCTGCTATTCACGCTCAATAAAAATAATTTTTAAAAAAAAGAGACACCAAGGGGTCCAAGGCAAGAGAGTACCGCAACGAAAAAACGTGCATTGAGCCTAACAATATCTGGTCTCAAGAAGTCACTTTCATCAATGGCACCAGGAAAGAAAAAAATCCAGGCTACCATTCTCAGCATGTTTAGGCCGGAGGGGCAGTATGAACACAACCACCCAACGGCACATTTGTACAACGCAAAGCTGGCAAAAATGATAGCGCTGGACCTCCTCCCTTTTTCTTTTGTGGAAGGTGTGGATTTTCTTGAATTTGTGGCAGCCATCTGCCCGAAAAGGAAGGTTCCCAGCTGGTCCTTGTTTGCCAGAGTTGCTGTTCCAGTACTACATCACGATGTGCTAGAATTGCTTGGACAAGCTTTGCAGCAGAGTGCTGTTCACACTATCCACCTGACGACAGACATGTGGACCAGTTGCCAAGGCACTGATTACATGTGCATCACTGCACATTGGATCTCTTTTGTGGGTGTTAGAGCAAAGATATCCGCAGGTGTTGACACTGCTGGCATTTTTAATGGCGCTCAGAAGCATGCTACAGTAGCCATGTTAGCCATGGAGTAAACCCATACTGCTGCAAACATTTTGTAAGACTTTAACACTAAGGTCTTTGAATGGCTGCAACCAAGAGGGCTTAACATTGGTTATGTTGACACGGACAATGGTGGCTATTTCAGAGTCCTATTTTTGGCACTGCATTAACATCATTGTTCAAGACTTTCTGAAAAAAGAAGACTGAGTCAACAACTTATTGACCACCTGCAGAAGAATCTGCACACATTTCAGCCCTTCTTTTAAAGCCCGGAAACAGCTGAGGATCATTCAATGTGATAATAGAATGTCATCTAAAGCACTCATCCAGGAGGTGCCAACACTTTGGAACTCAACTTATTACATGCTTGAACGTCTGTTTGAGCAGTACAGACCAATCAATGAATATGTCATGCAAAGAGGGGATGCAACTATGAAAGGCATGATCATTGAGATGGACCAATGTGGCCTAGTTAAATGCCTGACAGAGATGCTGCTTCCTTTCGAGGTCTTCACACGTGAAGTCAGCAAGGGGGACTGTACCATGGGCCAAGCTATCCCATTGTTGCACAGCTAAAGGAGGTGTCTGCAATGTACGCAGGTGTGGAGGAAAATGAAGAAGCATATGAGTTGGTGGAGAGCTTAATCCCAGTAGCGGTCGGTGGTGGGAGTGCCGCCGGGCGCTGACGTGGGGCGGGGGAGGGGCAGGGTGGGGGGTAGTAAACTACGGATTACGGGCGATTACAGGTAAGTACACATATAAATAAATAAAACGAATTTCGTTTCTCGCACAGCATCGCCAAATGTGATGCAGCGCGAGATACGAAATTCATTTTTTTTATTTATATGTGTACTTATCGCCCATAATCCGTAGTTTACTACCCCCCACCCTGCCCCTCCCCCGCCCCACGTCAGCGCCCGGCTGCACTCCCACCACCGACCGCTACTGCTTAATCCTTTGCTTAGCTGAAAATACAAGGATGCAAAGAGGCATTGTGTCGTCCAACCTTCAAGTTCAACTTCAGAGCCTGAGGGCAGTGCGGTTGGCTCGCAGCAGCCAAAACCACCAACAGCAAGAACAACAACATCAACAGCAACAACAAGAACAGGAGCATCAGTCCCAAAATCGGCAAAGGAATGGTTTCTACTGGCAGGGCTTAAATCCAGTGCTGAGGCAAAGGCAAAAGAGGCCAAGCAAAGTGGAGCACCCATGACCATTGAGCGGATGGTGCAGGCCTATCTGGATGACCCAACAGAGGTCTACTTTGATCAAAATCCATTGCTGTATTGGTATAGGAAAAGACGCCAATATCCAGTGCTCAGCAGGCTGTCGATAAACTATCTGGCTTGCCCCGTAGCAAGTGTCTCTGCGGAGCGTGTTTTCAGTGCTGCTGGTGCCGTTCTGACAGTGAGCAAGACCAGTCTCTCACCCCAAAACGTGGAGAGGTTAACCATGATCAAAATGAATCAGCACTTTATACCACCGGATTGCACCATACCTGAAGTACCACAGCAGGAAGATGATGACGGCGACTCAGGTCATGGAAGTAGTTTGTTAAGTGACCTACTTCTGGGTGAACCACCAGAGCAGGCTTCTCCAAGGTGTAGCTCGTGAGCTACTGGTAGCTCTCCAGCTACCTGAAAGTAGCTCTTCAATGTGCATCCCAGCTTACTAAATTAAAAGCTTTTGCTTGGTTGAATTATTAATTATATACCAATATTGAAAAGTGTGTATTTGAGATGAAAATGTGTGTATTTTCAAGACTCGTAAGTTGATGTTTGGAAAAATATAGTTGAATTTCAATTACCTAAATTTAAGGATTGGATCAGAGATCTCCTCCTTTGGCAAGAGCAGACATTAATATATGCAGAACTATTGCCCACAGTCTCTAGGCCAAGAGATATTTGGGACCCACTGCACGCATATCTGCTTACAAGGCAATTGGCGACAATAAGGAGCCCCTTACCTCTATTGATTAGATAAGGTAGGCCCGAAGATACCAAACAAGAAACAAACACCCTCAAATGCACGCAACCCCTCCCAAAACAAAGCGCATGCCCCCCGCGGCTTGGGGCTAGGAGGGAACGAGCGAAGATAACAGGGAATGTAACACTATTTCAGCGCGAAACAACCCTGTCCTGTCATTTCATACACACGGAGCGGACTCTACGCTGAGCAGTAAATGCAATAAAAATGGAAAGATGATACGGGTGTTTATGTATGCCAATGTTAATGGAACTCTTAGAAATGTGAATCTACTGCATGTACAATGTATGCTGCAATTAAGAAATGTTAATAAAATAAATACAAAAATAGTTGAATTTCAATTGAAGTTCCAGTTGAATTTCCAATAGAACCATTCCAACCATTGAGTTGGGGAAGGATAACTGTCATTTCAGCGCCAATATACCCTTCAGAATGCCCATGTGCTTTATAAATCCATGAGTGTGTTATATTTAAAGCTAATATTTGATTGATAAATCATGTGGTGTTTGGGAAATGCATTACATTGGTGTCAGGGGCATTACACTATGAATGGTATGTATTACCCAGGCAGAAGTCTGACAAATTGATAAAGCCTTTTTTAACATTACTGCTGGTAACCTTGCTGATACATTGAGGTGATTACTGCTGATAATCTTGAATGGCGTCACCAGCAATGTAATCTTGCCTGATGTGGTCACTATTACAACACTAATATTAATAGTAGCTCAGGAAGATTTTTATTGAACATAAGTAGCTCTTACTACAAAAAAGGATGGAGACCCCTGCACCAAAGTATGAGGACGAGCTCTACTTCCCTGACAACTATGCTTTAGTTTCTAGTTACTTTCCTTCTTTCTTTGATGTCCCAAAAAAACAAAAAAAAAGATATAGCTATGGACTTTTATTTACTTTATTATATGTGTGTGTCTGGTTGACCAATCCATCCCCATCGTCTTACTCTTAGACACATTTTATTGCCGGATTGGAGTTGCAACTGTGTGGAGTGAAGAAGTCCCGACTCGCCCTAAAGCCATTTCCCTCAAGCCAGACATTCGATGGACAAACAAATGTGTGCCTGCCTCTCCCTTCAACTCTGGGCCCTGACTAACTATCTATCTATCTATCTTTCTATCTATCTATCTATCTATCTATCTATCTATCCTTTCCTCCTAGCCTAGAGGGACTGCCCCACAAGTGAGATTATTAGCAATGGATGATCTGCATTCTTCAATTTTCCACCAATCGATCACGGTGAGCACACCGGAAGAACAGGTAAATGATGGCATGCATTGCACACCGAGTGATTGTTGTTTGTTGTGATGTCAACTTGTGAACGATTGATGATATGTCATCATCATCAATCATGTGTCTGCAGTGTCAACTTGAGTTGAGACTTGAGAAGAAGAGATGATTCATGTGGTGGCAGCAGGCAGTGTGAGACTGGGTGATTGTTAAGCTTAATGTTTTAGTGATGATGATGATTGAGATTCACAATGTTGTGGTGGCCTACCGACGGCTGATCAATAATTTTCCCTTGAAGGTTATTTTTTTTCCTTCCCCTTTGAAAGATCGGATAGCGAGATTCATTCACCGGGTCCACTCCACACTGTCCATACTGCTTTTTTTGTTGTTTTATGCTTACTTATACTCCTCAAAGACTCAGACCTGACCAGTCACTTAGTTAATCCAAAGCTTGCAAACACAAATCTAGTCTAATCTACACACAAACAGTGACTCCGTCAAGTCAATTTTTCCCTTCTTGTTGTTCAATAACAAAATTGTACTACTACAGGCCGATCCATTGCATTGAGTCGGGACTCACTTGGGACACTGTTGGTACGGAGTTGGACACCATACTCAGAGTCAGAATCAGGAGGATCAGAGATGATGGAATGACTCAGGGAGTGGGCGTGAGCGTGACTACTTTGAGAACTGCCACCAGAAGAAGATGGAAGTTTTCAAATTAACTGAAACCAAACAATTTGGATGATGATGACTTTGAAGTGGACTAAAGGTAAACAACACCAGACCTACACATGTCTGTTTAGTGGTGGTGGTGGTGAGTGTGGTGTGACTGACTGATAGCGGTGCATTGATTTTTTACTTAATTGGGAAAATGCTATGTTGCTGTGTGTGTCTGTGCTCAGTGCTGTCTGGATCAAATTCGAAGCTAAGTGGAGGTTGGGTGGGGGGCCTGTTGTAGGAGGTAACTGCCAGAAACAGACATTTAGCCATGCTCCCTCTGAAACAAAGTCTTCTTGTTCCACTTCTTTATGCAGTTTAACTTTCCCCTTTGATTCTTCAATATCTTTTTTTTTTCATCTACAGGCCCTTACCCTGCGCCAAACTGGAAAAATAACTCACACTTACCTTACAGAACCGCATCCGCCAGGTACCCAAGATTAACAGACAGTCCAAGAGGAATGCAGTGCAGAGAGATGCAACTCCCAATTTGGCAATACAGTATCATTTTTTTCTTTTCAATCATTACAACTGTGTGTGTTGTTTATGTTTGTTTACTTGACTCCTATAGATATTTTAATTTTATTTGCTATCTTTCAAAGCCCACTACAAGAACATAATGTAACTTGGGTCTCTCTGGGAGCAGACGGAAAATTAATTTACCTGTACTAGTCTAGTAGTAGGCATCATCATGCATGCATTTCCTTTTCCTCCCATAACAGATTTATGATGGTTGGCTGCCAAGATGAATGTGTTGTTCTTGTGTAGTAGTGTTTGTCTTTGTCAAACCTTTCCTCAAATCCTCCTTCCTATCCATTCATCGAACCCCTAACCCTCTTCCCCCGAGGTGTGTGATTTATTGGTGTGACTAAATTAAATTTACATCATTAATCTATAACACACTTGGTGGGGCGGATGTGGTGAAAGCAACACCAACTCAAGGAGGGCAGGCAGGGTGAGGATCTTAATATCTGCTCTAAGTATAACACTGGCAATATATATATTAGATTGCCCACCCATGCACAGACAGTATTCGATATTCATTTTTTTTTCAGAGAAACATAATCCATCATAATTGCCAGCATCATCATCCTTCCAGCACTAAAGGTTACGCTTGTCCACTCCACTTCATAACTTGAGTCGACTTCAGTTTGTAACTTGTACTAGCCCACCATTTTGATTATTTTTTATTTTACTTTAGAATTACTTACCATGTTTTCTTGTTTGGCAGTCTTCTTCTTGTTTACTGCTAGTCGTACTCTACTCAGTTTATCTAGTCTCCCTCAGGTGAGTGCCTCATTTGTTTTGCAAAGCTTGCATATCAAACGGCATTAACTCAATTTGTAAATTAAATTATTTAGTTCCCTGCGATGAATATTCCCCATCCTACAGTTTGAGTTCGGCTAGGAGGGAGTGGAACCTTGCTGCAGAATCTGGTGCTTCTAGCATTTGACTAGTCCGCTAGCATGCTCCTACTGTCTACTACTTCCACCACCATGGCACCTTGGGAAACCATCAGCATGCAGCTATCACTTCGCCTAATCAGATTAGAGAGAAGAAGTATGGGGGATTCATTCGAGATGCAATAATCTATATACTATGGAAATGAATTCACACACCCACACCCCTTCCGAGTCCATAAGGGTTTTAGTTGCAGACTGTATAGACCAGGAGGAGAGACTGACAGTAGTAGGACAAGTGAGGGTACTGCATCTATCTGTTGGTGTGTTACACTATCGGAAGATTTCAAAAAATGGGTGCGGCACTGCAGCAAAGGAAACAGTGCGAAGTAAAAGAGTAACCCCCCCAAAAATGGTTTACATCATATGTAAAACTGTAAATTTATTCCCCTAACAAATAAACTAGAATGCAAGAAACCCACAACACCTGACCCACCTCTCTCCCTAACCCCAACAAATGTCCAGTAAAAAGTATAATTGTCCATAAAAAAGAACACCCAAGTTTTCCCCAACTCCCACATTACCACCCACTTCCCAACAAGTCCCACCCACCAAACAAAAGGTTAAAAAAAGGGGCAAGAGAGGTCTATCATCTAGCGGCGGGCTAGGAGCAGGATCTTTCGCTCATGATGGTCGAAGCGCTCCTCCATCCTGGCCTCTAGGTGTGCCATCCGGGGGAGCATGCGGTGCTGAAAGCTTTTACATGAACAGGGGTGGGCAGCAGTGGTTGGCTTGCGGCGGGCGGCTGCCGTACCACAGCGCTGTACCACCGGAGACACTGGGGGGCCTGGCCGGGGCATTGGAGGCTGCAGCTGCTGCCTCCTCCTCCGCCAGAGCCACAAGCCACCGATATTCTGCCCTGATGGCCTCCAGCTTCCGTTGCCGGGTCTTGGCTGCTATCTCCTGCCTGGTGGGTTAGGAAGGAGTAGCTATATCAAGAACAAAATAAGACAATTGTAAACAATACTCTTAGCAAAACAGTTACACATAAAATTATACACATAAAATTATAGTGGCACAGTAGCACTAGCAGTACATAACATTTGTGGTATTCTCGATTCGTCGGCCCCTAAGATTTGGATGTGATTAGAGTTTCAGGCATTAGGCACTATGGAGTAGACTAGTATTCTTCTTCTCTCTTTTGTTTAGCTAAATTAATTTTGTAGGCATGCCAGCTCAGCTTGCACCCTAGACAGACATACTGTCTGCAGGTGGAGCAGCTGTACTACACAATTATCTCTTTTTCTATTACTATGGACATACTCTGTTAAATCAATGGCAAATGCTCAATTTCACTTTCACCCTGACTACTACAACAAGGCAGATGATATGATTAATTACTAATTTAAATGATTGATGATAATGGCGTCACGTGACGTGAGGTACTACTATTGTAAAAACCATGCAGCTGATAGGCCACCCATGGCTGACACTGCCGAAATGGCATGAGTAGGGAGGGAGTGGGCCTCGGAGGTAGGCGATTGGTGATGGGTGGGTACATACATACATAATATATATGTTGTGCTTGCAAACTACTGTGAGTCAAGAGAGTAGTCTAAAATACAACCTCGAACCTTTGAATCAAAAACCTTGGAGAAAAAAAAACATTCCTTGTTTATCATTGCATTGTTCTTCTAGCATTATTTTTATTCTTCACCCTTGGCATTGCTACTCTGGCACGGTTTAATTTTCTCTTACATTCTCTTCATACAGTCTTAACCTATGATTGAATACCATCCAGGCATCCATCCATCCAAATATGGCTATTATTCTCAACAAACCTTTAACCAACATACATTTGTCATTTAACCACCCATGCATCCTTGCTTGCCTTTGAGTTTGACCCATCAAACCCCCCGGAGGATTCCTTTCACCCATACAGTTACACACACCTAGGCAGGCATCCTTTCTTTCACCATTCACCCATCCTTAAACCACCCATGCATCCTATCAGCCACCTATATGCATCCCGGGCCCCCTTCACCCACGCATCCTTCTCTGCCAGTCATATATTACATGTCACCCATCCTTCCTCCTTCCATCCTTCTTTCCCTTTTCCATCAACCCATCAAGGTCTGACTCTCAGTCTTCTTCACAAAACTTTCTCTGATGAGTTGAAGAGAAGAGGCCATTATTTACTCAACTCCTGCTAATGCTATTGCTAAGTAAAGGGTGTCTTCTTCAACTGTTCACAACTTAGGGGCCGATTCCGATCTCGGCCGGTAGGGCTCCGAATCGGATTCAGCTTTACCGGATCCGATTCGGAGCCCTATTTCCCGACCGAATCGTACGTGCGTCCGGGCGAGCGAGTACGATGCGTGCGCTCGCGAAATATCCGACCGACTCGTTCGCAGGACCCGACCGCTCCGACCGACTCGCACGGGGACGACTCGCACCGCGCAATGGAGACGTTCCCCGGCCGGGTAAGTACGATGCGCATCGCGACCGCTCCGACCGACTCGCGCAGTCCGGCTCCAAGGAGCTGTCGGAGCCACACTTTGGGGGTCCGTGTCGGACCCCCTGGAAGCGTAGGCACGCGAGTCGCACACAGGGGAACCCATGGGTCCCCCTTACACGTGCATGTACGGCGCGACCCGCACCGACGCGAACACGCTGTAGGGGCGCCCTTGTTCGCGTCGTGCCCATTGAGTCAATGGGAGCCCGTGTACGCGTCGTACGACTGGCTCCCATTGACTTCAATGGGAGTCCGACCGAATCGAGTCCGATGGCATACGTGCGCATCGTACTCATTCGGTCGGACTGCTAGAGTCCGATTCGGTCGGAAATCTCTCCGGGTCCGGCCCGTTCGTAGAGATTTCCGGCCCGAATCGGAAACGGCCCCTTAGTCTCAACAGTAGAGTGTACAGTGTACACCCTGGCAGTGTATAGATTCGATTGTCAATAAGCAAGGACTTACCACCGCCCACCACTGTTGCTGGCTTACCCCCTGCAGCTGCCACATCTGCTCCCTCCTGGCTGGCGTCACCTTCCCTGCTGGCCCCGGCACTGGTGGTCAGTACATCTAGAAAAAACATTACACATTTTTTAGATGCCGTATACGCCTCCCCCTATTCATTTTTTTCCACTAGCAAGATTGAAAATGCAATACATACACGTTACTACAATTCGGGTACACAGACTAGAGTAGACAGTATGTCCTATCAAATAATAAAATATCCGGTTGGGCATTTTGTTGGTTGCACAATAAGAACATTTTTAAATTAATACCAAAAATGCAGCCCTAATCAAGGTGAGTCACAGCAAGACATTCCAAAAAGTAGCACTGGCAGCAAAGTTTTTAAACCAGGGCTGCTATTTAGAGGTAGCTGAGGTTTCACCTCCTATTTTACCACCGGTGCCCCATGTGGACTGTTTAGGGACCCCTATAGTAGACCCATTCTGACTAGAGATCTTTATTATATAATTGTTCTTGCCTGTATCAATTACTTTTTATACACGTGTTGTTGCTTTGAGATTTTAATAAAGGTTATTGAAAAACGGCATGTTTGCCCAGGTTTCCTCTTCTCATATCATTGGGGGGAGGGGGGAGGAGGCCCACGGCATGTGATGTCACCTTCGATACCGCTATGCGTAAGGTGACATTACACCCCTTCTATTGTCCTGGTGATAGTCCAGGACAAATGTAGGGAACAAGGAAAGTCTTATCGAGTCAAAAGTCTTTCTCTACCTTTGGGTGTGATTCGTGCAGCAAAGGTTTCTGTGAAAATACTTCCGTGCTGAAATCCGTTGTGATAGGTCGATGATAAAAAAATGTGGAGAAACTCCTGACTCCAAATCTCTCTTTAAGGAAGCAGGAAGTAATTAGCATGTTGCAATCAGGATTCTGGAACCAGACCTATTAATCCATGGGGTTCTTAGTCTAGACCGCCTGGGGCATGAGTGTAAGAATCTTTAATGGAAGGAAACTTTGAGCCGGAAGTCAGAGCATATCACAGGAAGTTGGCTGTATGTGCTTCCTGGTTATTACTCTCAATATGGCTCTTGCTACCTTCAATTGGAGCGGCTGTAGTTGTTCAGTCATTCCTTAGGGTAGGTTTGAACATTGTGAACTGCAATAGGTTCAGGAAAATATTATTAAGACTGAATGAGAAGATGGTAGAATTGTGTGTTAAGAGGGGCTGTCAGGCTCACCACTAAACCTCACTACTCTAAGCAAATAATTTACTTTCTGCATGACACCACTAATTTGTGTTTATTTAGACAGGATTAATTGAATATTTTGGATGGTTTTAATTAGGAGGAAGGGAACAAAGAGAAGCAAGTATCTTAGATCTTGATGTTGTTATCACTGAGAAAGGTCCCGCTGGTGACATTTAAGAACTGTGGATGGTGGGTAACAGGGTGGAACACAGAAGGACCTCGAGGAAGAATGGGAGTTTCTGTCATCTTGCTGCCTCTATCTGTACAAGCTGATGATGGTTGGTGAGGTAGGGGGTGAACCAATGCTGGGCTGTGTTTAGGGTATTAACTGGAACAAGATGACTGATTCTGTTATAGGCTGCTGAAAGATCCAGAAAAGATAGAAGGCAGGGGTGTCTTGTTGAAATTTGAAGAGAAGCTGTTTTAGTGTTGCCCTGTGGTCTTAATCTGGACTGGAAGCCACGTAGAAGATTGTTCTTCTTGAGCTGCTCTGGTAGCTGAGACAAGACTGCTTATTTGATCATTTTTAATGTGAATAATGGGGCTGAAGTTAGTAGGATCCTCTGCGTCAATTGTAGGTTTCATTAGCAGCAGAAAGATCTGTCCTGTCTTGAGAGACTTCAGGAAGATTTTTGTGTAGAGGGAGGCACTGACAATGTTTAGAAGTGGTTGAAAGCATCTTCTTGAAGATGTTTAAAGATGAATAAAGTAAGAATATTGTCTTTGTAGAAGGTGCCTGTGAATGAGTTCAGAATGGTGGTAAGTTCAGTGACTGGTTCGGTGATTGATGGGAGATTAAAGGCAGTCCATGTGCAGGTAGATCACTAAGGGATAGGGGCCAATGTGGATGTTTGTTTCATGTGACTGATTGCCTGATATATCTCTGATGTTCTTTTTTGTGGTGAAGAAATTATTGATGATGTTGCATTTTTTACATTGCGACTGATGGAGATTTTGGAGCATCTCAAAGCGATCCAATGCAGAGCTTGACAATTTTAGAGCGTGCTTCTGTTGGCTGCTTCTTTGATGGCTATCTTGTAAAAGGTGGTTTTCGTTGTGGTGAGGATGGATCTACGTGCAGCGCAGAGTGCTATGTGGTGGGTGAGGTCATATGGGAGACTGGTCTGTTTCCATTTCTTTTCCTACCTGCATATGCTGCTTTTGGTATCTGAAAGGTTTTTAGTATACTGTGGTGCAGATGATTTGGGGTTGGAGGAATGTGTTTTCTTTTGAGCTCTGCATGGTTTTTCAGAGCTATATTGTAGATGTTGATGAGTTTGTTGACATCTGACATGGACTAAAAGGAGTGTGGCAGGTTGGTGAATTTGTACTGGAAGATATCCAGGTCAAAGTCTTTGAAGGATAAGAATGTCTGTTTTTCTCATTTAGGTTGGCCATAATGCAGGAGAGTGGTATGAAGCATAATGAGGAGGATGGCTATGTGGGCCAGCCAGTCTTGAGATGGGGGGGAGCTTTCAGTGAATTGATGATGGGGCCGGCAAGAAGAGGTCAAGTGTTTCGGCTTTATAGAAAGTTGGTTAGGTGATGTACTGCTTGATGTTGGCAGTATTGTGGAGTATGTAAGGGGATTCCCTCATTGCTTTTTAGTAGTGTCTCTAGGTTGAATGAAGTCTTCAAGGAATGTTCGTTGGGTGTGCTGAATGGATAGATCAGTCACTCTCCATGAAAGATCAAGTCTATGCCACATGTGGCACCTGTTTTGCCACAATGAGGCTTCTGAAAAAAGTTTTTCCTTGATCTCCGGATACCTCTAGAAAAACCCTTGTTCAAGCACTCATAACCAGTCACCTGGATTATGGTAACGCTTTACTGATAGGAGTAAACGACAGCCAGTTAACTAAGTTGCAAGTAGTGCAGAATACAGCCACACAGCTGATTTTCAACCTTCCTGCACATTCCTCCTCCACCCCTATCCAAAGGAAATTACACTGGCTGCCCATCAGAAAGTGGGTTGTTTTTAAACTCTGTTGTTTGACACATAAGGATCTTCATGAGGCCCGCCCAGCGTACCTGTCGTCACGTCTTAACGATTCTCTGCCATCTAGGTGACTAAGGTCCTCAAATCAAGCATTTTTGCTGACACCACGCATCTGCACTTCAAGACTTGGGGGCAGATCTTTCTCCTATATGGCTCCATATCACTGGAACAAACTCCCGCTTCATCTTCATACCTGCCCCAACTTCACAAACTTTAAGAAGATGTTAAAAACATAGCTGTTTTAGAATGTTCTTTCCATGTCTCGATCAGCACAGCGCCAAGATACTCCTTCGGGAGTGAGTTGTGTGCTATACCAAAATAAAGAAAGGTCACAACCCACAGTTTGAGAAACTTTGCTTTATACAATTGCGCCAGAGCCAAACAACGTGATGAAGTGACATTGTGTCCACTGATCCCAGTGTCTGTAACCTTCTGACTATAGTGTCTACATGTGCACTCTAATACTATAGGGACTAATTCTAGCCATCACAGAGTCTTTCCTCCTGATGGTCTTTATGAAACACATGTCTGCTGTGGATACAACATGTGGGATCTCATTATCTTATAAGCAATAAGCACAAACCATTTATGACCTGAATTATACTTGTCACATTTTGAAAGATAAAGATGTCTTCTCATGAAATTAAGTCAGTTGGTAACCCTAGTAATAGGTTTAGGGGATACCGTATAAAACTGCAGTGCACCCTGCACTGAGAGATCTTTTAAGAATCCGGTCCTCTGATGACCATGAGAGCTCCATTTGTGTTTTCTTCTAAAGATGGGTTTACCTTCCATCCTTGTAAATTTACATTTTCATTTTTGGATTGTACTTGAATTACTTCCGTCAATATGTTAACATGTTTTACATTACCTGCAACAAAATATAACCCTTGACCCTTCCAGTAGGGATCGAGCAACTATAGCTCCAGAGATAGTTTTATGTCATTTGATTTTTCGAAATTCTTATGTAAAATATTTTAGTACTGTTCATTTCTTGCTTGCTTTGGAGACATCATCAGGTAAAGAGCAGTATGAAGAACAGAGACAGTATTTATATACAGGTGTCAAGGGAAAAATATTGCCTAATGTAAAAATACTTCCAGGTAGTAAAATCAACTTCACCAGGATGACAGTAAAGGTAAAACTGGAGATGATGTCGATAGATTACTACTGACAAAATGTGCATTATCACAGTCAAACTCCATTCCATAAAGAAATGCCATCCGAAAATGGCTGTAATAAGACTGCCGCTGAAATTGCCCTAAAAAGTACCAAAAATAGAACATTATATTCGACCTGAACACTCATCAAATGAAACAGGAGTGTTTTTACAGCGTCACTGCCTTAGCAGTTCACCTTCGTTCCTGGACTGCCCTAATGTTTACAGCCAGCAGTAAATCTGTAAGCCTAGTAATATTACTTTAGCTGCTGAAAATGGCGCTTGTATCATGAAATGGTCTGTTTCACTGAACGTTTTTGAACCCTAGTGATGATACCTCCTCCTCTGCTTTAGGACGTAATGCCATGCAACCAAAGGTAAATATGCAACTGTAGACAATGCTATCTGACGAACGTTGTTAACAGCAAATTGGAATTTTATCACCAGCTCACCAGCAATCTCACTTACGAAATAAATGCACTTTGTTCCTCAAAAAGGAATTGTGGGGTAGATTTATATATATTTTTTTTAAAGCGCAACACAGCACAGCAACGAAAGTTACTGTGCTGCATTATGTTAGGACAGAGCAGCACAGCGCAGTGCCATATTTACTAAATATTGCATGCTGCTGCTCTCCTCTCATGCGCTGGCGCACAAGCAGGCTGCCTAACGCCGCACACACGTTTGCTCCACATTGGAGCAAAGGAGTGTGTGCTCTGTCTATCATCAATTTCAAATACACTTCAAAGGTATCCCATAACCTTGTTACTTGAAGACTCAAACTACAGCATAGCATATGGTAGTTAACCCATTTGGACAAAAAAACATCTAATTTTTGTTTAAAAACCCTCAACCACTGTAGTAGTGGCATGCTTCAGCATCAGGTCATACCCTGGTCCATAAAAAGCAGGATGCCTCAACCATATTCCGGGTCTCTATTCCCAGGAAGTTTTTAGTCCCAAATCAATTCTTTTACTCTGTGAGGTGAAAGGACACACCGAGTACAATCCACAGGGGTAATGGCCTGTGATATTCGGAAGATTCCCTACCCAGCTCGGACCTCTCCTAAGGTGAGACATTATGGGGTATATTTACAAGAAATGGCACTCCGCTGTTTTGCCGCAGCGGAGTATAACATTTTTTACTGCCGCAGTACGACAGTTTCTAACACCATGTTTGGGTCATATTTACAATACGGCGTAACGTAAAAAAAGTGATGCTCGGCAAATTAGCGTCCAGAAGAACGGACGCTAGCCGTCCTAGAATCACTTGTGTGTGCCGAGCAGGAAAAAAAATACAAAAACGCCTCTAAGTGAAAAAAAAATGTTACACTTACCTGAAAGCAGCAATGGAGCAGCCAGGACTGAGCACAGGCCAGGACAACAACACCTTTAGAGTCAATGGGGTAACCCAGTATCCCTCAGAACCTGGGAATTAATGAGAAAACTACAAGTGGTTCTGTCGGGAAAAAAAACAATTGCTTAGTACATATAAGGAATAAATCAGCAAAGTTAAAGTCTAGTACATTCTTTTGAGACTTTTTAGAATGGAACACACAAGGAAGGGTTATTTTAATGCGTAATATTTTCTAGTTCATTTCATGGCTGTCATTATAAATAAATCCAATTTCCAAAGTGACATAAATAAGGTGAGTCAAGTGAACGAGGTGATGTGAGTGACACTGTGATAAATTGCATAAAGTGTACATATAATATAGAAAATTAGGGACTAAAAAATGTGAGATCTGCCCCTAAATCATGTTATTTCTTCAATTTTCTCAATCCTTCTATTGCATGCTTTTCTTGGGGATGAGGGAATTGTGGGGCATGAGCAGGAATAACTGTCAACATTTCGACCCTGTGGTTTGCGCAGGTCAGGTGCGTCACGCGGGTCTTCCTCAGGACAAAAGAGCAGTAGACAGCCTGATAGGGAAAGGATTTCAAGTGTCAAACTCGTGTGTTCCATGGAGTATGCATACGATATACATTAGTGGTCACAAAATTGCAGGACTCACCAAGACTCAATATTCCTAAGAATCCACCCTCATGTGAGTTGAAAGGATGGGGGATGGCATGTATCCAGAAACTGTAGGGTTAAAATAAACGTGGGAAAGAATAATTTTGGCCTAGTTTGCTAAAAACGGGGAAGGGGGGGGGGGGTTTAAAATGGCATAAGCAAGTATGAAGCACTTACCATCCATCAGGTGTGGGGGCCTGTGGTTGTTGAATTAATTGAGGTGTCCATGCAAAATGGATCCAAGTGGAGGCGAACAATCAGCCACACTCTCAGGGGTTCTGTGAAGAGAATATATACAAAAATTGTATGCCAGTCTAAAATTAAAGAGAGCAGGGCACGGACAACAACCCCAGCAACCCCACTACCAGCCAGGATGTCCAGCCAGAGTCCCAGGGGAAGAGGAATAGGAAGGTCAAGTTCAGTGAGGAGAATAAGATCTTGATCACGGAGTTGACGGAGCACCAACACCAGCTCTTCGTCAGCTCCAAAGGGCCATTGAGGAGGAAAAAGACCAAGTGGCAGTCCGTACTGAACAAGGTGAACTGCGTTGCTGAAGTCAAGAGGACAGTGACTGACTGTAAGCAGTGCTGGCACGATTGTAAGCATAAGACAAAGACGAAACTGGAACCCATTCTCAAGGCAGCATTGCAGACGGGAGATAGTAGTCCAGCATCCCAGGAAGAGTTGGATCCCTTGGAGGAGCAGGTGCCCGCTGTCATCTAGGAGGAGATAGTGGTTGGAGTTGCGGGACAGGACAGTGCTGCCTATGATGAACTATAACAGCAGCAGGGTAAGTTGCAACAAAGGGCAATGTGGGGAACTACGTAATGTCATGCAGTGCAGGCAGCTATGCCCCAACACTCTGCGCCACTGTCTGCAAGCCAAAGAGTAGGCTCCTGGCTCATTTATGGTCAAACATGAGATCAAGGGAAGGCTCATGGATATTTTGATAATATGTTTGCGTAGGGCAGGCAACAAGCCTTCTAGCTGTGCTACCCTACGTCAAAAGGAAGGGGCAGGAATGTGCCATATCTACAAGATACTCTGCATTCCTGTCCATTCTGCCAGCGCCGGTGCACAAACAGCAGATGTCCGCCAAACCAGGCACCCTTGCACGATGGTGCAAGGGTACCACCATTGGTGCCAGCCAGCTGAATGTGCACCAGCATAGAGGAAAGCACAGGGATGCATTGTATCTTCGTCACCACAGCCCAACCCTGCCCTTTCCCAATCATACAGCTTGGTGCAGCAAGGTAGGTTGTGGTTCTGTGCTACAGCACATGTCTATAAAATATGCCCCTCTGTCTCACCTGGGCCTATGCACTTTAACTAACCTGCAAATCCATAGCACAGAATTGGTATCTCAGTGGAGAACAAACACATCTAAGGAGTGGGGGATATGTGGGCCATGGGTAGTACCTACACATCGGGAGATATCAAGATTCATGTCCATGGTTGCCTAGATCAAACTACATTGTACGCAGCTGTCCTGGCATGCAGGCTCAGAGCACACAGGTAGGGACCACCGGAACTCCTCTCACCTACTAAATATGACTGGGGTCGGGGTGAATGAAAGTGATGTACACTAGAGGATATGAGCCATATTTACATTGAACTGCTGCACTGCGTCGATGCAAACAAATCAGCTGCGCTGAGCTGCATCATTGCAAAAATGCAGGAATGGGCTGGATTTACAAGGATAGGTGCCACTCCTGTGCACACCCCTGCACAGGTGCAAAAGATCAGCCATTTGCCAATGCAGGCACCCTTGCACCATGGCCCAAGGGTGTCTGTGTTAGCATTTGCCTGTTTTTTACAGTGCCAGCACAAGGGAAAACAGAGATGTGCGCCCTAATCTTGTAAATACACCACATCCCTGCGTTATTGAAATGACGTAGGGTGGCACTGCTAAATTTGCTGCCACACTGTACCATTTCCTCGTATATATGCCCCTGAAAGCGAAAAGTATTGCACCTTGATTATCAACTGGATTACTCATGTCAACATCTAAGGGAGATGAGCAATAGCAATTCTCCATCTCATTGCAAAGGATGAACCCTCATCTCCTGGCCAGCAGCCTGTCACAGACTTCAGCGATGATGGGATGATGAGAACCTCCATATCATCGTCCAGGACACCCTTCAAGAACTCCTAGACTCCATCGGGACACCATCTCCAGACATGGGAGGGTCAACAGCATTGTGGGGTCTCCACATTCCCTGCCTGCCAACCAACAGGCACCACCTGCCACTCCACCTAGATCCCTGGACTCTGAGGACCCACAGACTACCTTCCAATGCACTGCGGTAGGAGTCCAGCAAATGTTGGCAGAGCAGGTGCGGTTGGGGATGGAGACCGTGGTGGCCACCCTAGAGGGAATCCGTGGGTGCCTCACTCCCAATAGAGGCACCTACTCTCCACTCCATGGCCTCCAGCAGTCCCTGGCTGACATCGCTGGTGTCATGAGGCAGAGGCATGAACAAATGCCCTGCCAAAGTGGCACCAGCGATGTGGCCAACCAGCTGGAGGCTATAAGGACCATTTTGGAGTCCATGAAGGAGAAGCAGGACTACTTTGCTGCCATGGCTGCCTATCACTGTGATGTTGCTACTGTGTTTCAAAACCAGCAGATCCTTCTTGCTGCTGTGCTGCCTCATTTGTTGGCACAGATGAATGCTGCTTCAGGCATGGGATCCACATCTTCCACCCCTGATGTGTGTGTGCCTCCCTTGGGTGCCACACCCACAACACAACCCTGACGGGAGACACCACACACATCAGAGGAGCTGCGGACAGCACCTCTTTCCAAAGAAAAAGTGTCCGGTAGCAGTCATCTGTGCCACATACCCAATTTTGCCTTTGGCCTGGGTGCTTATGAACATGTCAGGAAACATCTGCTGCCACTGTCCTGATTTTGACTTCGCAATGTTCACCTTGACCATTTGTAGACTGTCAATCTTGTCTATCCTCCCTAATGACGTGGTCATCCTCCTGACTGAAGCACTCCTCTCCTCAACATGTTCCTTGTCATGTTCCCCACATTGACTCTGTCTGGACATCCACTGGCTCCAAACATACTTTGGGGTTGTTGTCCAATGAACTTTACCTGTGAGCCCCTTCAAAATGGCACAAGTAAATAAATGCACTTAGAACTACCTGTATGTTGTCTGTCTGTAGGAGTCAGGACCAGGTTGACCATTGACCATTCTGGAAAACAAATACACCAACTACTTGCCAAAGGGACATGTGTTTTGTGGAGCCAGGGACAATGCTAGGCAGTGAGAGTGTAACATATTTTGTAATCACTATTTGTGTGATGACTAGAAAGTGCTTACTCAAGCTTGCAAGCATGAAGTTCTACTGATGTCATGCAGTCAATGTCAATGGTGAATTAAGTCACCCCACAAGTGCCGGGTCCACCCAAGGTGACTAGCAATCATACAACATTGGGCTGACAAGTAAATGCTGCAAGTGTGAGTGGGTACGGGGCAGCAATCAGTGTGTGAATCCAAATAACTACTAATTGGCCAAATGCTTTTCACCACAACATTCCTCCAAGGCATGTTGCATGATATATACACACAGAGATATTGCATGTCAACACATTATTTGCACTGTTTACAGTTTTCATCATGAAACCCATGTCCACTGCTCAACCATGTCAAATAGTTAGATGATGTAAAGCCATGGCCAACCTGACAGATCCCTGTCCATAGCTAAGACACCTACTCACACATTTTGTCAAACACTGTTAGCAAAGACATAAGTATGTACTTAACATTACCTGAGCACACATGCTAACTTACACACAGTATATCATGACGTAGACCTGCATGTAGAATACAATTACATTTAATGTCAATAGCAGCTATGAAATATTTTTAAAACTACGTACTCTATGCTAACTAAGTATTCTAACCTAACCTACACTATCTTACACTACATACTATCTAAAACTATCTTAACATAACCTATGTTACTCCACACGTTTAGTACGACATGATAAACATCAACCACCCACATCCTAAGACACGTCTTCACACAAGGAAAACAGAAACTACACCTAAACATCAACTACCTACACATAGAATCCTAAACAATCATATATTTTTTGCATATTTTATGAAATTTTATAATGTTCTTATTTTTTTATTTTTTATGCATAGTAAATACATGAACACCACCCCAAAAACACAAAGAACAACCCTAACCACTAAAACTCAAACTCACCCCTACATTACCCCTAATAGCACTATCCCTACACTATCACTATGACTGCACTAACCTAAACTAAGCTATAAAACCATTATGTACAAATAAAATAATATAAATGGGGGAAGGGCAGAAAGGGTCCCTGTGTCTATGGTCTCTTGGGTCTGGCCACTGCCTGCTTTATCTCCTGGAGCATGCTCAAGGCCTGGTCCATCTTATTCTCAAACACTGCCACACACAGCATTAGGTCAGAGATGTCCTTTTTAATGTCTGTTTCAAATGAGCTAGGCCCTCCTGTGGCCTGAGGTGTGAGTCCCGGTGGTAGCGATGGCATGCTGATGGAGGTACTGGGTACAGGTGGCTGGGAGGTACCTGTACAGCATTGTCCTTTCCTGGCAGAGCTCCCCTTGTCGATGGTTGGTGGTCGCAGCAGAAAGCTTCGCCGCTTGCCCTGATCCTTCTCCTCCTCGTACCTCCTCTTCATGGCCCTGTGTGCCTTGGCAACATGTCGGAGGTGGTGTAGTGCTCCTTGCGCTTGTTGTGTTGCCTCAGTTCCTCTGGGGTCATGTTGTCTATTGAAGCAATGAGGATAACTGTCGGTCAAAGGGTGATTAGGAACAGGTATCAACATCATGAAACAACATTATTTACACACCATCTAAGGTAGCAGCCCCTACAACCTAAATTCATCTTGTAGCGTAGAGTGAACATACACATACCTATTATCTATCATATCAGAGGTCCTCAGCCCTAATTACAAAGGCAGGCCAATTGTTGCACAATGCAATTGCAACACCATTGGCACATGTAGGTATGATCATGTCAGTACTGAGTATGCTTGGGATCAATGCTTTTTGGTACCCATGGAATGGTACACATGTCACCTTCACAGTATATTAGTGTGCTTTCTGCATACTGCAATGGCCTTTATGCCAAAGGCATTTGCCACAGTAAGATGTGCAGTGTCTTTAAAGTACATGTATTGTCTCACAATGCAGTGTAATTGATATGGCAGGACCCATATCAGGACACAATGCTACCTGTCCAGAAAACTTGGCAGGTATGACATGTAACAATGGGCGCAGGATAAGCCTGCAAAGCTCTCCACGACGAAGGACCAGCATACCTGAACCACTGCCTTGCATTCCACATACCCACCAGACAACTCTGTTCCGCCCAACTCGCCCTAGCCTCTGTCCCCAGGTTCCACAAGACCAGAATCAAAGGAAGATCCTTCTCCTACCTCGCCGCCAAGACCTGGAACACCCTGCCCCTCCACCTCAGGCAATCCATGTCGCTGACCCAATTCAAGAAGGACCTAAATACCTGGCTCTTTGAATGATCCTACACCCGGAAGGACCAGCAGCCCCCATCCCCCTAGTGCCTTGAGACCCTCACGGGTGAGTAGCCACACTATACAAGCCCCTGATTGATTGATTTATTGATTGATTGATAAGTACCTCGCATCATACAGAGGCATGTGAAACCTCTCATATTTGACCTGTTGTAAGTCCATGGTGGGCCATGCCACCGCTCATTACTTGCTCCCAATATCATAGCATGTGCAGCTGATATGCGTTCTGTATTCTTCACAACCACATCCATTTTCAGATGTGTATCCATTATCACATATTTTTGCATAGTATGCCACTGGGATCATGGCTCCACTGTCAAGCCACTATCATGTGGTCCATCCCGATTGGCAAAGTGTTCTCCTTGACAGTAGTCAGAGGCTAATAGACATGCAACACATAACCTCAACTTTTCATGACCTATTTATCTCCTTCCAAAGTTCAATTGTGATAGGGGTGCACATTGAATCTGGCAATTCACCCAGCATCTGACATCACATTCAATCCTTGCACTATGCAATTAGCATTGATGAAGGTACTCACCGATGAAGTTTGGGTCCTAGAAGTTCTACACCTCACCACACGTGTATGATGGGAGTTCAGATGCAAGATATAACATATAAATCACATTAGTAAACTTAGAAAACATATTTGATATGCAACAGAAGCACAGTACATATGCATGGCTATTGGCTATGTAACCCTTCAGGTTGTAAGTGATCAAATGACAAAGTTGACATGCCTGAATGATACACATCAGTAAGGCCGGCTGAAGTGAACATACATATGAAGAACAAAAACATGCATCTGAACGAGCTGAGGAAACAGTGTACAAAAGCAGGGGATGTGGTAAAAAGTGGAAGAAAATATGGCAGCCATGGCGACAATACAGAGGAATGTTGGGGGAGGAGTAGGATGCATAGGTTATGTTTTAATATTATAATGTAAGGGACTGTTTGATGCCTTTGACCTATTGATGTTGATGGTGGTCAATCTAGGCCTTTCAAAGCTACTGTAGGCACACGAATCCCTGCCTATCCCTCATGTAAATGGCGATAATGTTAGTGCTGTACCAAGTAAGACTGTAAGTGATTGATGTAAAACATGGTCTTTTTCTTTTGTTTGAGCAATGTTAATACAAATATTTCTAAAAAAAAACATGCATCTGTTGGCCAATTTGCAGAGCCAGGTCATGAACCTCATCACTACCAAATTTCATTATGGCAGCTGACTTTGATGATGCTCTACACCTACATAATTCACATACCATGCTCAGTAAAATGTAGTAATATGGGGGCCCTTAAATGCTGACACCAGGAAACGATTATGCTACGTACATCTCACGTCATGCATACTTCTTTCCTAAGTTAGGTGAGAACTGTACCTGTCAGTGTGGATGAGTGCATGATATTGTTCACATGTGTTCCTTGCATTCCTAAGTTAAAAATTACATCATTGAACTATAACACGTATGGTATAGGTTGAGATGTGTCTCATTCAGGCTAGCATACCATTGGATACAGTACCATGTGCTCCCATCTGACATACATTGGGCCTCTCATACTAGAGGCATGTACTATATGAATCTCATATGTAAGGACAGCTCCAGTGGCTCTGGCCTCAAAACATCTACATGAGCCATGCAAAGACAGCATGTGGGATTTGCTATGCAGTCAGATGTATGTAGTTGTGAAGCCAGTGCTAAGCACAGCATAGCCATAGTGGACATTAAGAACTATACCTATTACATAAGAAATGCTGTACAAGACCAGTGTTATGTGTATTGCCACATTCAGAGGTTAGCTAAGGAGAGTAAGCCATGGCAGGCCTCATTAATGCTTGACAACTCAGGGTAGGTATGCCAAGGATGATCATCGGCACAGCACTATGGAGTTTATTTACAAGGCCCTTGAAGCGGCCAGTGCATCACTTTTGACATTGTAAGAAGTGACATGCCAGCAGTGCAAGCGCCTTGCAAATAAGCCCCATTATGTGTATTATATGTTCTGCAATGGCCCATCACAACTGTACCTGACAAATGTCAGCTGTGAAATTAGCAGCTCTGGAGCAGAGCTGCACTACCTGGTCTGCCATCATATGATTAGTCGGGATGGGCTCTGTGCATCTACATTAGCTAATTTCTTCCCTGGAACTCATTTGTATTACCTACAGGGACATGAATACTTGTGTGGCCCGCTCAGTGTCACAGATAGCACTGGTGCACAGATTGTGCCAGCAGTATAGCCAAGGCATTTCCGCCTTTTGCAGGGGGGCATGGCAAAATTGAGCCAAAAGTCATGTGAGCCATACTTAATGTTACCACAAATCATCAATGGGTACATGAGCCACATAAGATGATGGGTACCTACCAGTTGCTCCACCAACTTCTATGCCCACATACTCCAGGAGGTCCTACTCCCAGCCGACCACATCGGCCCAGTGATGTTTAAGTTGGTGGATGTCACGGTCCACTCCATACATCTTCAGCATCTGTTGGTGTATGGACTCCCATCGTTGTTTTCTGACCTTCACGGGGTAGCCCTGTATGACACGTCCCCCACCGGCTAGCATGGCAGGCAGGTAATGTGTCACCTGCCATACGAGGCGCCAAAACTCCTGCTCATGCATGGGACAACAACAACTCTTACCCGGCATGATCCCACCCAAAATATTTACACCCAAACACAACAAAAAAAAAACAAATCCCCCTACTAACCCTATAACAAATATACCCCAAAAGACAAACACCCAGTAGCACATAGAACAATACACAACAATATACAATATACAACAAATACGCTCAAAATATATATATATATATAAATGTATTGAATTATATACCATATATATAAAATTTGGCACCCAAATTAGAGTTCACCATCGTGGGACTGAACAAATGAAATAAATTCAAACTAAAACTGAGACCACCAATAAAATAAAACTATAAACAACTTTAACACTAATTTAAACAATTAACTTAAAAATGGTAAATATCAAATAATTAATAAAATACTTTCCGACTTCTTTCTATATACATAGACGTCCTACAAGAAAATCCCACTAGTTGAAAAGGCAATAAACTGGCAGAAAATAACAGCTATCCCAAACCAGCAAAAAGATATAAGAAAGTAAGTATATATAAATTAATACATAGGTATAAACTTACCCAAATAGCAAGCTAAAATAAACCTAACAACCTCAACCTCTACAAACTTTCAAGAAATTAACATTTAAAATGAAACTTACGATTTTTTTCAACCAACAGAAAAGAAAGCACTCGCTCCACATTAGAAAACTCCCAATAGAAAAGCTGCAAAACTGTGTGAAACATCTAAAAATAATTTACATGTAAGTATACAAAATAGAAGTACAGCATATTTTTACAGGTAAATAACAAGTGTGTAAACTTTAAAATATTCTTTATATTATATTTTAACACTACATTCTGATACAATGACATAACTTGCAAAGTATATCACTCTGCAGAAAGGAAAGCAGTTACAAAATTGCATGGGTTACACCTACAGCCAAGAAAGTTAATCAACTACTGCGCACTTAATAGACGGGGCTATAAATTGATTGCTCATGCGGGTTACACTCCTGGGTCAAGAGGGGTGGGCATACTGGTCCGCACCTCCCTCCCGCTTCAGGTATCTAAATTCACTTCTGACCCCCTGGGTAGGTTTGTCACAGTCTCCGGGCAACGGGAAGGGAGGTTCTTAAATGTAACTTCTGTCTATGTCCCCCCCAAGCTCCAGTCCTCCACTCTGACCGACCTTGGCTCACATTTGCTCAGTTTACCAGAGGGTGACATGCTGGTGGGAGGTGATTTTAATGCCGCCCTTAGTGGGGACCTTGATCGTTTGCCGCCCAAGCGGGGGGAGTTACCTGGCAAGCATTTGATGGAATTTTTAGATGCCTTGGGTTTGATTGACATATGGCGTGTATGTAATCCCACGTCTAGACAATATACTTTTCACTCGGGGGTACACGGGAGTATGTCTCGTATCTACTTCTTTTGCAAGGCAACCCAGCTTCCGCAATTTGGTGAGATCACTTTTCTTCCCAGGGGTATTTCCGACCACTCTCCTCTTGTAGCCCATTATGGAGGTACTTCCCCCCCCCAATAGCTGAGAAATGGCGCTCCATCCCTGGTATCTTCGGGTATCCGCGGTGCGCACCAAATTGCTGCAAGCCACCCAAAATTACTTCAGTGAAAATGATGGTTCGGTGGCCTCTGACACAATACTGTGGGAGGCATATAAGACTGTTATCCGCGGTTGTGGGGTGGCAGCTGTGGCAGGACATAAGAAGGAGAAGCGTAAACAGTTACAGGATATAGAAAGGGACGTGGTAACATTGGAAGCCAATATGGTCGCCTCTGCATCCTCGGAGGCCTCGCATAAATTGGCTATAAAACAGAAAGAATATCGAGATATAGTGGAAGACGCAGCCAGGACACATTATCGAGTCACCCAGCACCGTATCTATGATATTGGCGACAAAGCGAGTAAGTTGTTGGCATGGCTGGATAAGCGGGAGCTGGCCAATAGATGGGTGGCGGAGATTTTAAACTTACATGGTGTCCGCCACCATGATAAACTCGGAATTGCAGAAGCATTTGCCAGTCATTTCAAACTCGTATATACTCCCTCGTCCACATCCACCCATGCCATAGCAGCTGAATTGCTCTCCACGTTGCCCTTACCACAATTGGATTCGCAAGAGGTGTCAGATCTTGACGCTGATTTGACCTCAGAGGAGGTTTCTAAAGCCATCGGCGCGTTACAATCCGGGAAGGCCATGGGTCCGAGTGGCCTCCCAATTGAACTTTACAAAATTACCGCTCCAGTTATTGCCCCCTTTTTAGTACGTATGTATGATGAAGGCGTATCCCAGGGTACTCTACCTGCTACACAGAGGTTAGCTAATATTGTAGTCATCCATAAAAAGGGCAAACCCCCGGATCGCTGCTCCTCGTATAGACCAATCTCCCTCTTAGACCCCGAGGTAAAGATATTGGCCAAAATGTTGGCCCTTCGTCTCTCCACATGTCTTCATAAATTGATCCATCCGGATCAATCTGGCTTCATGCCAGCCAGGAATACGGCACTTAATCTTCGCCGCTTGTTCGGGGTGTTGGGCAGGGCCTCCACTATTCAAGAGGACTCGGTGATCATGTCCTTAGACGCTAAGATGGCCTTCGATATGATTGAATGGCCTTTCTTGTTTGCGGTGTTGGAGAGATATGGATTCGGTGCTCGGTTTATATCCTGGGTACGCTTGCTGTACTCCCGCCCATTGGCCCGGGCTACGGTGAATGGCGGCCGGTCCGCACTTTTTGAGCTTGGCAAGGGCACAAGACAAGGATGCCCCCTGTCGCCTCTTCTCTTCGCCCTAGCCCTAGAACCTCTGGCCATATGGATTTGAGGTGACCCCTTGATTCGCGGTCTATACTGGTCATCAGATTGGTCAGACAAAATTTCCCTTTATGCCGACGATATTTTACTTTATTTGGCCCGACCCCGGTCTTCAATTCATAGAGTGCTTCATATTTTTGCCCTCTTCCAAAAATATTCCGGTTATACGATCAACTGGGATAAATCTCTGGTATATGTCTTGAGTGGTGTGCAGCCGATCCTCCCTCTGGGGTGTCAGGCCCAGATAGTCACTGATGGTTTTCGGTATTTGGGTATATATATTACCAGAGATGAAGGGGCTTTCCACCGACACAACCTGGTCCCTCCGCTCCATCGGTTCCGGGCCGACGTGCAATATTGGAAATCTTTACCCCTCACACTCCTGGGTAGAGCTGCTCTTTATAAAATGATGGCACTTCCCCGCTTTCTCTATGTTTTGCAAAATACGCCCTTTTTGGTTTCACCACAGTACTTTCTTTCTATTGAGTCCGAGGTACGTTCCCTATTATGGAATAATGGTACGCCCAGAATCGCTCTCGCCAAGCTCACTAAGAGTTGGTATGATGGGGGTATTGCTTTGCCGGCCATTAAATATTATTATTGGTCCTCGCAGCTGGTGGTGCTCAACCGCTGGATGCATCGTCCCTTCACAGACCCGGCGTATATAATGGACAGGCATAATATGTCTTCAGGTAATTACCTCAGAGCTCTATACGGCGGGAAAAAATATACACCTAAATTCACTCCGACCTCTACCACGGTTCCTTTGTGGTACACGGCAACTGCTGCGTTGGGTTGGAAGGGCAAGATTACTAAGGCTACCCCGCTGCTTGAGTCCAGTCAGCTAGGCATGCTCTCACAATACCCAGGATTTGACAAATGGGATTTAATTGGCCTTTCGACAGTGGGTGACCTTTGGACCGGGGGGGGGGTGTGTCCCGTTTGGTGATTTACAACAGCAATACCACCTTCAGGCGGGGGAAGCTTTCCGGTACCTTCAGGTACGTAGTGTATTGCAGAAAGCACTACCAGGTGGCTCTGACCTGCCTGTTTCCTCACCACTAGAAGATAGATTACTGGATGACTACCTCCCAGAACGAGCGATTTCCCTGACGTACCGTAAGATTCTCAAAAATATGCCTGATTCCCTGGATAAATTACGGGCAAAATGGAATGACGAGGTGGGAGAGCTTGATGACGAAGAGTGGAGGGAGGCCTTGGCGTCACCTCGGGAGGTGGCGATCCGCTCTCGTTCTAAATTGATACAGCTTAAACTACTTCATAGAGCATACTACACCAGTTCGGCTCTTGTCAAGATGGGTTTATTATCCTCTCCTGATTGTCCTAGAGGCTGTGGGCAGCTGGGAACTTTCTTGCACTAATGGTGGGAATGCCCCGACCTTCAGGTATACTGGGGGAGAGTGGTTCCAGCCATGTCCCGAATATGTCATAAAACAATTGTCGTATCCCCTCATCTCTGACTTTTAAACATTTGGGAAGCTACTGATCTAACCAGGTTTGAACGTCTCTGGGTCACGCTGGGCTGTATGATCGCTAAACGCAATATTGCCAGAACCTGGAAGGGCGGGGTTGCACTCAGGCACGATGATTGGGAATCGGACATGGACTGGTGCATGCAAGCAGAAAGGGCGGTGTATGAAAGCAGGGGTTGCCCGGGTAAGTGGACCAAGGTGTGGGGCCCCTGGAACAAAAGTAGAGGTTTTATCTGCACCCCATTTAATGATGCGCTTCAAGATACTGTTGATAAGGAAACACCATAAGTGGTATGTCACGAGGACTGATGATAAAATTGCTTTATTTTTGACCCAATGTATTCATTTGTTTCACTTATATTGCCTGTTGTCCTCAGTAACTGTATTTTGTTTTGAAACTGCACCAGCTTTGTTTATATTTGATTTATGTTTATTTTTATTAAAAACAGTTTTTAAAAAAAAAGAAAGTTCATCAACAGACACTATAAACTTGAAATGCACTAAATATTATTCTAATGCATTCTAAGGGAGGGCCACTACAAAAGATGTTGTAATTCATGTAAGAGAACCATCCCCCAAATGTAACAGAAATAGAAGTAAGGGAGATACTGCAGGATATAAGAGAGGCAAGCACTAGCTCACAGGAACCCACAAACAAAATTATTAAAGATATATTACCTAAAGTCCTCGAGCACATCGCAGGCCAACTACCACATATACCCACTTTAAAACGTTTCATTGCATGAACTAACAAAACCATCAGTGATACCCCACCTGCCCCTAGAAGATACCAAGACATAAACATACGTGAACACTTAACAATGACACATACTGAAGAACTTTTCGTTTTACATGACAACGTAAATAATGAAAAATGAATTATAATGTTCTCAACAGCAGATAACCTATTTAAACTTAGCCAGTGTCAAACATGGACGATGGATGGGAACCTTCAAAATGTGTCCCAAACCATTCACCTAGATGTATACCATACATGGTGAATATCAAAACACAAATATCCCTTTTATATATCCCCTACTACCAAATAAACAAAGCAGAACTTATTACAACCTTTTAAACCATATCAAACATAACACAAATAATTACTACCTCCAGAAAATAATCATAGACTTTGAGCAAGCCATGATTCAAAATTTACCTCCCACACATCCATACAAGGCTGTTACTATCATTTCAATCAAAGTATATGGAGACACCTCCAAAAATCTGCAGTTAGGGCCTTATTACGATACCGCCATAAAAAGAGTGGCAGAAAGGCAGGGAAGGAGGCCCAAACTGGGCCCCCAGGGCGAAATTGCCCATAGCGGTGCATGCCCCCCTGGAATTCCACTGTTGTGCATGTACTGTGCAGCATGCAAGACTTGGTGCATGCCACACCATGCACGAATGTGCTGTAGGTGCTGTCATGGGGGTGGTATGCTGTTTAGGCTCTCCTATGTGCTTAACATACCGCCGCCATGACACCGCCGCAGCACTGCCCGCTCACCCTGGATTCAACTTGGAATTTGGCGGGCGGGTTCACCAATTGGCTTGGCGGTCTTCCTGGGACTGACGCAGTGGTGGTCCTACAGGAAGACCGCCAAACTCGTAATAAGGCCCTAAGTGTACAATATTGTACAAACAGCCAATTTCCTGTTTAAGTAAAAAAAAAAATTATAGCACTAGCCTATATCTCTGTCATAGGGCTAGCTAACCACTACAATCTATTAATAGAAAGCCCTTTCTACCACTAAAATGAAGACAAACTTAGCCTCCTAATGGACTATTTCGAAGATGCTGGCACAATGCATCACTCAGGTTAAAGATGCCAACCGAAATTCCAAATATCATAGTGAAATGTCTATGGCAGCACTTTGGCAGAGGAAACAAAAACAAACTATGCAGTGGAAGGATGGCACAATGCCTTCCAATCCACATTATATTAAACACAAGTGGCTCTAGCAGGATAGAGTCAAAAAGCATAAATCGACCGATATTAACACTTTATTATTAGCAGGATTATTATAATCCAACTAGAATACTATCAGCAATATTTATATAACCTGGATATCACTTTTCTGAGTTCTCTTTATCAAGCAAGACACACCACTTGTTGATGCAAAATATTGACATTTATCTTAACCCTTTCCATGCGTGGGACGGCCGGGAGCCGTCCGACGTCACGGTGGGCGTGTGCGTGGGACGGCTCCCGGCCGTCCTAGCACCCACCCACGGGGAAGCGCTGACGCTCCCCCATGGGTCGCCCTTGAAGCTGCCCCCACCGGGGAAGGCAGGGGAAGCCCTTCCCCTGCCCCCCCGCCCCCTCCCTCCACGTCATCGAATGACGTCAGCGCGCGAAGCGCGCTGGCGTCATTAGAGGATACCGGATGCTCTGGAAGCCATTTGCTTCCAGTGCATCCAGGGAAGAGGAGGTGAGTTTCTCCTCGGGGAGGGTGGGGAGTACTTTTTAAAAGGCATTGGAGGAAAGGAAGGGTTTTCCTTTCCTCCGATGTCTTTTAAAAAAGCATTCCAGCTGCACGATCACGCCTGGGGCGCGATCCTGCAGCAGGAATGCCCGTTTTTTTTTTTAAATGCCCATTTTGTTTCGGGGAGCGGCCCCTTGGGCAAGGGTCGCTCCCCTTGGGGGAGCAATGTTTATACTTTGTTCTGCCCCCCTTGTGGGGGGGGCAGATCGACTTAAAAAAAATATATATATATGTATATGTGCCCACTGGGCCACCAGCGATTTTTTTTTAATGTCCTTTTTGTGTTTTGGGGAGCGGCCCCTTAGGCAAGGGTTGCTCCCCTTGGGGGAGCAATGTGTTTAGTTGGTTCTGCCCCCCTTGGGGGGGGCAGATGCGTTAGTTTAAAAAAATTAATAATTATGTATGTGCCCACTGGGCCACCAGGGATTTTTTTTTGTTTTTAATGCTCTTTGTGTGTCGGGGAGCGGCCCCTTGGGCAAGGGTCACTCCCCTTGGGGGGGCAATGTGTGTAGTTGGTTCTGCCCCCCTTGGGGGGGGCTGATCGGGTAATTTTTCTTTTTTTTTAAAGTATGTGTGTGCCCACTGGGACACCAGGGATTTTTTTTTTTTAAATGCCCTTTGTGTGTCAGGGAGCGGCCCCTTGGGCAAGGGTCGCTCCCTTTGGGGGAGCAATATGTTTTTGGGGAGCGGCCCCTTCGGCAAGGGTCGCTCCCCTTTGGGGATCATTTATTTTGGTAGTTTCTGCCCCCCTTGGGGGCAGATCTGCCTTGTGAGTCTAGGCCATCTGCCCCCAAGGGGGGTAGAAGCCATTAGACACCAGGGATTGTTTTAGTGTTGTTTGAGGAGTGGCCCCTTGGGCAAGGGTTGCTCCCTTTGGGGGAGCAATATGTTTTTGGGGAGCGGCCCCTTCGGCAAGGGTCGCTACCCTTTGGGAAGCATTTATTTGGGCCGTTTATGATCCCCTGGAGGGGCAGATCGACCCAAATAAACAATTAATTTTATTGTATGCCCACTAGACCACCAGGGTTTGTTTTAGTGTTGTTGGGAGCGGCCCCTTGGACAAGGGTCGCTCCCCTTTATGGGGTGAATAATGTGGCCATTTCTGCCCCCTTTGGAGGCAGATAGGCCATATGTTTTCAGGCCCATCTGTCCCCTGGGGGGCAGAAGCCACTAGACACCAGGGCTTTTTAAATGTTGATTTTGGGGAGTGACCCCTTGGGCAAGGGTCGCTCCCCCTTTATGATGGTGAATTTTTTGGCTGTTTCTGCTCCCCGCGGGGCTAGATCGGCCTTATGCTTTAGGCCCACCTACTACCTTTGCTTGGCTGGTGGATAGTGTGTGGACTAGTGCATTATTTGCATATGTGATTGTAATGTGTTTTTCTCCTTTTTATTCTAGTGCAAAGCTTTTGATTCTTGTTTGCGGTTTCGGCAGTGGTTGATCTGCAGTTTTGCGTAGTTGCATTTTTTTGGTAAGAAAAACATTTTCGTTGTGTTTACTCCAACTGAGTATTAAAGTCATGCATGAATGAATTTTTTGTAAGTGGTGTCATAATAGCAGCATATTTAGTTAGTGTTTTGTGCATGAAATTCTTTGCAATGTGTTTTGCGTTGTCTTATGTGTAATTTTCTTTTTTTCTTTTTTAGTGGGATACTGTTGGTCCTTACTGTGTCTGTGTAGAGTAGGTGGTGGTGAGTCTAGCTGCTTCTGGCAAGTGAGTGGTATAGTGTTGGAGTATATAGATCTTTGTGATAAAGCTACATTTTGTTTATTTCTTTTTTTACAAAGGGTTTGTTGTTGTTGACTTGTTTGACAAGTTACCTTTATTAGTAAGCATTATGGCTAGCCGTAGAATTACTGCTCAGCAGGTGGTTGGTATTCTTCTTGAATCTTCCTCTGAGCAGGATTATGATACTGACAGTGCGTCTGAGGGAGAGGAGGGAGGGGAAGATTCAGGCAGTGAGTTTTCTCTCCACATGGAATCATTGGATGATGAAGCTACTCTCAGTGCGGATGAAGCGACTCTCAGTGTGGATGAAGTGCCTGTTTTAGAGGAGGACACTGATGTGCCGATGGTGCAAGAGGCATCTGGATTGCAGCCTGGGGCTTTAAGGCTTCCCATTGGAAGTGCTGGACTCTGGGTTGATCCAAACATGGTGCAGCCAGTGTTGCCTGCCTTTAGTGGTGATGCAGGGTGTAGAGTGGATTGTGAATTTTTTTTGCCTATACAGTTTTTTCAGTTGTTCATGGATGATGTATTTTTGGGTGAGATTGTTGAGCAGACTAATTTGTATGCTGAACAGTTTTTGAGGGACAACAGTGCCAGACTTAGGCCCCGCTCTAGAGCTACCCGGTAGACTCCCACAAATCTGGATGAGATGAAGAAGTTTTGGGGTTTGACTTTTTTGATGGGCTTGATAAGGAAGCCATCCCTGGCTTCATATTGGTCTACCAGTCCCTTTATGGCAACGGCCATATTTCCTGCAATGAGTCGTGATCGGTATTTACTTTTGCTTCGGATGCTGCATTTTGTTGATAATGCTTTGGCGTTGCCACGAGATCACCCTGACTGTAACCGTCTTTTTAAGATTCGGCCTGTTCTTGATCACTTTGTAGATCGATTTTCAGAGATCTATACTCCAGGGAAAGAAATAGCTGTTGATGAGTCTTTGGTCCTGTTCAAGGGCCGTTTGGTTTTTAGGCAGTACATTCCTAGCAAGAGGGCACGTTATGGAATTAAGATGTATATGTTGTCTGAGAGTAGGACAGGATATGTCTATAATTTCAGGGTGTACACTGGTAGGGATTCCACTATTGACCCCCCTGGTTGTCAGTCCACTTTTGGAGTTTCAGAGAAAATTGTGTGGGATCTTGCTAGAGGACTGTTTAACAGAGGCCACCATTTGTACCTTGATAACTTCTACACTGCTGTGCAATTGTTTAAGGAATTGTTCAAAGTGGACACTTTTGCTTGTGGCGCAATCCGCTCTAACCGTAAAGGTTACCCAAAAGAGCTTGTTTGCAAAAACTTCAGAGGGGACAGTGCAGTGCCTTGCGTAGTGAGGAACTGCTAGCTGTGAAATTTGTGGACAGGAGGGATGTGTACATGCTGACTACCATTCATGATGAGAGTACTTCACTTGTGACTGTTTGGGGTCAGGTTGCTGAAGTGCGCAAACCTGTGTGCATTGTAGACTACAATAAGCACATGGGTGGTGTTGATAGAGTAGATCAGAGGTTGGAACCTTACACTGCTGTTTGTAAGGCTTACATTTGGTATAAGAAGTTGGCCATCCATCTCTTCAACTTAGCAAATTTAATTGCTTTTGTTGTGTTCAAGGAGTGTTCTCCTGCGTCAAAGATGACTTTTGTTCAGTTTCAGGAGTCTGTGATAGGCAGCCTTGTTGTTGTGGAACAGGCAAGTGTTCCTAGAGTTGGAGTGGTGGAGAATGTGGCTAGATTGAAAGATCGCCACTTTCCTGATTTAATTCCTCCCACGCCCAAAAAAACCAATCCCTGTAAGAGATGTAGAGTCTGCTTGCGAAGAGGTATGCGGAAGGAGAGTCGTATGCACTGTGCCGATTGTCCTTCTAATCCTGGGCTGTGTGTGCCCACATGTTTCAGATTGTATCACACTCAAAAGAGTTTTTGGGAGCAACCGTGAGTCTAATAGTGTACTGCCTGGTCTGTATGGTTTTATATAGTTGTTCAGTTTCACGTTTGGCAATAGAATTATGTCTTTAGTTACTGCTGTTGTTTTTGTAGTTATAGTTTTGTATCTAGTTGCAATTGGTTTGTTTTCTTTCTTGTTAAAAAAAATTTAATGACGGTGTGCGTGGACTGGCGCTTGGCTGGCGGTGTGCGTGGACTGGCGCTTGGCTTGTGGTGAGTGGACTGGCGCTTGGCTGGTGGTGTGCATGGATTGGCGCTTGGCTGGCGGTGTGCGTGGACTGGTGCTTGGCTGGTGGTGAGTGGACTTGCGCTTGGCTGGTGGTGTGCGTGGATTGGCGCTTGGCTGGCGGTGAGTGGACTGGCGCTTGGCTGGCGCTGTGCGTGGATTGGTGCTTGGCTGGCGGTGTGCGTGGATTGGCGCTTGGCTGGTGGTGTGCGTGGACTGGTGCTTGGCTGGCAGTGAGTGGACTGGTGCTTGGCTGGCGGTGTGCGTGAATTGGCGCTTGGCTGGCGGTGTGCGTGGATTGGTGCTTGGCTGGCAGTGTACGTGGACTGGCATTTGGCTGGTAGTGTGCGTGGACTGGCGCTTTGCTGGCGGTGAGTGGACTGGTGCTTGGCTGGCGGTGTGCGTGGATTGGCGCTTGGCTGGCGGTGTGCGTGGACTGGCGCTTGGCTGGCGGTGTGTGAGTAGTGACTTGCTGCTGGTCACTACACACACTGCTAGCTAAACACCACTCCACGCAATCCGTGAGCTGGTGTGGTTGCTGTGTCAGGAATGTGGGCGTGTGAAAGTGATGGGCCCTTGAATGGCTCTGTCTGCTGGTGTGTGTTGCAATGTGCTGGGCCCGTGGCTGGCGGTGTGAATGGTTTTGGATGTGTCACACCTATGAAAGGTGTATGAATGGCCTGTAAAGAGGTTGGTGCCCTGTCGTGGCTTTACAGCTCACGAGCTGTGAGTCAATGGTTCAGTTTCTCATCCTTTCAATTATTAACAGTGCATTTCATTTTTGTGAAATCTCTGGTTAATACAACTGTATATACTGAACCATCACTCACCCTCGTGCCAAATCCAACCGGTATGTATGTGTGCTTGAGGAATAGGTGGTTGTGCAGAAATATTTGTCTTTTCTATCTTTCTCAAGCAGGGTGTACCTTGTCCCTTTTTGTGAATGTTGTAATGTGTTGGTTTTGTGCCTGGTGGTGTGAATGGTCTTGTGTGTATCACGTATGAAAGGTGTGTGAATGGCCTGTAAAGCGGTTGGGGCCTTGACGTGGCTTTACAGCTCACGAGCTGCGAGTCACTGGTTCAGTTTTTTGTCCTTTCAAATATTGACAGTGCATTTCATTTTTGTGAAATCTCTTGTTAATAAAATTTTATATACTGAACCATCACTCGCCCTCGTGCCAAATCCAACCAGTAGGTGTGTGTGCTTGAGAAATAGATGGCTGTGCAGTAATCTTCGCTCTTTTGTCTCTCTGCCAAGGTGTACATTTCATCTAAGAAAAACCTACGAACTGTAGATATTGCCGTAAACTAAAGACCCATGGGAGTACATGGTGATGTCTCTCTTGTGGATCCCAACAAGTTATCTTACCCACAATGTCCTGCAAACCTCAAAATGTGACTGTCACATTTTCCTTGCATTATTGTGCCAAAATTTTCACGCTGCAGAAAGAAACAGCAAATTTCCAACCCCCCAGCATTTCTCCAAGTATCCCAATAGAAATGGTACCTCACTTGTCTGGGTGGGCCAAGTACCCGCGGCAGGGAAGGGCCCAAAACCTATTGAGGCGACATCAAAATTACCTATCACAAACCAACCTGGTTTTGCAAGGGGGGTCCCATGAGTTTTTGGCCCCGGGCTCGGCGGACATCTAGGGAAACCTACCAAACCCACACATTTCTGTAAGCTAGACACCCGAGGGAGTCCAGCGAGGTATGGCTTGCGTGGGTTCCCCAACATTCTCCTACCCAGAATCCCCTGCAAACCTCAAATTTAGCACAAAAAATCACTTTTTTCTCAAATTTCTGTGTGGGAAAGTTCTGGAATCTGCGTGGATCCACAAATTTCCTTCCACCCAGCGTTCCCCCAGGTCTCCCAATAAAAATGGTACCTCACTCGCGTGGGTGGGTCAAGGACCCGCGACAGGCAAGGGCCCAAAATCTAGTGAGGCGACATCAAAATTACCTATCACAAACCAACCTGGTTTTGCAAGGGGGGTCCCATGAGTTTTTGGCCCCGTGCTCGGCGGCCATCTAGGGAAACCTACCAAACCCACACATTTCTGAAAACTAGACACCCGGGGGAGTCCAGCGAGGTATGGCTTGCGTTGGTCCCCAACATTCTCCTACCCAGAATACCCTGCAAACCTCAAATTTAGCTGAAAGAAATCACTTTTTTCTCAAATTTCTGTGTGGGAAAGTTCTGGAATCTGCGTGGATCCACAAATTTCCTCCCTCCAGGCATTCCCCCAGGCCTCCCGATAAAAATGGTACCTCACTCACGTGGGTGGGTCAAGGACCCGCGACAGGCAATGGCCCAAAACCCAGTGAGGCGACATCAAAATTACCTATCACAAACCAACCTGGTTTTGCAAGGGGGGTCCCATGAGTTTTTGTCCCTGGGCTCGGCGGCCATCTAGGGAAACCTACCAAACCCACACATTTCTGAAAACTAGACACCCGGGGGAGTCCAGCAAGGTATGGCTTGCGTGGGTCCCCTAACATTCTCCTACCCAGAATCCCCTGCAAACCTCAAATTTAGCTGAAAAAAATCACTTTTTTCTCAAATTTCTGTGTGGGAAATTTCTGGAATCTGCGTGGATCCACAAATTTCCTCCCACCCAGCGTTCCCCCAGGTCTCCCGATAAAAATGGTACCTCACTTGTGTGGGTAGGCATAGTGGCTGCAGCAGGAAATGGCCCAAATCGTACTGTGGAGACTTCAAAATTACCTATAACAAATCTACCTGGTTTTGGGGGGGCACCTGGGGTTTTGGCCCCGGGCTCGGCGGTCATCTTGGGAAACTACCAAACCCAAACATTTCTGAAAACTAGACAGCCGGGGGAGTCCAATGAGGTATGGCTTGCGTGGATCCCCCAACGTTTTCCTACCCAGAATGCCCTGCAAACCTCAAATTTATCTGAAAAAAACACATTTTCCACATATTTTTGTGTGGAATCACCGTGCCGGCACAAATGTCCTACCCCACAGCGTTCCCCTGAGTCTTCCGAGTAAAATGATACCTCACTTGTGTGGGTGGGGCAAGGGCCTGTGACTGGGAAGAGCCCAAAACATAGAGAATAAGGGTATAGCACCGAGAATTCTCAGCGCTACATTTTTTTAAAAATACGTTTTTAGCCAATTCTGTATTGGGCACCCACACAAGTGAGGTATCATTTTACTCGGGACACTAAGGAGAATGCTGTGGGGTAGGACATTTGTGCTGGCACGGTGATTCCACACAAAAATATGTGGAAAATGTGTTTTTTTCAGCTAAATTTGAGGTTTGCAGGGCATTCTGGGATAGGAAAACGTTGGGGGATCCACGCAAGCCATACCTCATTGGACTCCCCCGGGTGTCTAGTTTTCAGAAATGTTTAGGTTTGGTAGTTTCCCAAGATGGCCGCTGAGCCCGGGGCCAAAACCCCAGGTGCCCCCCCCCAAAACCAGGTAGTTTTGTTTTAGGTAATTTTGAAGTCTCCACAGTACGATTTGGGCCATTTCCTGTTGCAGCCACTATGCCTACCCACACAAGTGAGGTACCATTTTTATTGGGAGACCTGGGGGAATGCTGGGTGGGAGGAAAGTTGTGGATCCACGCAGATTCCAGAACTTTCCCACACAGAAATTTGAGAAAAAAGTGATTTTTTTTCAGCTAAATTTGAGGTTTGCAGGGGATTCTAGGAAGGAGAATGTTGGGGGACCCACGCAAGCCATACCACACTGGACTCCCCCGGGTGTCTAGTTTTCAGAAATGTGTGGGTTTGGTAGGTTTCCCTAGATGGCCGCCGAGCCCGGGGCCAAAAACTCATGGGACCCCCCTTGCAAAACCAGGTTGGTTTGTGAAGGTAATTTTGATGTCGCCTCACTAGGTTTTGGGCCCTTGCCTGTTTCGGGTCCTTGACCCACCCACGCGAGTGAGGTACCATTTTTATCGGGAGACCTGGGGGAACGCTGGGTGGGAGGAAATTTGTGGATCCACGCAGATTCCAGAACTTTCCCACACAGACATTTGAGAAAAAGTGATTTTTCAGCTAAATTTGAGGTTTGCAGGGATTCTGGGTAGGAGAATGTTGGGGGACCCACGCAAGCCATACCTCTCTGGACTCCCCGGGTGTCTAGTTTCCAAAAATGTGTGGGTTTGGTAGGTTTCCCTAGATGGCCGCCGAGCCCTGGCCAAAACTCATGGGACCCCCTTGCAAAACCAGGTTGGTTTGTGATAGGTAATTTTGATGTCACCTCAATAGGTTTTGGGCCCTTGCCTGTCGCGGGTACTTGACCCACCCACGCAAGTAAGGTACCATTTTTCTCGAAACACTTTGGGGAACGCGGGGTGGGTGAAATTTTGTGGATCCACGCAGATTCCTGAACTTTTCACCACAGAAATGTGAGGAAAATGTGTTTTTTTTAACAATTTTTTAGGTTTGCATGGGATTCTGGGTAACAGAACCTTGTGAGAGCCAGTCAAGTCACCCCATCCTGGATTCCCCAGGGTGTCTAGTTTTCAAAAATGTATAGGTTTGCTAGGTTTCCCTAGGTGCCGGCAGAGCTAGGGTTCAAAAACTACAGCTAGGCACTTTGCAAAAAAAGGGTCATTTTTCACTGTGAAAACGTGGTGTGTCCACGTTGCGTTTTGCACCACTTCCTGTTGCGGGCGCTAGGCCTACCCACACAAGTGAGGTACCATTTTTCTTGGAAGACTTTGGGGGACGCGGAGTGGGTGGAGTTTTGTGGATCCACGAAGATTCCAGAACTTTCCACCACAGAAATGTGAGGAAAATGTGTTTTTGTGGACAATTTTTTAGGTTTGCAAGGGATTCTGGGTAACAGAACCTGGTGAGAGCCAGTCAAGTCACACCATCCTGGATTCCCCTGGGTGTCTAGTTTTAAAAAATGTATAGGTTTGCTAGGTTTCCCTAGGTGCCGACAGAGCTAGGGTTCAAAAACTACAGCTAGGCACTTTGCAAAAAAAGAGTCATTTTTCACTGTGAAAACGTGGTGTGTCCACGTTGCGTTTTGCGCCGTTTCCTGTCGCAGGCGCTAGGCCTACCCACACAAATGAGGTACCATTTTTCTCGGAAGACTTTGGGGAACGCGGGGTGGGTGGAGTTTTGTGGATCCATGAAGATTCCAGAACTTTCCACCACAGAAATGTGAGGAAAATGTGTTTTTTGACAATTGTTTAGGTTTGCAAGGGATTTTGGGTAACAGAACCTGGTGAGAGCCAGTCAAGTCACCCCATCCTGGATTCCCCTTGGTGTCTCCTTTTCAAAAATGTATAGGTTTGCTAGGTTTCCCTAGGTGCCGGCAGAGCTAGGGTTCAAAAACTACAGCTAGGCACTTTGCAAAAAAAGGGTCATTTTTCATTGTGAAAATGTGGTGTGTCCACGCTGCTTCTTGAGCCGTTTCCTGTCGTGGACACTAGGCCTACCCACACAAGTGAGGTGCCTATTTTATCGGGAGACTTAAGGTAATACAGAATTGTAGAGCAACTGTTATTACCTATTGACTTTTGATACATTTCTGCCTTCCAAATGAAAGACAATGTGTAAAAAGAAGACATTTTGAAAAATGACCGATAATTCTCATGCTAGTATGGGTACTCCCAATTTCGGAAATGTGCAAATATCTACTGTTTCTAAACTCTATATTTTGTTCCCATTTCAGAAATACATAGGTGTCTTTCATACCGATTTTTCCATGTATACATTTTCCCAGAATAATTGCTGTATACCCGGTACATAATAAAAAACCATTGCAAGACGCTGCTCAGTTATTGGCTCTGGGTTCGTCGGGTTCTTGGTGAACCTACAAGTCCTATATATCCCCTCAACCAGAAAGGTCCAGCGGATGTAACGGTATATTTCTTTCAAACAGCTGTCATAATTAAAAGAAGTTACAGGTGAAAACGTTGACACAAATGGCTGTTTTTTTCAACTAATTTTCAAATTTTCCTATATTTAACTGTTAGTTTCTATAAAGTAACCTTGAAGGATCTACACAAATGACCCCTTTCTGAATTCAGACTTTTGTCTACTTTTCTAAAATGTATAGCTTTCCAGGATCCATTATTGCTTTCATACCCATTTCTACCATTAACTGGAAGGAGGTTGAAAGCACAAAAAGTAGCAAAAATAGGCTATGTCCCAGAAAAATGCCAAAACTGTGTAAAACATGTTGGTTTTCTGACAAAAGTCTGCTTGTCCCTGAAAGCTGGGAAGATGGTGATTTCAGCACCACAACCCCTTTTTTGATACCATTTGCAGGGAAAAAACCAGACGCTTTCATCTATAGCCTTTTTTTCCCATTTTTCCCAAAAAACCCCAAAATTAGCTGTATTTTGGCTAATTTCTGGGTCCCCTCAGGGGAATCCACAAACCCTGGGTACCTTTAGAATCCCCATGATGTTGGAAAAAAAGGACGCAAATTTGGCGTGGATACCTCATGTGGTCAAAAAGTTACAGGGGCCTAAGCGCGAACTACCCCAAATAGCCAAAAAAAAGGCTTAGCACAGGGGGGGAAAAGGCCTAGCAGCAAAGGGGTTACATTTAAAGTAGGTTCCTTATTCAAATAAATAAATACATTGTGAAAAAACGTAAATAGGATAAACTATTCAACCAGAGAGAATGCAGAAAAGCGATATCCAGGTTATAAAAAATTGCTAAAAGTATTCTACTTGGATTATAATAATCATGCCAATAGCAATTCAAGTGTTAATATCGGCCAATTTATGCTTTTTGAATCTATCCTGCTAGAGCCACTTGCGTTTTGTATGTTTCCTGACTTTAACCTAGGCTCTAGGGGGGTTTATGGGCTTAACCCTGTTGTGTTTTGGTTTCGAATCCACATTAGGCATAACCAAACCTACACTTTTCAAATTTATAGAAGTATTTCAAAAAGAGCAAAGCTAGCAAACATTAAGAATGGAACAATCCGGGGGCGTGGCCAGCAGCATGGCTGACTAGCTGCATTTGCTGGGGCTCCAATCGCCGAGGGGGCGGATAACATCGCGATGAAGATCTGCGGACCCCGTGACGCTGCTGCGGACGTCTCCCGACTGGGGGAGGCGTGGAGGTGCCGCTTGGTGTGCGGTGAGTGTGGGCCCCCCTTTCCTCCCCCCCTCGGCCCGCTGCGGCGAGAGGTGCCATGCCACGGTCCTGGCGGGCTGAGAGCCATAGGCGGACTCACCCGAGAGCGGAAGGCATCTCCGACACTAGTTCCACGGCCGGGCCTCATTGGTACAGGGACAGGCGGTGGATGCGCCTGGAGGCCACATGCGGACCATAGCTGGCTAGGTTTGGGGCGACACAGCGCTGCTGCGGATGCCCATGAGCCAGGAAGACAGTGGTGCTGGAGGCCGCAGAGGCATGGAGGCGGCACGGTAGTCACCCGCATCATTTAGCCCATAGCCGTGGGGGCGAACTGGTGGGACTATTCGATTGAGGGGGTCCGCCCAGCGGTACATCGGCGGTGAAGAAACCCCTGTGGCGGCAAATAGAGACAGAAGCCACAAGTGGTAACACAGAGACACGTGGGCTGTTTGTCGTAACCCACGGTGAGAGGGGCAGAGACAGGCATACATAACAGGTCTCCCTCTCCTTCAGGTGGAAGATGACCCTGGGGCCCCAGCACGCTAGACAACGATAAGGGCCAAGATACCGCTGGGCCACAAGAGGACTAGGCTACTACCACGGGGTAGTCCTGCGAGGTGGTATGGGGCTGGAACACTTGTAGTGGACCACGTGGAGACAACATTAGGGGGTAAGACTCCCACACAAGACTGCATCTGAGGGGAACACCTGCCGAAAAAGGAATAACATACACACGGAGGTACCACCGGTCAATGAAATAGCCGCTAGAGAGGCCTTAACGAGATACAATAAGGAAAGCGGACACGGGTTGGCAGCCCTTCTTTGAACCCCACGTGTATAGAGGGAGAGGTGAGCCCTCCTCTTGTTCACTGCTCAACATAACAGTTTCCACGAAACGAGATAATAATCTTACTACTAGTACTCACTGCTCCTAGACGTGTTGATAGCAACTCGCAGCTGTTACACCCGACTATGGCTAAAGATAAAGAACCCAAGACGCAAAAACAGGGAAAGATGGACAAGTACACTAAGGTGCTTCCAGCGCAGACAGAATCAGAAGGGGAGAATGCAGGTGCACCGGATAATGCGTCCATCCTCCAGGCAATTCATGCCTCAAGAGAGGCCATTGAAGGTAAAATGGCCGAGCTACGAACGGAGGTGTCCCTCCTTCGACAAGATATGCGCAACATCGCGGATCGCGTCACTCAGACAGAAGACCGCATATCAGAAGTGGAAGATACGATGCACAAATCCCAAGTGCACAAATCCCAAGTTACATCAAGGAGCTCCAAGTCCACATGCGAGAGGTGATGTGGAAGGTCGATGATGCGGAAAACAGAGCCCGGAGAAACAATCTCCGCTTTATTGGGATACCAGAGGGACAGGAGAACACTGACCCAGTTGCCTTTCTGACGACATGGCTGAGAGACGCCCTCCCGGGGGCAAAGTTTTCTACCTGCTTTCTCATTGAACAAGCGCATACAATGCCAACCATGAGACCCCCACCTGGGGCCCCTCCGCGCCCCCTAATCGCACGATTCTTGAATTATCAGGACCGAGACATAATCTTAAGAGAATCACGGAGAATGGGAGAACGCAGATTGGCCAACACCAGAGTTATGATCTTCCCCAACTATTCTAGAGAGGTGCAGAAGATGCAGAGGTCTTTCGACTCCGTAAAAGTCAAACTCCGGGCCATGCGAATCCAATATATGCTTCTTTTCCCGGCCAAGCTTAAGGTCATTTTTCAAGACTCGACCCAGTTTTTTCAAACACCTGGGCATGGATAGAGGAACGCCCGAAGCCAAGACCGGAGACAAGTAGCAACACGACGCGTCCAGGGGACTCACTGTCAAGATGGGAGCCTAGACCGCAGAGAACAAGAATGAAGGGGCGACTCATTGCGAGAAATGCGAAGCACCTGGGGAACACGCAGCCCGGACCCCATACCGGAGGAGACGGGGACCCTCGGAGGAGGAGGTGGGGCGAGCCCAGGCCACTAACAGAGACTCGGCCCAAGGGGACAGCACTCATGCCGATCACTCTGATCAACAATCCCTGGAGGAGACCGACGGGGACCACCCCCTCCTTAAGGCTATCCACAATGCAGAAGGGTCAGGGGCGACGGCTCCAGAAGTAGATACGGAACATCAATTACAACTAAATAAAAGCGGTGAAGAGGCCTGATCATTGGTGCAAGGAAAGAGCAGGCCGGCAACACAGCGACTGCAAGGAGGGCCTCCCCATCTAGATTTGTTTGCACCCGGGAGAGACTGTGTGAACCACTCTCTCGGGCTAGGATAATATCCTTTGTTGTTTTGGTTATTTTTTGGGGATAGGGAGGTGGGGAAGGGTGGGACCGACAGACTCCTCAAGGGACACTTACGCTTGTTGTCATGTTGACGGTTGAAGGGTTAGACGTAGGGTACGAGAGGATGTGGGGTGGGGGGAGCAGGGAGGGGGGGGGGGAGTTTGGAGTTCTTAGATCTAAAGGGTTTTCGTTGCTAGCAACAGCAGGAAGTCTTAGGATGCAGAGCCAGAAGCAGAAAGATGGGGGTTGGCAGGGTTGGGAATACACCCCACACAACCACAAGAACCACACACGTGATGCACGACACTCCATATACTGTGCTGACGTGTAAGGTCAACGGATTAGGTAGTAAGATTAAGAGAGGCCTAGTGAATAGATATATCAAGAGGACCAAGCCTGATGTGGTCCTCTTACAAGAAACCCATCTCCGAGGTACCGATGCGCATTTATAGGGAGAGGGGCCTACGTTACACTGGCACACGCTGGATTCTCCCCTGGGGCACGCGGAGTGGCCATTCTCATTAAAAAGGCCCAACCCTTCCAAGTAGTTAAGGCCTGGGTCGACCCTTGCGGCACTTATGCAGCGGTTCGGGGTACGTGGGGATGAAGGGAGATCATCCTGGCTAGTGTCTATGCCCCGCCGTGACTGCAGCCCCAGACGTTACATGCAGTAGCTAAGATACTGTTGGACTTGGACTCCTCAATTCACATTATAGGGGGCGACTTCAATGACGTAATGAATCCATGCTTAGATAGATCCCATGCCATGACTAGCACCCAGGCGCCTACTCCACTGGCGGAGTTCGCGAGATCGCTGGGACTGACAGACCTGTGGCTCCGACACCACCCACTTAACCGTAGCTACTCTTATTTTTCAGGGGCACACAAGACCTTCTCCCGAATTGACTACCTTTTTGCTCCGGCAGGGGAGATACAGGCCATAGAGGAAGCAGAGTACCTTGCAAGAGGTATCTCGGATCACTCACCGTTGAAATTAAGAGTTGGGGGTAGGGAACATAGATCAAAATCGGACTGGAGGCTGAATGCCTGGGAGCTACGGGACAAAGCAGTAACAGATACAATAGTAATTGAGACCGAACTATTTTTTCGAGATAACGAAGGTTCCGTATCCTCAGAGGCCACCCTCTGGGAGGCCTATAAGGCAGTCCTCAGGGGAAGGCTACAGGATGTAATAGCACGGAAGCATTGAGAGGAAATGTTACAAATAGGAAACTTAGAAGGTAAATTGCTAGAAATAGAAAGGAAACTAACCCCAGACAACGAGGCAGAGATGATTAGGCAGTTAGAGGTCACGCGTAGGGAACTCTGGGCTTTGGTGGAAGGTGAAGCCTGCACACAAATTCAGACTACCCAGCAAAGATTATATGAGTCGGGGGACAGAGCGGGGAAACTCCTAGCCTGGTTAAGCCGAAGGAAAGGGAAGTGAACTGGGTAAATCAGATTGAAGAGGCGGGGACATGACACACAACGGCGCCCGCAATTGCGGCAGCATTCGCACGCTACTACACTAATTTATATGCGGCCCGGCCGACGACAGATGAGAATAGCATAGACGACTATCTTGAAGCAATAGATATGCCCACCTTGCAAAATGAGGAAGCGGCAGCCCTAGAAGCTGAGCTCACTTTAGACGAAGTCTCTGCTGCCATTGCTAAACAGAAATTGGGAAAAACTCCAGGGCCAAACGGGCTGCCGGGGGAATTCTTTAAACAACTCAACAGCATATTAGCTCCCCGATTACTAAACATGTTTTTAGTGCCAGGCCACTGTAGTGGTCATACCAAAACCGGGCAAGCCCCCAGAAAATTGTGGCTCCTACCGCCCAATCTCGCTCCTTAATGTTGAAACCAAAGTGCTGGCCTCCATACTGGCCACACGATTATTGACGGTCATCACATCATTGGTACATAAAGACCAGTCAGGCTTTATGCCCAGCGAGCCACACGTCTCAACTTTCATAGGCTGGAAAACTGGCTAGACACGGCTAAAGAGAGGGAGGCCCCCCAACTGCTTCTGTCACTTGACGCCGAAAAGGCATTTGATACGGTACATTGGCCTTTTATGTGACTGGTCCTTGCAAAATTGGGCTTTGGGTGCAACTTCCGGACATGGATCGATAACTTGTACACAAACCCCAGGGCTAGAGTTAGAGTAAATGGCGTTAAATCAGCTGAGTTTCCCATCCAGCGAGGGACCAGGCAGGATTGCCCGCTGTCCCCCTTGCTTTTTGCGCTTGTGCTGGAACCTCCAGCATGCTTGATCAGAATACATCCAGATTTAAAAGGGTTCCTGGACTCTAAGGGACAGCTGATGGATGAACGAATCTCGCTTTATGCAGAAGACATCCTATTATATATAACCAGCCCCGATAAGACACTCCCGATCATTTTCCACTCAGTCGAAGAATATGGCAAGCTGGCGGAATACAAGATTAACTGGGGGAAGTCCACCATATACCCTATTGGGGGCCGCGTCGACACTCGATCTGTGCCGGTACATCTCCCCATCGCTGAAGAGGGCTTTAAATATTTAGGACTCTTCATCTCGATAAACGTGACAGACTGCCTCACTCATAACATTCAGCGCGTATTAGCGGACTACCGAGATGACGTGGTTAGGTGGCGACGTCTCCCCCTGTCATTACTCGGAAGAGCCGCTATGTTTAAAATGATCACGTTACCCAAGCTATTATACATTTTTCAGAATACATACTGTAAAATACCGGAGGCAATCTTCAGGGCGATAAACAATGAACTGCGGACGCTGTTATGGGATGGTGGTCACCCCCGAGTAGCACTGCAAACGCTACAATGCAGCCAATATAATGGGGGAATTGCACTGCCGGATGTCCGGGCATACTATAGAGCGGCACACCTCATAGTCATCAATGAATGGGGGCATGCCCCCCGGGAGCATCCTACATATGCCCTGGAGAGACTCCAATTCCAAAAACACTCCCACCTACACTACATATACGGGGGCCACGGAGCGAGGAGCCTGCTGCCGGCAACACAGAGGGTGATTGAGGCATGGAGGGAAGCTGAACGTATTATGAATTGGGAAAAAAGACTAACTAGGTCCACACCCCTATGTGAGGGTAAACTGCTGCCTGGACTTGCAAAACTACAGGGGTTTAAAGGATGGGACACTATTGGAATCACTGTCTTGGGGAATATAATACGACAGGGTGACCTGATAACATTCGCGGATCTGTAAACGGAGTATAGCTTGACAGCTAAGCAATATTATAAATATATTCAACCCCGACATGCCTGGCAGGCGCAAAAACCTGACATTGCGGACCTCCCGGAATATGCCCCATTAGAAGGCCGGCTACTGCAGGAAGAGATGGCAGAGAAAGCAGTCTCCTGGACTTATAAAACCCTAATAAACAATATGCCCGATAATTTATCAACACTTAGAGGCAAGTGGGAGGGCCTAGTAGGCACATTAGACGACATAGAGTGGGAGATGGCCCTAATGCACCCTAGAGAGGTGGCAATCAAGCTCCGGCTAAGACTGGTACAGTTTAAAATATTGCACAGGGTGTACTACGATAGGGCGAAATTACATGCGATGGGCAGAGCGGAGACGCCGGATTGCTTGCGGTGCAGAACAGAGCGCGGATCCTTCATCCACACTCTGTGGGAGTGCCAACCAATACATAGATACTGGACACGGATAGTGCAAGAACTGAATAACATACTACACGCACAAATCCCGATGGATCCTAGATATGTTCTGTTAGGCATCCACACAGATGTTGACATTCCTAGATACCAGATTCTGCTCAGTAACTTAGGCCTTGTAGTGGCGAAGTGTGATATAGCCAGATACTGGGGGAGACCAGAACTTCCCACCATGACAGAGTGGCGGACCAGTATGGATATGTATATGGGTGCCGAAAAAACGGTATATAAAGCAAGGGGGTGCCCAAGAAAGTTTCGGAAAGTTTGGCAGCCATGGCTGAGCTATTACAACCTAGAGATGGAGGAGGAGGACATAGATGTACTAGAATCCACATAAAATGGCGCGTAGGCGAGGGCCCACTACTCTAGATTCACACCCAGCTGAGGGACTCGAGAGATACCTAACACAAGGGGTGGAAAGTATCACAGGGGTCATAAAAAAAAAAAAGAATGGAACAATCGTTACCCAAATTACCCCTAAACTTAGCAAACAAACCAAAAGAATGTACAATATGCTACAATTGAAAGTCAAACGCTTCATAATTAACAAAGGAATGCATAATTTAGAAATTATTGCTAAAAGCATATTTTAAAATATATAGTAACCTACCAAAATCTTCAAACACGATGACAAATTCAAAACTAAAAAAACAAACGTTTTTTATTTTAAATAATAAATATAATATTTTAATGCATCAGTGAAAAAAATAATTAAAATACCAATATTAATAAACACCGATATAATAAAACTATATAAAAATTATTTAAAATGAGATGAAACAATCACCAACTAGAAATTAAAAAACAAATTCAATTCATCACATAAATGAATTACACACATAAACCAAAAAATTCCACATAACAATCACATAATATTTACAAAAACATTTTAAAATTACATTTCCCACCCAAAAGGAAATAAAATAAATAATATTTACTGTTCTGAAGCTGCTGATCTTTCTGTATCCAAGTATTAAAAAACAGTAATCCACCAAAAATAGAAAATATTGTCCAATTAACTCCCCCAAAAAATGCAAAAATGAAGCAAATCCGATAAAATTCCATCAAAGCAATCCAAAGTATGTAGGAAACAAAAAGTGTAAGCTCCAGCTAAAACGAAAAAAAGGAAATCAAATGAAAAAGCATTGGTTTATTATAAAGCAAAAAATGATTTCCTTTAAAAAAAACATAAACTCCCTGAGGCCATACCACACGATCATAGACAAAAACCTGTAAAGCAAAATAAACAATCTATCCGCAAAAACCCATTGCACTTCCAAAAATGCATATAATAATAATAATGTCTTTATTGTGTATGGTTATCTAAAACCTTTACAATATGCAAAAACAAACAATCCATATTATAAAAATAGACAGATCTCAGATTGTATGAAAACAAGTTAAAAATAAATACATAAAATACCAAATTGATTTTCAAGTGCCTTCAGATACTAGAAACAGTAAAATTACATCTAAAAGCTGTAAGAGGGAGCAGGAGCATAAATGTAGTGGCCAGTTGGGTGGGCTGTTGTTTCAGTAGGAGCCTAGTGATCACTGATTTCTTTGCATTGTATTTTTCTTCTTTTGCGAAGGAAAAATGTTCACAGTTTACTACATTTTCTCCATATTTTTTAATACATTTGAAATATTGATTGAATTCACTATGTGGCCTAGTCTGCCAATTGGCTTTCCAGCCAGCAGGCCCAGTGCTAGTCATGGGTGCATGAAACAACTGTGTCTGTGGTGTTTACAGCATTTAGGCCATGGATGGATTTGGATTGAAATATAAAATGTGCTTTTTTATGGTATTTCATGTTTTTTCTCATGCAAACAGTGTATAGGACTAGGTGGGGTAGTACGTGCCTTTGAAGGATGTGTGTTGTTGTAAACATTTTTTTTTAGCCCAATAATTTTTGTTTATGGCATTGCTGAATTAATGATGTTTTCTCTGTTTTACCATGCCTCCTTTGTCTGGCCAGTGTGTGTGTTTCTGTGTTTGCCATAGGCCACCATTTGCCTTTGTTCCAGATGCCATGTGGCCACTGGCCAGGGGCCATTTTGTATAGTCAGTGGGCTGTCCCTAGGCCTGCATGTGCTGTTTGGTTTACAGGCCTCCTGCCTCTTGTTGTTGTGACTTGTGAGTGACCATGTGGCTGGTGGCCATTTTGTGTAGGCAGCCAGTGTGCTTTTGCCATGGGCCTGCATGCGTTCTTTGTCCCAGACCGCCAGCTTCTTGCTGTTGTGACCATGTGGCTGGTGGCCATTTTGTGTAGGCAGCCAGCGTGCTTTTGACATAGGCATGCATGCATTCTTCGTTCTAGGCCTCCAGCTTCTTGTTGTGACCATGTGGCTGGCGGCCATTTTGTGTAGGCAGCCAGTGTGCTTTTGCCATAGGCCTGCATGCATTCTTTGTTCTAGGCCTCCAGCTTCTTGTTGTTGTGACCATGTGGCTGGCAGCCATTTTGTGTAGACAGCCAGTGTACTGCTTTTGCCATAGGCCTGCATGCGTTCTTTGTTTTCTCGGCCTTCTGCTTCTTGTTGTGAGTGTGTGACCATGTGGGTGGCGGCCATTATGTGTATGCATCCAGTGTGCTTTTGCCATAGGCCTGCGTGTCTTCTTTGTTGTGACCATGCCTTCTTGCTGGTTGTTGTTGTGAGTGACGTCACATGCTGCACATAAAGCAAACAGTTTCATCTGTATGTTATTGTTTTTGCTCTCTCTTATTCTTCCTGAGTGGTCAGTCAGTCACTATGAAAGTATATGCTGGTATGTTTTTCCGTTTTACAAATAATTAGATACACACTGTATTGTTAATTAAGGGATTAACAGCAGTGACCACACTAGATGATATTGTTTTTGTTTGTACTACTAATTTAACAGCAACAATGCCACGTTTCACTGATGTCCTTCTTGCTTCTTTTCTTTTAGGTGCACAACAAGACAACAAGAGACAACAACACATCACCCACAGTACTGCCATAAAGAAGGCCTGTGCACAGTGTGACGCGTGAGTGACACACACATCAGACATCTCTTCAATTTGTGAAGCTAAGTGCCACTGCTAACTGACAGCTTCAAAATGGCCCCAAAGAAAGGTGCTAAAACTGCTACCAAGAAAGTGGCCAGTGAGAAGAAGAAGGAGCTTACCACCACGACCACTGGTATGTCGCCCCAGATGTTTTTGGGAAAACAAAAAACTATTTATCACAAAAAGAGGCCCCGGGTCCAGAATACTAGGGAGGTCCAAAACGCGGATAAAGAGATAAAAGTGACGGGGCGGGGAATATCCCTCTTTAAGGACAGTTCCCCTCACACACCAAAGGTGTCATGCTTCATCATAGGGGTACCTCCTCGCGTGAGGAACCTAGTCCTCACGCGGGCTACAACCCCCTCTCTACGAGGGAGGAGCTCAGGGATGTTTTAGTTTAGGCGGTCGGGTGTACTAAAACCCTATGAGAGCTGCGTGTGATTGCAAAGGATGCAGTGCTATAATAAAAGTGAATTAAAACTGGCTACGGGGTTAGCTCTAATGCAGATTTAATAACGCTACCCGGTGTCAGGATTAAAAAGCAGAAAAAGCTTGTGAACACAGGGTCAAGATTCAAGACCGCTATGTACTTTTCAGACCAACATGTTTCAGCCTAACAGACCTAGTATAGTGTCATGGCTTTCTTCAGGGTCAAAAGTGTAGCTACTGCAATACAAATGAATATATATACAAGTGTGATACATGAAAAGCAAAAAGTGTAGCTATGTCATACTGAACCAGAGAATCATTCATTGTTCAGTACGTTCGACATGTGCCCTGTGTCAAAGACAGAAATAAAAGTCATATATATACATACAGACACATACGTATAAGTGCAAACATATTATCACTAAATCACACGTAGGGACCTCCATTAGTCATACATATAGAACAATTATTGCTGCTTTTTTAGAGTTGCTTATTAAGAGTGCCATAATGCAAACAGATTAATGCGTAACTCACCACTAGGGGTATCTGTAGTTTACTGCTTCTGTCCTGGCTACTTAGCCATATGGTACCAAAGCCACAACCTGAGGAGAATGGTACGTGGCAATTAAAAACAGAAAACCCCAAGAGGGCAGAGAAAGTTTGAGAGAAAAGAACGCTCAGCCGGAAATAATGTACACAAAGCGTACATAGTTTAGCTATACAAGACAAATAGATTGTGGGAGCAAGCCATGCTATCAGGGCGTATGTGGCAATAACATGGCAGTATGCGATCTAAAAATATGTACAAATAGGGGGCAAAAACGGCCTCCGGACGAAAAACAGACATTCATGGTGGCTGGTAGAAAATAAAACATCACAATTGGAATGACAAAACCTCTGCAAGATAAATGAATCCACATGAGAGGTAAAAGAAGGGAGGGAGAGGGAGAGGAGGAGGAAGAGGGGACCTGCGCTATGAAGGCTGGGGGGATTTAAAGCGCAAGAAGACACATGTCAGGTATCAATAAAAGAATGCACAGAGCATGACCATTGAGGCGCCAGGGTCTGTGAAGGCAGTTATGAGTAGCTGGAGTAGAGAAAGGGAAGGTCAGCGATAAAAAGCACAGGAGTGCACAAAGCTTACCGCCAAGGGTACGGTACTCCGCAATTGTGGCAGTGATCCAGGAACAGGGAACCCGTGTACCAACATGATGCGGTTTAAAAGGGTATCCGGGAAATTGACACCACCTGGAAAGCTGCCATCGTGACCGGATTTCCGGCGGAAGCGATAGAAGATTGGGTAATGTAGTTCAGTGAACCATCGCTACTGAAACTAGTGAGGCACTTGTGGACCAAACAGCAACACCGAACGTTTGCCAAAAGTGAAGGAACAGCAGAATAAGTATCCGCTACTGACACGAACGGAAAAGTGAGTAAATACTGATGAAATCAAACACATTGAAGTGTATATGAGAAGAAGTGATCCTAATGCTCGAAATCAGCTGGGTATACGGGGTGCCTCGTAAGCAGTAACGAACTATGTGGCAGACGGGAGAAATAGTCCTAAGATCGCACACATAAAGTACTCAGGGTGAAGGTCAAAAATACTGAAACAAAGTGACTGCCAACCATGGGAATACACGGGGCAGATGTCATCCTTGTACTAATTGAAATGAAGTATCAGGTTCTAACGATAAAAATGGTAAAAATGGGGGGATGGGGGGGGAGAAGGGGGGGGAAGGGGAGGAGGGGGAAGGGGGGAGGGGAAGGGGGGGAAGGGAAGGAGAAGGGAGGAGGGGCATAATTATGCCAATGCCAACCAGGGAATGTCATCATTCAACCCAGAGGTCGCTGTGTCCAACCTATACACCCACCTTTGCTCCAACCTCAACAGTTTCGATGACAGACCTGGTGTGGTAGCATTAACGTTAGGTTTGTCAAGGACAGTCCAACTAAGTGTGTCTGCGCCGTGTTTCAAGTCAAAGAAGTGTTTCGTAAGTTTAGTCATTTGTTTTGCGCACCTAATCGTGCTCTTATGTTCTAGGATGCGAGTACGCACCTTTCTGGTAGTCATCCCAACATATCTCAGTCCGCACGGACATGTCAATAGATAAATTACCCTTTCACTATTGCAATTAGTGTGGTGTTGTAAAACCCATGGTCTAGCTGTTCCTATGTCAATACTCTTTGTTACCCTAGTGTGAGCACAAGCAGCACAATTGCCACATGGGTAATGACCTTGGACATTCGGTAGATTCCAAAGGGTATTGATTCTTGGTGTATTAGCAAGTGGTGGTCTTGTATGAATCAAGGTATCTTTAAAATTACGACCCCTTTTGTACGCAAACAGGGGTTTATTAAGAGTCAAGAGTCCTTTATTCAAAATGTTCCAGTTATGTAGTACAGACTTTTTGACTACATTAGAGAGGGTACTGACAGTATTAACACATACCAATTTGGATGTGTTTACTTTTGCAGGTCGTGGTTCTAGTAAGGCTTCCCTATTGTTATTCAAAGCTCTTTTGGAGGATTTTCTCACCAAAGCGGCTGGATAATGCCTGTCCAACAGATTGTTTCTTAACCTAGAGGCATGAACTTTGTACTTCTCTGTGTTAGAACAGTTGCGTCGTAGTCTTAAAAACTGCCCGTAAGGCAGATTCTCACGCAATGTCTTGGGATGGTGACTTTCATATTGGAGCAGCGCATTACGAGCCATTGGCTTCTGATAGAGCTCAGTTTCAAGAGTTCCTCCTGACGGGTAAATCCAAAGGTCCAGGAAGGCAAGGCCTACCTTGCTGTAATCACAAGTGAACCGTAGATACTCGTTCTGTTCATTCAGCCAATTGTGGAAGAGTCGGATGGAAGTCTCGTCTCCTCTCCAAATGACGAGAATGTCATCTCTGTATCTGTTCCATATGATTATCTGTGCGCTGAAGGGATTATCTCTACCAAGGGCAACACCTTCTTCGAACATATGCATATAGAGGTTCGCTAAACTCGGCGCGAAGGTGCTGCCCATGGAAGTTCCTGAGATTTGGAGATACAATTGGGTTTCAAATAGGAAAAAATTCTCTTTCATTGCCAGTTTTGCACAATCCATAATGAATGTAATAGGTGTAATGGTGTCTGGTGGAGATTGAGTCAGTAGTTGATCCACTTTTTCCAAAGTCTGATCTTGAGGGATGCAGGTATATAGTGATTCTACATCAAATGAAACTAGGTAATCAGTGGTGGGATCAAAATCTATGTCTTCCAAAAGGCGCAGGACGTCTGTAGTGTCTTTCAAGTATGTCGGCATACTGCGCACAAGTGGTCTAAGGAAGAAATCAACAAACTGCGATAATGGTTCTAGCGCAGAACCAATTCCAGAAATGATCGGTCTGCCAGGGGGTGGTTGCTGTGGTTTGTGAATTTTAGGTAATATGTAAAAGTAAGGTACTGTTGGTGATTTAGTACACAGGAATTCTGCTTCTTTGTTAGTAATCCAGTTGTTTTCCAGTGCTTCTTTTGTCAATTTGGAAATAATATCCATGATCCGTTCCGTCGGGTCTTTCACTAGACGCCGGTATGCAGTGTTGTTTGTGAGTTGTCGTAGGCACTCTGCTCTGTAAATCTCAGTATCCAGTATTACTGTAGCCCCGCCTTTATCGGCGCTCTTGATGGTGATGGTCTTGTCGGAGGAGAGTGACTGAAGGGCTTCTTTTTCTTTCCGTGAGATGTTATCAAAGGCCCTAGTGGATGATGATAATCCTAGAGCAAGGTCTTTGAGGACTGCTTTTTCAAAAGTAGCCACCTCAGTTGGAAGTGCTGCAATTGGTGGATTCAATGTCGATTTAGGGCGTAGGTTAGTGTTCTGACTCGCTGTTTCGTTCATGCCTGTTACTTTACCCGCAAAGAAAAAATGCAACCTTATTTTTCTAAAAAATTGATGCACTTCTTGTTGAATTAGAAATGGATCACCAAAGTTAGTGGGGACAAAGCCAAGGCCCCGGTTCAAGACGACAGTCTCATCAGGGGTCAGACATCTCTTACTTAGGTTGACTATCAAACTGGTCCCTCGCTCGGGCCCGCCTGTTGGAAGCTCCTCGTCATGCTCCTCGTGTTCCGTTGGTCGATCGGGGAGCTCCAATGCACCTGTTGTTGAGACCGTCGGCGGCCTCTTGGGCGGCCACGGCCTTGCTCTAAAAAAGGCTGCCCATAGCATGTTGGTTGATTCGGTTGGAAATTCATCAGGGGGCCTGGTTGGCCCTGTCCAAAGAAGGGGATGCCAGGATAGTTCCAAGGGTGAGGTGGCCACCATTGGTTGTATTGGTTCCCTCCTCGTGGTCCCCGCCAGTTCCTGCGATTATTGTATTGTGGTTTACGGTCGGTGTACCCCTGACTCGTATCCGAATCGCTGGAGGTGTCTTCTCTATCAGAGGATGAATAATTAGAACCAAACCTGCGGCCTGCTCTATGATACTCAGGTGGTTTATATGAGGCATCAGTGTACGGATAGACCTTTTCCATGGTAAATTTAGCTAGATCCTTCTTGAATTTTGTGATTTTACTTATCAACAGAGTCTCTTTGTATTCTTTGGTCGTTTTATTGGTCTCTTCCAAGTTCTTTTTGAAAACCGGGACCCCGATGATGACCTTGATCTCAGTTTCCAGTGTCTGTATCTGTACTAAGACCTTTTCTGCCTCCTTCTTAGCTGTGCTAATAATTAGAATTAACCAATCCCTCGTGCATCGCCATGCAATGAGGGACCAGTCTTTGAGGAAGGAGGGGTTGTCAAGGAACAATCTAGGAATGTTTGTAACTATGAGTCCTGTTGGGGCACAATTACCCCGGAGGTATTCGGTCATAATGGCACCATGTGTACTAGTTCTAATGTACAGTCGTTTCAGGTTGGTTAATTTTTGCTATTCATCTGCAGTTGCCAGTGTTTGTGTCATTGGTGTTTCTAAAATACTGGGTGTAGTAAGAATGTCAGCAAGCACTGTGTCGTCAAAAGCTAAGCCGGTGCGTTCAGCCATGATAGATGAAAGTAGCGTAATTCTCCAAATCTCAGGAACTTCCATGGGCAGCACCTTCGCGCCGAGTTTAGCGAACCTCTATATGCATATGTTCGAAGAAGGTGTTGCCCTTGGTAGAGATAATCCCTTCAGCGCACAGATAATCATATGGAAGAGATACATAGATGACATTCTCGTCATTTGGAGAGGAGACGAGACTTCCATCCGACTCTTCCACAATTGGCTGAATGAACAGAACGAGTATCTACGGTTCACTTGTGATTACAGCAAGGTAGGCCTTGCCTTCCTGGACCTTTGGATTTACCCGTCAGGAGGAACTCTTGAAACTGAGCTCTATCAGAAGCCAATGGCTCGTAATGCGCTGCTCCAATATGAAAGTCACCATCCCAAGACATTGCGTGAGAATCTGCCTTACGGGCAGTTTTTAAGACTACGACGCAACTGTTCTAACACAGAGAAGTACAAAGTTCATGCCTCTAGGTTAAGAAACAATCTGTTGGACAGGTATTATCCAGCCGCTTTGGTGAGAAAATCCTCCAAAAGAGCTTTGAATAACAATAGGGAAGCCTTACTAGAACCACGACCTGCAAAAGTAAACACATCCAAATTGGTATGTGTTAATACTTTCAGTACCCTCTCTAATGTAGTCAAAAAGTCTGTACTACATAACTGGAACATTTTGAATAAAGGACTCTTGACTCTTAATAAACCCCTGTTTGCGTACAAAAGGGGTCGTAATTTTAAAGATACCTTGATTCATACAAGACCACCACTTGCTAATACACCAAGAATCAATACCCTTTGGAATCTACCGAATGTCCAAGGTCATTACCCATGTGGCAATTGTGCTGCTTGTGCTCACACTAGGGTAACAAAGAGTATTGACATAGGAACAGCTAGACCATGGGTTTTACAACACCACACTAATTGCAATAGTGAAAGAGTAATTTATCTATTGACATGTCCGTGCGGACTGAGATATGTTGGGATGACTACCAGAAAGGTGCGTACTCGCATCCTAGAACATAAGAGCACGATTAGGTGCGCAAAACAAATGACTAAACTTACGAAACACTTCTTTGACTTGAAACACGGCGCAGACACACTTAGTTGGACTGTCCTTGACAAACCTAACGTTAATGCTACCACACCAGGTCTGTCAACGAAACTGTTGAGGTTGGAGCAAAGGTGGGTGTATAGGCTGGACACGGCGACCTCTGGGTTGAATGATGACATTCCCTGGTTGGCATTGGCATAATTATGCCCCTCCTCCCTTCTCCTTCCCTTCCCCCTTCCCCTCCCCCCTTCCCCCTCCTCCCCTTCCCCCCTTCTCCCCCCATCCCCCCATTTTTACCATTTTTATCGTTAGAACCTGATACTTCATTTCAATTAGTACAAGGATGACATCTGCCCCGTGTATTCCCATGGTTGGCAGTCACTTTGTTTCAGTATTTTTGACCTTCACCCTGAGTACTTTATGTGTGCGATCTTAGGACTATTTCTCCCGTCTGCCACATAGTTCGTTACTGCTTACGAGGCACCCCGTATACCCAGCTGATTTCGAGCATTAGGATCACTTCTTCTCATATACACTTCAATGTGTTTGATTTCATCAGTATTTACTCAATTTTCCGTTCGTGTCAGTAGCAGATACTTATTCTGCTGTTCCTTCACTTTTGGCAAACGTTCGGTGTTGCTGTTTGGTCCACAAGTGCCTCACTAGTTTCGGTAGCGATGGTTCACTGAACTACATTACCCAGTCTTCTATCGCTTCCGCCGGAAATCCGGTCACGATGGCAGCTTTCCAGGTGGTGTCAATTTCCCGGATACCCTTTTAAACCGCATCATGTTGGTACACGGGTTCCCTGTTCCTGGATCACTGCCACAATTGCGGAGTACCGTACCCTTGGCGGTAAGCTTTGTGCACTCCTGTGCTTTTTATCGCTGACCTTCCCTTTCTCTACTCCAGCTACTCATGACTGCCTTCACAGACCCTGGCGCCTCAATGGTCATGCTCTGTGCATTCTTTTATTGATACCTGACATGTGTCTTCTTGCGCTTTAAATCCCCCCAGCCTTCATAGCGCAGGTCCCCTCTTCCTCCTCCTCTCCCTCTCCCTCCCTTCTTTTACCTCTCATGTGGATTCATTTATCTTGCAGAGGTTTTGTCATTCCAATTGTGATGTTTTATTTTCTACCAGCCACCATGAATGTCTGTTTTTCGTCCGGAGGCCGTTTTTGCCCCCTATTTGTACATATTTTTAGATCGCATACTGCCATGTTATTGCCACATACGCCCTGATAGCATGGCTTGCTCCCACAATCTATTTGTCTTGTATAGCTAAACTATGTACGCTTTGTGTACATTATTTCCGGCTGAGCGTTCTTTTCTCTCAAACTTTCTCTGCCCTCTTGGGGTTTTCTGTTTTTAATTGCCACGTACCATTCTCCTCAGGTCGTGGCTTTGGTACCATATGGCTAAGTAGCCAGGACAGAAGCAGTAAACTACAGATACCCCTAGTGGTGAGTTACGCATTAATCTGTTTGCATTATGGCACTCTTAATAAGCAACTCTAAAAAAGCAGCAATAATTGTTCTATATGTATGACTAATGGAGGTCCCTACGTGTGATTTAGTGATAATATGTTTGCACTTATACGTATGTGTCTGTATGTATATATATGACATGACTTTTATTTCTGTCTTTGACACAGGGCACATGTCGAACGTACTGAACAATGAATGATTCTCTGGTTCAGTATGACATAGCTACACTTTTTGCTTTTCATGTATCACACTTGTATATATATTCATTTGTATTGCAGTAGCTACACTTTTGACCCTGAAGAAAGCCATGACACTATACTAGGTCTGTTAGGCTGAAACATGTTGGTCTGAAAAGTACATAGCGGTCTTGAATCTTGACCCCTGTGTTCACAAGCTTTTTCTGCTTTTTAATCCTGACACCGGGTAGCGTTATTAAATCTGCATTAGAGCTAACCCCGTAGCCAGTTTTAATTCACTTTTCTTATAGCACTGCATTCTTTGCAATCACACGCAGCTCTCATAGGGTTTTAGTACACCCGACCGCCTAAACTAAAACATCCCTGAGCTCCTCCCTCGTAGAGAGGGGGTTGTAGCCCGCGTGAGGACTAGGTTCTTCACGCGAGGAGGTACCCCTATGATGAAGCATGACACCTTTGGTGTGTGAGGGGAACTGTCCTTAAAGAGGAATATCCCCCGCCCCGTCACTTTTATCTCTTTATCCGCGTTTTGGACCTCCCTAGTATTCTGGACCCGGGGCCTCTTTTTGTGATAAATTATATATTGGTGGGGAGTCGGTTCCCGTTGGTCCTTAAACTCCTCTAGCCCTCTGTGTGATTTATAAAACAAAAAACTATGCCTGCCGCACTGGCCTCTGAGGACCAAGCTGGGAGCAGCACTCCCAACTCAGTGGATCCACCCCAAACTAGGCCCAAGCCTGTCTGTCACAGAGGCAGCCAGTCTAATCACAGCAACGCCGACGAGCAGTGATGTTGACATTGACTTATCTCTATCGCAAAGTAGTACCCTATCGTTGCAGGAAACTCAGAGAAGTGGACAACAAAAAGAACAACAGCCACAACTGCCAATAGTAATTTCTCCCGAAGTAAGAGCAGTTCAAGAGATTGAGCTTCATGCTGAGGAAATAGAGCAATCTGCTCCAGAAGATCCATTGTCTTCAAGATCTCCAGCTAGCAAAAGGAGGGTTAGTGGTGCATCATCTTCTTCTTCAAGCCCCCCTCCTGATGATCTCGACACCACTTGGATCCCGCCTCAGAATGAGAGACATGCCACAAGATGACTCAGACGAGGCTAGGGAAAAGGAAGGTTCCAGGAAGCCTTAGAGTTATGGAGGAAGATGTAGAAGAGGAGGATGACGACGAGCCAGTCATCATGGATGTGGAGACCGACGTTACCCCATCCGAACTTCCCGGGGGAGATGTAGCAGTGGCACCACAGATCCAACCACCACCAGCTGCCATATTTGCAAAGTCCCGGCAGCGACCTACATCCACTACCACCTCAGTAGAAAACGCCCACCTACCGCCAGTTCATCTGACATTGGCAGTGGCAGAGTCAGAAAGTTGAGCTCCCCAGTTCGGGACTTCTTTTTGGTTAGCCAGAAGGAGGTGAACATTGCCAAATGCTCCCTTTGCGGAGCAAGTGTTAGTCAGGGTTAGCTTGGTACAAACTATGGTACTGGGGGCTAAATAACACATTTGAAAAATCAGCATATGATACGATCCGTTGGGAGGCACACCTTAGTGGCCAAAAAACTGCAAGTGTTGTTGGTGAAGGGGGTGAAAGCCGGCTGAGCAGGGAATCTGAATCCGATATGATCACGTGGAAGGTGAAGAAGAGGAAGACATCTTCATTGCGCAAAGCAGCCCTCTCCCTAGCAGTGCAATAGTATCGCCCACATCAGCAATATCGCAATGGCACAAGACTCAGGTTGAGACACCAAGCCAACAGAGGACAGTGACTGCCCTGCTGAAAAGCACATTGAGCCTACCACCGCCTGCTCTCAAGAAGTCACCTGCATCAGTGGCATCAGGAAAGAAATACATTCAGGCTACTATTCCTGCCATGTTTAGGCCAGAGGAGCAGTATGAAGGCAACCACTAAACGGCATGTTTGTACAACACGAAGTTGGCTAAAATGTTAGCCCTGGACCTCCTTCCTTTTTCTGTTGTTGAAGGGTAGGTTTTCTTGAATTTGTGGCAGCCATCTGCCCGAAATGGAAGGATCCCAGCCAGTCCTATTTTGCCAGAGTTGCAGTTCCAGCGCTACATCACGATGTGCTTGAATTGCTTGGACAAGCTTTGCAGCAGAGTGCTGTCCACAGTGCTGTCCACAGTATCCACCTGACAACAGACATATGGACCAGTTGCCAAGTGACTGATTACATGTGCATCACTGCACAATGGATCTCTTTTGTGGGGGCTAGAGCTATACCGTTGTACATGCTGCAGGAACAGCTAAAGGAGGTGTCTGCAATGTACACAGGTGTGGAGGAAAAAAAGGATGCGTATGACTTGGTGGAGAGCTTAATCCTTCAATTATCTGCTAATACAAGGGTGCAAAGAGACATTATGTCCTCCAAACATTACATCTGTGCCACAATTCTTGATCCATGGTAGAAACAATTACTGTCCACTTTCATTCCTTTTTCAGACATGGATAGCTGAGCAAGGCAGTTAGCTAGAAAGAGAACGGCAGGGGATTAGAGGCCCACTGCTCCAGGGCACAAGTCCTATGGGGCAGCCTTCAAGTTCAGAGCCTGATGGCAGTGCTGTTGGCTCACATCAGCCAAAACCAACAACAAGAACACCAACAACAATGACAAGACCAAGAGCATCAGCTCCCATATCTGCAACTGAGTGGTTTCTACTGGCAGGGCTTAAGTCCAGTGCAGAGGCGAAGGCAAAAGAAGTCGAGCAAAGTGGAGCACCTGCAATGAACATTGAGCGAATGCTCCAGGCCTATCTGGATGATGCAACAGAGATCTACCTTGATCAAAACCCATTGGTGTATTGGTATGGGAAGAGGCGCCAATGGCCAGTGCTCACCAGTCTGGCAATAAACTATCTGGCTTGCCCTGTGGCCACTGTCTCCACTCAGCCTGTTTTCAGTGCTGCTGGTGCCGTTGTCACAGTGAGAAGGATCAGTCTCTCGCCCCAAAATGTGGAGAGATTAACCATGATCAAAATGAATCCGCCATTTATACCACCGGATTACAACATACCTGAGGTACCACCGGAGGAAGATGATGGAGACTCAGGTCATGGAAGTAGTGTGTTAGATGACCTACATCTGGGCAAACCACCAGAGTTTGAGGACAAGCTCTACTTCCCTGACTACTAGGCTTTCTTTCTTTCTTTGACGCCCCCCCAAAAAAAAGATATAGCTAGGCAACATTATTTTCTTTATTATATTTGTGTTTCTGGTTGACCAATTCATCACCACCGTCTTACTCTTAGACACAATTTACTGCTGAATCGGAGTTGAAACTGTGTGTAGTGAAGAAGTCCTGACCGACTCGCCCGCAAAAGCCATTTCCCTCAAGCCAGACATTGGACGGAGAATACAAACAAATGTGTGCCTGCCTCCAACCCTAAGCCGTGGCCCGTGACTATCCTTTCCTACCCTAGAGGGACTGGTCCACGTGTGACATCATTATAATTCGATTTCTACTGGCAATTCTCTGCTTCATGAACAAATGGAGGATCTGCATTCTGCAATGTACTGCCAATCGATCATGGTGAGCACACTGAGAGAACAGGTAAATGCTGGCATGCATTGCACGCTGAGTGATTGTTGTTTGATGTGAACTTGTTGTGATATGTCATCATCATGTGTGTTGAGATTGAGAAGAGATGATTCATGTGGTAACAGTCAGTGTGAGACTGGGTGTTTGTTTGTTACGCTTAATGTGTTAGTGATGATTGAGATTTGAGATTCACAATGTTGGTGTCCTAAGTACCAATGGCTGATCAATAATTTTCCGCTGAAGGTTATTTTTTTCCTTACCCTTTGAGAGATATGATAGCGAGATTCCTTCACTGGATCCACTCCACACAGTCCACACTACTTTGTTTTTTATTGTTTTATGCTTTATACTCCTCAAAGACTCAGACCCGACCAGTCCCTTAGATAATTCAAAGTTTGCAAACACGAATCTAGTCTACACAAAAGTGACTCAATATTTCCCTTCTTGTTGTTCAACAACAAAATTGTACTACTACAGGCCAATATATTGCATTTTGAGTCGGGACTCTGGACACTGTTGGTACGGAGTAAGACATCATACTCAGGGTCAGACTCAGGAGGATCATTGATGACGGAATGACTCAGGGCGTGGGTGTGAGTGTGACTACTTCGAGAACTGCCACCAGAAGAAGATGGAAGTTTTCAAATTCAATGAAACCAACTGATTTGGACGATGATGATGACTTTGAAGTGGCCTAAAGGTAAACAACACCAGACCTACACAAGTCTGTGTAGTGGTGGTGGTGAGTGGTATGACTGACAGCAGTGCATTGATTTTTTACTTGATTGGGAAAATGCTGTGTTGCTGGGTGTGTGTGGGCTCAGTGCTGTCTCGCCTAAATTTGAAGCTAAGTGGTGGTTGGGTGGGGGGCCTGTTGTTGAGGTAACTACTGGAAACTGACATTTAGCCATGCTGCAACTGTCTTCTTGTTGCACTCCTTATGCAGTTTAACTTTTCTCCTTGATTCTTCAATATAATTTTTGCTTTTTAATCTACAGGCCCTTTACCCTGCACCATATTTGAAAAACAATGTAACATACTCACACTTACCTTACCGAACCAAATCCGCCAGGCACCCAAAATTGACGGACAGCCCAAGAGGAATGCAGGCACAACTCCCAATTTGGCAATACAGTATCATTTTTTCCTCTTTAATCATTAGAACTATGTGTGTGGTTTATGTTTGTTTACTTGACTCCTACAGATATTTTAATTTTATTTGCTATCTTTCAAAGCTCAGTACAACAGAACATAATGTAACTTGGGTTTCTCTGGAGGGAGACGAACAATTTGATTTGGTTTACCTGTACTAGTACTCATCATCATGAATGCAATTCCTTTTCCTCCCATAACAGATTTATGATGGTCGGCTGCCAAGATGAATGATTGTCCTTGTGTAGTGTTTGTCTTTGTCAAACCTTTTCCTTAAATCCCCCTTCCCATTTATTCATCGAACCCCAACCCTCTTCCCCTGGGCTGTGTAATTTATTGAGGTGTGACTAAATTAAATTTACACCATTAATTGATCACACACTTGGTGGGGTAGATGTGGCGAAAGCAACACCAACTCAAGGCAGGGCGAGGATTTTCTTCTGCTCTAAGTATAGCCCACACTGGCAATGTTAAATATATATTAGATTGCCCACTCATTCACAGTATTCAATATAATTTTTTTTTTCAAAGGAATATAATTCATGATTGCCAGCATCATCATCCTTCCAGCACTAAAAGTTACACTTGTCCACTTCATAGGTTGGGTAGACTTCAGTTTGTAGCTTTTACTAGCTCACCATTCTAATTATTTATTTTAATTTAGCATTGCTTATCATGTTTTCTCCTTTGGCAGTCTTCTTCTTGTGTACTACTAGTGGTACTCTAGTCTATATACTATGGAAATTCACACACCCACACCCCCTCCGAGTCCTTAGGGCTTAATATAGTTGTAGACTGCAGAGACTAGGAGGAGAGAGTAGTAGGACAAGTGAGGGTACCGCCTAACTATCTGCTGGTGTGTTACACTATCAGTAGATTTTAAAAACTGGCTGCGGGCCTGTGGCAAAGGAAAAAGTGCAAAGTAAAAGAGTAACCCCCAAAAAAGATTTAAATCATTTGTACAACTATAAAAAATGTATTCCCCTAGCAAATATAAACTAGAAAACCCACAACTGGCCCACCCCTCTCGCTAACCCCAACCAAAGTCCAGAGTAAAGAAAGTCCAAATAATTGTACAAACAAATGCCCATAAATAAATATGCAAAAAAAACAAGATTTCCCCAACTCCCACATTCCCACTCTCTTCCAACAAATCCTACCCACCAAGCAAAAGACTAAAAAAGGGGCAAACAAGAGAGGCCTAGCGGTGGGCTAGAAGCTTCCTCTTCTGCCTGTCGAAACGCTCCTCCATCCTGGCTTCCAGGTGCGCCATCCTCTAGAGTATGCAACACTGAAAGGCTCTATAGAGTCTATGGGGGGAGCAGCAGTGGTTGAATGGCGGCGGGTGGCCGCCTGACCACGGTGCCGTACTACCGGAGACACTGGGGCTTGGTAGGGGCCCGGAGCATTGAAGGCTGCAGCTGCTACCTCCTCCTCCTCCTCCTCCTGATGGCCTCCAGCTTCCTTAGTCGGGCCCTGGCTGCTACCTCCTGCCTGTTGGGTTGTGATGGTGGATTGGCAGGAGTAGCTATATCAAGAAAGAAAAAAGATAAATTGTAACCAATACTCTTAGCAAAACAGTAACACATAAAATTATATAGTGGCACAGACAGTAGCATTAGCAGTACATAACATTTGCTGGTATTCTTGATTCCTCCGTCCATTCGATTTTGATGTGATTAGAGTTTCAGGCATTAAGCGCTATGGAGTATACAAGTATTCTTCTTCTCTCTCTTGTTTAGCTAAATTTATGTAGGCATGCCAGCTCTGCTTGTGCCCTAGACAGACATACTTGTGTTACATTACTGTGCTGCTGTCTGCAGGTGGGGCTGCTGTACTACATAATTATCTCTTTTCCTATCATGGCCATGCTCTGTTAAATCAAATGTTCAATTTCACTTTCACCCTGACTACAACAAGGCAGATGAATAGTTACTAATATATGAATGATTTACGGCACAACGTGAGGTACTACTATTGTAACAATGCAGCCGATAGGCCCCCCATGGCTGACACTGGTGAAATGCCATGGGTAGGGAGTGGGCCTCGGAGGGCGGCAATTGATTATGATGGGTGGGTAGGGGTACATAATATATGTTGTGCTTGAAAACTACTGTGAGGCAAGGGACTAGTCTGAAATGCAACCTCACTCAAACCTTTGAATCAAAAACCTTGTTAAAAAACCATTCCTTGTTTACTCTTTTTCCCAGGGATTTTTCCATTTACCATTGCATTTTTCTGTTAGCATTATTTTTATTCTTAAACTTGGCTTTGCTACTCAGTCACCATTTAAGTTTTACATTCTCTTCATCCAGTCTTCACCTATGAATAGTACCATCCATCCATCCAAAGATGGCTATCATTCTCAACAAACCTTTCACCAACATACATTTGTCATTTTAACCACCCATCGTCCTTGCTTTGACCCATCAAACCACCTGGAGGATTCCTTTCACCCATACACTTTCACCCACCTAGGCAGTCATCATTTCTTTCACCTTTCACCATCCTTCACCCACCCATGCATGCATCCTATCATCCACCTATATGCATCCTTTCACCCACGCATCCTTCTCTGCTAGTCATATTACATTTCACCCGTCCTTCCATCCTTCTTTCCCTTTTCCATCAACCCATCAATGTCTGGCTCTTCTTCATGAAACTTTCTCTGCTGAGATGAAGATAGAAGAGGCCATTAGTTACTCAACTCCCGCTGCATATGCTAATGCTAAGTAAAGAGGGGTGTGTTCAACTGTTCACAACTTAGGGGCCGATTCCGATCTCGGCCGGTAGGGCTCCGAATCGGATTCGGCTTAACCGGATCCGATTCGGAGCCCTATTGCCCGACCGATTCGTACGCGCGTCCGGGCGAGCGAGTACGATGCGAAATCGCCGACCGACTCGTCCGGGCGTCCCGACCGCTCCGACCGACTCGTTCCCGGGTCTAACCGCACCGACCGACTCGCTCGGACTCGACTCGCACCGCGCAATGGAGACGTTCCCCGGCCGGGTAAGTACGATGCGCGCCGCGAGCAGTCCGACCGAGGCGCGCACTCCGGCTCCAAAGAGCAGTCGGAGCCGTACTTTGGGGGTCCGTGTCGGACCCCCCTGTATGCGTACCCGCACGAGTCGCACACAGGGGGGACCCATGGGTCCCCCCTACCTGTGCATGTACTGCGCGAGTCACTTCGCCGCGTACACGCTGTAGGGGGCGCCCTTGTCCGCCTCGCACCCATTGAGTCAATGGGAGCCTGCGTACGCATTGTACGACAGGCTCCCATTGACTTCAATGGGAGTCCGACCGACTCGAGTCCGATGGCATACGTGCGCATCGTACTTGTTCGGTCGGGCTGCACGGGTCCGATTCGGTCGGAAATCTCTCCGGGTCCGGCTCGGTCGGAGAGATTTCCGGCCCGAATCGGAATCGGCCCCTTAGTCTCATTCTCAACAGAACAATGTACACCCGTGCAGCAAGTATATAAATTGTCAATAAGCAAGCAATATGACTTACTACCACCCGCCACTGCCGCTGCTCACCCCCTTCAGGTGCTACATCTGCTCCCTGGTTGGCGCCGTCGTCCCCGCTGGCCCCGGTGGTCCACTGGTGGTCGGTGCGGCTAGAAAAAACATTACACATTTTTTAGATGCCATATGCGCTTCCCCCTATTTATTTTTTTCTGTAGCAATATTGAAAATACATACATCACACACATTACTAGCAATTCTGGTAAACACAGTATGTCCTATCAAAAATAATAAAATATCCGGTTGGGCATTTTGTTGGTGACAATTTTTGAAAAACCTCTCAAGAAGACAACCTGTAAAGGACTGTACTGAGTGGCTAGAGCTAATGATGAATCTGAGTTTTTGAAAAGAAATAAGAGAGGACAACTGGGTGGATAATTGGACATAATGTCTTCTTGGTTGGCAAATGTAATGGTGCCGTCCTTCTCCTACTCATACTTCCTTCCAGCCATGGTGCACGGTAATCAGTTCACCATTAACTGCTGCTAATAATTCTAGGCCAAAATAAGAAGAAGACAAAACTTTGGGGTGTCCAACGTGACCATGGCCACTCTCTTGTTTTACTGATTGAGCATGAGAAAGTAAAAGAAAGTCTTCTCATCTCAACAAACATGCGTAGAATACCTTACTTGGGGATGCAATCTGCACAGCAGAGTAGTAGTACTAGCACTAGTAGAGTAGAAAGGACCAATGGGTTCCCTGAGTCTTACAGTACCACCTCTAGACAGTCTACAAAATATATATGGGGAGAGGGAAAGCTGACTGAAAAACCAGAAGAACGGAAGCTACAGACAAACTAGTACAGACAGAGGCAGTTTGAGGTAAAATACAGACACTTGAAATATAAAATAACTTAGTAAATAGGATAATACAGGGATAACAAGATTTTTTAAACAGATAGATCTAAGAGGATTTGGGGGAAAAAAAATTAGGAAACAGGTAGAAAATAGTCCAAATTAAAGAGCAGTAAAAGATAGGGAAATATATATTAATATTAACAACAGGAGGACTTACTGGGTCCAGCAGAGCCATCGGCCGAGGAGCGTTCTTCCTGGGAGGCACCTCCAGCTCCCTCACCCGCCTCGGACGACCTCTTGCTCTTGCTCCTGGATGCTGATGTAAGACATAATTAAAGAGACAAGAAATAATTGGTGGTAAGTAAATAATCTCTCCAAAAAGATTTTTGGACAGGAAACGGCAATTGCAATAACATTGAACTTCCCTAAATCATATCAACTAGTAGTAGACTAGTATCGCACACCGTCCTATCTATTTTAGATTTCCTAAACCTACCTCGCCCGCCTATTCCAAAGACTTTGGAATAAATTGCAATGAATGATATTTTCTTCTAAGTTCCGATCTCATTCGCAATCATTCTCAACCCCCTTTCATGAGCCAATACACAAAGGGGTCGATTCCGATTCAGGCCGGAAAAAGCACCGACCGACTCGGAGCCGGAATTTATTCCGACCGACACGTACCCGTGGCGCACGACACGCCAAGTACGATGCAAGGCGCGAAAAATCCGACCGACACGTACCTAAACCAAGTCGACTGACCGAGCCGCACGGAAAACAGCAATCCGGCCGGAAAAACACGCGAATCCAACCGACCGACACGCACCCGGAACAAATCCGACCCGAAAGCGTACACGCGAACTCCAAACCGCAAAGTACGATGCAAGGCGCGAAAACCACGAGCGAGTCGGACGGAGGCCAAGCCGTACGACCGACACGCATACAAAACCGAGCCGAAGCAACACAAAACACCGCGACCGATGCGTACGCAGCATACAAAACTGCACAAACACAGCGCGAACGAAACGGAGAACACCGTACGAGACTAATGCAGGGTCCGACTCGGTCACAAGAACGTTTCCAACATGCACAAACAGCACAAAGGAAAAATCACCCAAAAAAAGGCCAAACAAGCAATTACAAAGCCAATAAATACTGGGGGGTGGGGACAGAGAACAAAGACACACCCACAACTCCACCTATATAAAGGACACAAATCACAACCATGAGCCTTTGCAAATGCCATTCCACTGCCAGCACCCAAGAGAAAGCAACCACACACCCACAGCTCATCCCTCACACAAGCCACACACCATCAACACACCAACAAATACCTACCTCACATACACCCAGCAAAACACACACTCACACACCCTCACCTGCACACCAACACACACATCACCCACCATCACCACCCATCACCATGCCCCCCAAGAAGAATCCCAAGTTCCCAGATAGTGAATTGGAAGTCATGGTAGACGAGATCCTCAGGGTGGAGCCACAGCTGTTTGGCACACTGGTCCAACAGACCCCCATGTCGCAGAAAACCAAGATGTGGGAGAGGATCATCAACAGGGTGAACGCACAATCACCATGTCGGAGCACAAAGACCGACATCCAGAACAGGTGGTATGACGTGCGCAGGAGGGTACGGGACATGCTGAAGAAAGACTACATCAACAGCCAATACACCGGCAGTGGCCCTCCTGCCAAGCCAATATACCTCAGGCCCTGGGAGGAGAAGGTGCGGGCCATCCTTCCGCCAGTGAGCGTATATGGACTAGAGGACATCCCAGAGCCTGGTGAGAACACAACAAATGTACACAATATACTGCCACAAAACACACACATCACTGTCAAACCATGCACTCATAGCAATTACACAGCAACCAGAACAGAATCATCCCAAAATGTGTATGTCAGTCAGATAAACACAACACATGCCATCCAAAAAGTCACATCCAACTGTGCCAACACATGTACAAACACAACTACAACTACAGCTAGGCAGTGGCACAAATAGAACTAACAAACACATCCACACATGTAGCCACCACAACAACACCAACACACAGTCAGTGTAGCCAATAGCATCATGGGAGTCGCAGTCACACATATTGCCCCCCCCCACAACTGTCCCATCAACACCACCATGAACCATGCTCACATCACAGGGAGTGGAGAAGGACTCACAAGATGGCTGACACTGGCTACTGCTGTGGGGAGCACAAGGCCCTGCTGGCAACTGTGCACCAACAAACAGCAGGACACCACTGACTGACATCCTGAGAGACAACTTACACTCCCTGCAATGCAAGCACGTTCCATGGTGGGATAACTGACTGGCTGGGTGGGTGGGAAGGAGGGCCGGCTGTCAACCAAACACAACCAATGCAGACCATGTTCACACCCCAGAAAATACATAGACATGCCCAAATAATGCAGGACAATGTGCCACACCAATATCAACCCCTGACTGTGACGACTTAGGACAATGCAATGTACAGGCCCGCACCCAGAGGCACAGTCACAACTGTCATGTGTGTCAACCATTGATGCCTGCAGAAACATAACACACATTGTTTGTATCTCCCAAAAACAGGTGATGATGGGGACACAGCAGCAGACGCTGAGGAGTCCCAGTCCCAGGCTCAAGAGGATGCCGAGCTCACTGGCGTCGTACAGCCTCTGTCCTCCTCGGACGATGAAGAACAACCTGGCACATCCGGTGCAAGTCAACATGCAGCACCAGCAGGACCACCAGCTGCAGCAGCAGCAGGACCACCAGCTGCACCCCCTGCACCCACCCCTCCAACGACTGTCACCACGAATACCATCCCTGCCGACATGGACAGAACAAGGAGCAACACCAGCACAGGGACCCTGGACCAACCTGGGGCCATGGACACCACCACCACCACTAACCCCCAAGGTGGACCAGGGTTATCTGTGCGTGCCACTGCACACACTGCACATGTCAGCAGGGGTGGTGGGAGGGGTGGGAGACAGAGGTCGCTGCTTGCAGACGTTGCTGGTGTAAATGATGACCCACAACTGGTACGCATAGCTGATGCGTACCAGTCCAGCACCGGAGAGCTCAGCCAGGTGGTCCAGCACCGGAGAGCTCAGCCAGGTAGTGGGGCTCCTCAGAGACATGAAACAGCAGCAGGCTGCCCATCATGCCCGCTTGGACTCCCACATGTCCCACATGGAGTCACACATGTCCCGTGTGGACTCACACATGTCCCGCGTGGAGTCCAAGTGGGATGCACTGAATGAGATGACGGCGGTGCACAGGGACATTTTACAATGCCTCCGCCAGATGAACAGCAACCAGTCCACACCTCCCTGTGTGCCAACAACATCTGGTGCCGAACAAACTGATACTGCCACAGGGAGGGAGGAGGACTCTGGCGGAGAGTCCCCTGCACCGCAGCAGCCTGTACTTGAGGGGCACCCCCCCAAGAAGAGGGGTCGTCCGAGGAGGGAAAGTGAGAGGCCGATGGCCAAGCGCAACTCCCAGGAAGCCTGAACCTGTTCTGGATGTTCGCCTTTGTGCACAGACTGTTCACCCTGTTGACGGCAACACTACTCCCACACATTGCATGGGGAGTACAAGTTTGACCAATGTGTCAGACAACTGTGGCCCCGATACTGGGGATCCTGTCTACCAGGACTTTCAATTCACCTAGGAACTTGGGATTGCAAGATTTATGTACAGCACTACCCATCCCATGCACTATTAACACAAATGTATCACAATAAACACACTAATACACCATACTTGCCTCTGTCATGATTCCAATGTGGGTGCTGTTATGGGGATGATGAACTGCAAAATTACACTGTGTATGCGAACTGCAACAGCAAGGACAACACAGGCATGTGAGTACAGGCAACGTGACACACATGAGGGAGACACACCACCAGGGCTACACAACACATACACACCTAGGCCATCTGACTCATTGCCTACACTGATGTTGCCAGGGAAGACGGTGCAATGCACAGACACCACACCCATTCCCAGTTGTAGTCAAGTAGCCCACAGGTGCAGTAAGCAAATGGCAGTCAAATGTGTGACCACAGACAACGCACATCACAAAGTGGAGCACAGGTTTATTACACAGTTGCAACATGCCGTAACCACTACAGATGCAAGGTAATCCCACCTGGCAGCGGGCACACAGTCAACAACTGTAGACGGAAGGAAGTCCATGGGTGTGGCGCACATCACCTGTAGGGACACAACAGCTACCAGCCTGGATGTGCAATCATGTCGTCGGTGGACACAGTTGACCAAACGAATCTGAAAGTACCCTGTGAAGGACAGAAATGACACACAGTCAAAAGCAATGGAGTACAGGACAGAACAGCAAAACTCATGCACAATACATGTTACAAGATACCCACCCAGAACCAAGTTAGCATGTCAACACTGTTGGGGAGTACAGCCCACCTGTCACCACACATCGCAACACACATCCAGTCAAGTAGCCCATGGACACACTCCAACAGCACCAGAGCACCACCCACACATCATGCCAACTCACATCATTGACATGACACCTCAGGATACTCACATTCAGCTAAAGAAGTTGGTGATGAGCTGTGTGCGGACATCACCATCACCATCATCATCATCATCGTCACTGGCATCGTGGTCCAGGCCAGGATCCTCCACAGGTGGCGGATGTTGGTCATTGTCATCCTGGATGAGAGGCAACTCCTTCCGCACTGCCAGGTTGTGGAGCATGCAGCAGACGATGATAATCTTGCACACTTTCGCAGGGGCATATGGGAGGGACCCTCCGGTCTTGTCCAGGCAGCGGAAGCGGCTCTTCAGGAGACCAAAGGTCCGCTCAATCACTCTCCTGGTCCGACCATGTGCCTCATTGTAGCGCATCTGGGCTGGTGTCACAGGGTTCCTGAGGGGTGTCAGCAACCACGGCATGTTGGGGTATCCCGAGTCACCTACGGACAGACAAGTGCACATTAGCTGACTTGGAAAAGTGGGCGAATACTACAGATCAGATCACACACAATGGCACAAAGTCAGTACACACCGACAAGCCAGGCACGCTGGTTCTGCATCTGTGCCATCATCCTGGGGATGCGACTACTCCTCATCACAAAGGGATCGTGTGCTGAACCAGGGAAACGGGCACACACGTGTGTGATGGTCATGTCTGCAAGACACACCACCAGTGCATTGACCGAGTGGTAGTGCTTGCGGTTCCTGTAGGCCTGCTCCTGGGCCTGTGGTGGTACCAAAGCCACATGTGTCCCATCAATGGAGCCAATGACATGCGGCATCCTCCCCAGGGCATAAAAGTCACTCTTCACGTCAGTGAGTCGTCGCAGTCTAGGGAAATAGATGTACCGGTTCAGGAAGAGCAACATTGCCGCCAAAACATCGCGGAGCACACGGCTGAACATGGTCTGTGACATCCCACCAGCAGTCGCCACAGTATGTTGGAAGGTACCGGTGGCAAAGAAGTGTAGGGCTGCCATCACCTTCACCTTGGGGGTCAGCGCTGTAGGATACGGCCGGCCAGGCTGCAAATGTGGGGACAACTGCACTGCCAAATCCTCAATCAGCTGCCTGGTGAAGCGGTACCGCCGGATGCTGTCCCGTTCCACCATCGTTGCCAGGTCTGGGAATGGTCGATGGACAGCAGGAGCCCTGCAGTGCAGAGAAGAAGTAAGCAAGATTGTCAGTCACCCCACATATGCGGCATTGAACACACTCAAGATCCCAACATACATCATTATGAGGCACAACTACATGAAGTGTGCAGTACCGGAAGGACATGTATGGTACATACATGGCCAACATCTGTCAACACGGTCCAACAGGTGGCATCAATTAGTCCCAGGTTTGCCCATTGGATATCATGAGGCCGTGTCACAGTTCCCATCTCCTGCTGCCGTGTCACAATAACCCCCCACAGTGACATGACAGGCACCACAGCTCAACGACAGGTACATTCCCAGGGACCCTGTAATGCCACATGGACACTGGCATTACATGGAGTATCATGTATACACCACAGCAAAACAACCATGACCCCCACAGGTAGTGGCCCCACTTGCCACGGCAGGACAGACATGGACGTCTGTGACACACACACGCACAACATCAGAGTCCATGCACACACAACGTGGATGTGGAGACTGTCTCCCATTGTGCACATGAAATCAGAGACATTGTAAACACTACATGCACAAAGACTGTGGAGGACCATCACTATTGTGCCACTGGGACACCCTGGCTCAAACATACCGTCCCACATGGGACTCACGGGGTATGTGACATGACATACACATACACCACTGTGAAATGTGACCATGGCACATGCACAGATATGAACAGTTGCACATCACAGTGGTCATGTACACGTAACACCCAGGATCCTGTCCCCATGAACACGTGCACAGCCTGGGGGTGGCTGCCCACAGGTGACACCCACAGGACAACATGTACACCAACATACACACAATAGGAAATGCAGCCTTACATGCCTTATGATAAAGTTTGGACAGGCTGTCGTGATGTAGGTGTGCCCCTCACTCCCTGGGAGCTATCTGTGGCTGGCATATGTCCATCTGAGACAGGCATGCTGACATATGCCAGTCACATGTACAGTGATGCGTTGTACTGCAATGGAGCGATCGGTGCCTCCGGCCGGCCCATTGCATTCAATGTGTGCGGGTACGCGTTGTACCCCTGTGCGCGTTGTACTGCAATGGACCGATCGGTGCCTCCGGCCGGCCCATTGCATTCAATGTGTCGGGTACGCGTTGTACCCCTGTGCGCGTTGTACTGCAATGGACCGATCGGTGCCTCCGGCCGGCCCATTGCATTCAATGTGTGCGGGTACGCGTTGTACCCCTGTGCGCGTTGAACTGCAATGGACCGATCGGTGCCTCCGGCCGGCCCATTGCATTCAATGTGCGGGTACGCGTTGTACCCCTGTGCGCGTTGAACTGCAATGGACCGATCGGTGCCTCCGGCCGGCCCATTGCATTCAATGTGTGCGGGTACGCGTTGTACCCCTGTGCGCGTTGAACTGCAATGGACCGATCGGTGCCTCCGGCCGGCCCATTGCATTCAATGTGTGCGGGTACGCGTTGTACCCCTGTGCGCGTTGTACACGCAATGGACCGATCGGTGCGCACCCATTGACAATGGGCTTGCCTGGCAACGGACGCGTTTTCGAATTTCGAACGAGTCGGTTGCTGTAAATTCAGTTGGTCACCCACAACAATGTTGCAAAATCATGTATGTCATGAAGTTGAAGATTTGTAGGATGCTGTGGGCGTGTTTTGGTGCTGCAATTCCATGGATTGGCCAGATTCAGAAGATGCAAACGACTTGGACCTATCACTTTGGACACAAGGGACAGTATCTGCCTCTCCAGCACA